>CM018578.1:8930610-9530610 GCA_009078335.1 Salix brachista | reverse complement strand
ATCATCAGGAACAACGCCCTTGTTTGGGACCATCCTCACCCACTTTTCCATTTCTAGCTTTGGTGACTCGAGAACTGTTTTCCATGGAACCTCGGCTCTGCCTAGGAGTTGTGACCCTCTTACTTTACCAAGAATTGGGTTTGTGCTTCTCCATCTGAGCTCGAAAACTACGGTTTGTTGCTTTAGGCTGTTGATGGAGTCTTCAGTGCCTGAACACTGCAATGAGAAAGACTCGTTCCAGAAGAGTTCGGCCTTTGCGGAGATTTCTCGGCTGTTTAGTTGGGCTCTCTTGTTGTTTCCTGTAGAGAGATAGTTGTTAATTCATTTTTAACATGAACTCTAAGATCTTGAACTGCATGATGATCACAATAAGATTTCGATTTAAGAAGGATTAAGAATTACCTCCATTCATCATGGTACGAGGAGGTTCTTGATCCTGCTACTGATTGGTAAATTCCGATGCTGATTGGTTAATCCTGATGCTGATCGGTGTTGAACTTTGGTTGAAGAAAAGCTTTAGTGAAGAGTTTCGGTTTCTCTCTCCTCGCCTATAAACCCTAATGTGTTGAAATCGTGACTAGCTTTTGTGATGGACAAAAGCTTATATTTATAGGTGGAGAGAGGACCGAAATTCAAATTAGGGTTTTCTTTAATTCAATCTCAACCGTCCATCAAGGTAGTGATTGATATGCTTAATTAAAACCGATTTTGTAGAAAATAGCATGTATCCTATGAAAACGGAATTCCTATAATGACCACAATTTCGAGAAAGGGAAGGACTTGTGGTCCAAGTAAAGGACCTAAAAGTAATTTCCTTACAATAGTATCTCACAAAAAGGCTCCCGTGAGACTTGAATTCCACATTCTTTGCTTGCATAATTTCTATTTCACAGCTAAGACAAGTCATGAGACCTTGAGTAGCGGCACCACCCATGTTGAGAGAGAGAGAGATTGGTTTTCTTGAGGAGAGAAGCTTTGGTTTGTTTGGTGAATGGAAGTCATGGATTATGGAGTTGTATATGTAGATGCATGCAAGGCCAAGGATATCGGTGGGAAGGTGGCAGTTGCTTACGTGGAAGCTGCTTTCATCTATAAAAATAATGTGCAACTTGTGGAGAATATCACCTACAAGATCTTAGCAGGGAAATTTAATAATACCATGAAATAAAAAGGGAATCAAATGAAACTGTGGGGGAGATTTTATTTTACTAAAATAAGCTTTTATGAATGTTGAAGGGCAGGATATCTTAATTTCACTCTTTCAAGTTGCCAGCAGCAATGGGTGCCACTAGTTTTTGCGATCCATGTTAACTGAGAAACCGAGGTGGGTTCAGGATTCTGTATGATTTCATTGGATTTTAAATTAAATTTCAAGGGGTAGATTTTATTTTACTAAAATAAGTTCTTATGAATCTTGAAAGGCATGATATCTTAATTTAGTTCTTGCGATCTATGATAACTGAGAAACCTAGGTGGGTTCAAGATTCTGTGTGATTCGTATAGAAATCATTCTTATCCTTCTATTTTGCTTACAATTTTTTTTAAAAAAGGATTACTATTAAAATCCAAGTTCATCCCTTTTACTAGTTTATTGTATAGCACTCCATAAAAAAGTTTTTTGAATATATATATTTAGAGTACTAGAATTATTTGATATATTTTTATTAAATATGGTCTAGAAAAAACCATAAGAGAGTTGTTTTGATATGAATTATTGACTTCATAAATCCAATGACAACCCGGATACATAGAAAAATTGGTTTGTTTTTAATAAGAATTCAAGATGACATCCTTCTTTCTTCTAGTGTTGAAACAATGATAGATTAGATCAAGTCAGGTTTCACGGCCTAAGCCGTCAAGCTTATGACTCACATCATGAATTTCATTGAATTTTATTATAATTTTAATTGTATTTCATTACATTATTAAAAAAATAGGAATATGCTTGCACAGTTTGTTTGAGTAGTGCAAGCAAAATGTTTTGATATTTTTTATAATATTCTTATCCCAAAAATAATAAATTGCGATAGAAACTTTTTTGTGGCCAATTGGGAAACATCGAAATATCCTCACTTGTGTTCTTGTTTATATTTCATCCAAATAAATAAAATATCATGAAATGAGTATTTCATAATTATATTTAATTGATTTTAAAAGTATCTTTTAACTAACCTAAATTTAACAAATAAAAAGACTAAAAAAAACTTGGGTCATTT
The DNA here is from genome assembly GCA_009078335.1 of Salix brachista. Classification (NCBI taxonomy): domain Eukaryota; kingdom Viridiplantae; phylum Streptophyta; class Magnoliopsida; order Malpighiales; family Salicaceae; genus Salix; species Salix brachista. The sequence continues at coordinate 9,528,394 of CM018578.1, read as the reverse complement.
TCTAAATGAGTGATAAATTCTATAGGTAGTGATATATATATTCAACAAATATTGAAATTATACATTCAAATTTTAAACATAAAGTAAAAAATTAGGAGGTAAATCGATATGACCTAATCGACTGGATGAGTTAAAAAGGAAGCTACACAACTGCTAAAAATACAATTTAACTTAGAAATTCAAAATAATAAATTTTTTAAAAATATTACGATAACAACATATTTGATCGGCCGGGGTAAACCTTCCAAATTCAAGACCCGGGTAAGGAGACCATAATAACCCCAACTAAAGCAAATCAAAATAAATTATGAAGTTTAATTCTCAATACATCTATTGTTGGATGATGAGATTGGGATGAATGCAATCTAAAAATACAAAAACAAATAACATTTTGAAACAAAATTATGAATTTGAACAAAAATATAAAAATATCATTAGTAGTCTCGCATGACCTTTCTAAAATTTGTTGCCCTAAAACAATTTTGACTAAGCAAATTGCGGGTAGCTTTTGTCCATCAAACTGACTTTTTATCACTTTGTGATCTCATGAAAGTTGTAGTACTATATGAGTAGATGAACTTGGGGTTTTGAATGGACCGATTTGGATATCAAAATCATATGATATCTTTGTTTTTAATGTCTAGTATTAAAGAAGAAAATCTTGCCGCGAGAATGATTTTGACCCGAGATGTGCAGGTTTTGTTCGCAAAACAAAATTTAATGTTTCAAGGATTTAGCGGGATAAATTGAGACCAATTTTAAAATTTGGGAAAAGTTAATTAGTCTCATTGGAAAAGGATGGGGGCTAGTTCAAGAAACATCACAATAATTTATGTTGCTCAATTGTTGCGAGGGATTATATTTTGTTTCTTTTCGTAGAACCAGCGGGTTTGTTTTATTAGTATTATTTTTTTTCTGTAGGTTTAAGGTTGGATAAATCGCTTAAAATTTGCACTAAAAAAACGATTTTGTCGTTGTTGTAAAAATCCTTTTCTTCAAAACACTCTTGACCAAGAAGATTGTGAGTAGATTTCGTCCATTAAAAAGATTTTTTCTCACTTCAGGTCCTTCATGAAAGTTGTAATCCTGCACGTGTGGATGAATTTCGGTTTTTGAGTTGCCTTGTTAAGGAACCATCTCATCTAAAAGCTTAAGCTTATAAGTAAGGCCCCATAATATGATTTATTATTCTCTAACACACCCCCTCAAGTGAAAGCCCTTTGGGCTTGAAACTTGCACACAGACCCACTCTACCTTGTGCTTGATTTTTATCAAATAGAATGGGGGTGGTGAGATTCGAACTCGTGACCGCTGGGTCAACAATGCTCTGATACCATGTTAAGGAACCATCTCATCTAAAAGCTTAAGCTTATAAGTAAGGCCCCATAATATGATTTATATTATTCTCTAACATGCCTACTTTGGATATCAGAATCACAAGATATTCATACTAGAATATCTAGTGTAAAAGCAGAAAAATCCCAAGTCCTTCGGAACAGTGTTGACCAAGCAGATTGAGGGTTGATTTTATCAATCAAGATGATTTTATATCACTTTGTGTTCTGCATGAAATGTGTATTACTTCATGAGTATATGAATTTGGAGTTTTGAATGGACAAATTTGGATAGAAGAATCAAAAGATATCTCCGCTTTAATGTCCAGTGTAAAAGCAGAAAATCCTACCGCGAGAGTTACTGTTCATCATCACATTGAAACAACCCATGCCTGCAACTTCTTCCCTTTTCAATGCAACTTCCCATTTAGTTTCCATGATTTTCTCATTCAATCTTTGATGTGCAAATCACGTTTGTTCTGCATCAAAATCAGAGGATGTCAATTAGAATATTTCTTTTCCTATTTTGTTTATCTAATTGCAGAGAAAACATAAATCTTGCATCCTAGATTGAATGCACTAAATTTTCCCTAAATAAGAGCTTTTTCTAGGCTATATATACCCCTTTCTTGTTGACCTAAAAAAAAGAGAGAAAAAAGAGAGAAAGAAAGGTAGGAAGATCACGAGAGAGAGAGAGAGCGAGAGAGAGAGAGAGAGAGAGAGAGAGAGGTTGTGAACAAAGAAAAACAACAGCCCTTTCCCCTTCATCGCAACCTCTCTTTTAGCCAACGACTCAGTAACAGCCCCGATCATACTTCCTCATGTCTACCACCACCAGTTTTGCATCCCTAGAAGCAGTGATCACCCATTGCGCATGGGATCCAGCAAGCATCACCTTTGTCCTTCAGTTACCAGGTAAGGCCCCATGCATGCTTAATTTAAGGTATGTACTTGCTTTATATTTTAAAAATATCAATCTTTTATTGAGAATACTCGATTTTCACCGTGATGCGGCAAATATACATATATACCAAAAACAAATGTTTTCATGCATTTGGTCAATATGCTAACATATCTTGAACATTCTTTTTTGAAAAAAATTATATATTCGGAGTTTAAAAGAAAATGTGTTTTAGCATGGATATCGTAAACACAAAAAATAATGTTTTCTTGCATTTGTGGATCTTACAACATGTTTGTAAATTCCAAAGGGTATTGGCCAATATTCCAAAAATACAAAAATCTCATTTTTTGGGGATTCATATTATTTACTGTTAATATATGGGTAAAGAAATCTCAAAAGGGTTGATATCCAAAAGATTATTGGGGATAATTCTTTACTGTTCACCGTTAATATTTGGATAAAGAAACTCTAAAGTGGAAAATATCCAAAATATTTTTCCAGGAATAACAAGTCATTATTATTTAATCAACACATCTTTGAAAGAAGTCCTGATTATAATAAGGAAAATTTCAATTTTTGACTCCACGGTTTACGAGCCGTAAAAGTATGAATATTAAGGCAAAAATAAGTTTTTAAAACGCTCTAATTTCCATAGATTTCTAATTTTTTGTTCTTTTTCCTTGCGATTTACGAGTTGCAAACACTTCAAATACTAAAGTGAAAAATGAGCTTTTAAGCCCATTGAATCTCTTTAGATTTGTATTCTAGTTGTCTCTTAATTCATACGTTGTAAATTTATTATCGGAATTTTTGATCCTTTTTTTTGTGAACCTATCATAGGAAAATTGATTAGATAACACCAACACCATAGCAATCATAAGGCAAACCAAAACACTAAGCACTTACCATATGTAGGGCGTATTAGGGATGCTAAAACCTTCCCTTTACGCATCCAGACCCTTGCCTTAGAATCTTTAAGAATCTAGTTATGTTTCCTAGTAACCATAATACTAGGTGGCGACTTCCTTTTTCATAAAAAAAAACCCGACATGAACCCTCGCTAACAGGGAGGGTCACCGTGATGACATGCTCTCGCAGAGGGTGCGACAAACTTGTACTGGGTTATCAAGAATAAATAGATTTCACATTTATGGGGGATGATAACTCTTGTATAGACAAGTTTGAAATGACAAAGGCTTTCCACATGTCTCCGTAAGCACATGGAAATTAGTGCTGAAGTTTTCCATATCACCAAGAAACATATTACACCACTCTAAGAAGTCATGTCTCAGCCAATATTGTCAATTCTAATTTTCGGTTGAGGCTTTATTTTTTCGATTGAAACGGAATATTTTGGTTTTGCAGTGTTTTGATGCATCATTTTGGTGTTGTTCTGTCTATATATATATAATTAAATATATTAATTCAAAAAAAATTAGTTCAAATCCAAAAATAAAATTATTTAGAATCTAAAAAAGATACAATAAAATGATTTTTCTGAACAAAATTATGAGCATGTATAATATTACAAGAATACCATTATCAATCTCACAAGGTAATTATATTCTTTCATTGCTCTGAAATTTTAACATAATATATAAAAATATGTCAAGAGACTCCTCGTAAAATTCATCTCAATTAACGGCTCGATTAAGATATATGATTGATATTGTAAAATTATTCATTATTTAAAAAATACTATTTGGCCGAAACAGAACGGGTAGAACGAAACCAAAATGTTCCGGCTGAAATTTGAGCAAAATTTCTAGAATAGACCTAAATTTTAAACAAGATAAAAATTACGTTGTTTTATCTCGTTTTTTAATTGATATGAAAAGCCTGGAATGAAATGAAATTAGCAACACTGGTCTTAGCCATGGGCTAGCCAGTATTTTAGCTCTCGCATAGTTCATAACAATAGACCATAGAGAGTCAATTACATTACCACAGAAAAACAAACCCTACTTTTGAAGAGTCCAATAAATTAATTTCAATCTTGATCGTGCCTGTACACTCATGACTACCTTAACAAAATTTCCAAATGCTCAATTACAAATCAGAAAAGAAAAGAAATCCTCGAACCAAGTAGCAAGTGGGTACTTAATTCGCCAATCGTCGGTGCTTATAGTGCTTCCAGAGCAGCCACTAGGACAAAAATATCATAATCTTCGCATCTGCACCCACTATCCTTGCAGCAGCCACAGTCATCCCACCTCTTCAACCTCCCATTTCTCCTTTTCATCTTCTCCATCTCTGCCACTGCTGGAACTCTGACTCTCATAGCTATCTGCACTGAAGGGGGCTTGACATCATCAGGAACAACGCCCTTGTTTGGGACCATCCTCACCCACTTTTCCATTTCTAGCTTTGGTGACTCGAGAACTGTTTTCCATGGAACCTCGGCTCTGCCTAGGAGTTGTGACCCTCTTACTTTACCAAGAATTGGGTTTGTGCTTCTCCATCTGAGCTCGAAAACTACGGTTTGTTGCTTTAGGCTGTTGATGGAGTCTTCAGTGCCTGAACACTGCAATGAGAAAGACTCGTTCCAGAAGAGGTCGGCCTTTGCGGAGATTTCTCGGCTGTTTAGTTGGGCTCTCTTGTTGTTTCCTGTAGAGAGATAGTATCTCACGAAAAGGCTCCCGTGAGACTTGAATTCCACATTCTTTGCTTGCAGAATTTCTATTTCACAGCTAAGACAAGTCATGAGACCTTGAGTAGCGGCACCACCCATGTTGAGAGAGAGAGAGATTGGTTTTCTTGAGGAGAGAAGCTTTGGTTTGTTTGGTGAATGGAAGTCATGGATTATGGAGTTGTATATGTAGATGCATGCAAGGCCAAGGATATCGGTGGGAAGGTGGCAGTTGCTTACGTGGAAGCTGCTTTCATCTATAAAAATAATGTGCAACTTGTGGAGAATATCACCTACAAGATCTTAGCAGGGAAATTTAATAATACCATGAAATAAAAAGGGAATCAAATGAAACTGTGGGGGAGATTTTATTTTACTAAAATAAGCTTTTATGAATGTTGAAGGGCAGGATATCTTAATTTCACTCTTTCAAGTTGCCAGCAGCAATGGGTGCCACTAGTTTTTGCGATCCATGTTAACTGAGAAACCGAGGTGGGTTCAGGATTCTGTATGATTTCATTGGATTTTAAATTAAATTTCAAGGGGTAGATTTTATTTTACTAAAATAAGTTCTTATGAATCTTGAAAGGCATGATATCTTAATTTAGTTCTTGCGATCTATGATAACTGAGAAACCTAGGTGGGTTCAAGATTCTGTGCGATTCGTATAGAAATCATTCTTATCCTTCTATTTTGCTTACAATTTTTTTTAAAAAAGGATTACTATTAAAATCCAAGTTCATCCCTTTTACTAGTTTATTGTATAGCACTCCATAAAAAAGGTTTTTGAATATATATATTTAGACTACTAGAATTATTTGATATAATTTTATTAAATATGGTCTAGAAAAAACCATGAGAGAGTTGTTTTGATATGAATTATTGACTTCATAAATCCAATGACAACCCGGATAACATAGAAAAATTGGTTTGTTTTTAATAAGAATTCAAGATGACATCCTTCTTTCTTCTAGTGTTGAAACAATGATAGATTATATCAAGTCAGGTTTCACGGCCTAAGCCGTCAAGCTTATGACTCACATCATGAATTTCATTGAATTTTATTATAATTTTAATTGTATTTCATTACATTATTAAAAAAATAGGAATATGCTTGCACAGTTTGTTTGAGTAGTGCAAGCACAATGTTTTGATATTTTTTATAATATTCTTATCCCAAAAATAATAATTGCGATAGAAACTTTTTTGTGGCCAATTGGGAAACATCGAAATATCCTCACTTGTGTTCTTGTTTATATTCGATCCAAATAAATAAAATATCTTGAAATGAGTACTTCATAATTATATTTAATTGATTTTAAAAGTATCTTTTAAAAAACCTGAATTTAACAAATAAAAAGACTAAAAAAAAATTGGGTCATTTTCTAAATGAGTGATAAATTCTATAGGAAGTGATATATATATATATTCAACAAATATTGAAATTATATAATTCCAATTTTAAACATAAAATAAAAAAAATTGGAGGTAAGATCTTGTTTGGGAGTGCGATTGCGGTAGCTTTTCAAAGTGCTTTTCGTGCCGAAATACATCAAAATGATGTTTTTTTATTTTTTTAAAATTATTTTTGACATCAGCACATCAAAATGATCTAACAACACCAAACCGACGGTTTTTAAAATGAAAATAAAAATTCAAATTTTTTGGAAACGCCGGTTGCAACGCACTCCCAAACGGGGTCTAAATTGACATGACATAATCAACTTGATGAGTTCAAAAGCTAGCTACACAACTGCTAAAAATACAATTTAACTTAGAAATTCAAAATAATCTATTTTTAAAAAATATTGCGATAACAACATATTTGATCGACCGTGGTAAACCTTCAAAATTCAAGACCTAGGTAATGAGACCATAATGACCCCAACTAAACAAATCAAAACAAATTATGAAGTTTAATTCTCAATAAATATATTGTTGGATGATGTGAATTGGATGAATTCAATCTAAAAATAAACAAAAAATAACATTTTGAAAGAAAATTATGAATTTGAACAAAAATATAAAAATAACATTAGTAGTCTGGCAAGACCCTTCTAAACATTGGTTGCCATAAAACAATTTTGACCAAGCAAATTGCGGGTAGCTTTTGTCCATCAAAATGATTTTTTTATCACTCTGTGATCTTCATGAAAGTTGTAGTACTATATGAGTAGATGAACTTGGGGTTTTGAATGGACCGATTTGGATATCAAATTCATAAGATATCTTTGTTTTTAATGTCTAGTATAAAAAAAGAAAATCTTGCCGCGAGAATGATTTTGACCCGAGATGTGCAGGTTTTGTTCGCAAAACAAAATTTAATGTCTCAAGGATTTATCGGGATGTTTTCAAACTAAACCATAAGAGAGTTGTTTTGATATGAATTATTGACTTCATAAATCCAAAGACTACTCAGATAACATATAAAAATATGATTTGTTTTTAATAAGAATTCAAGATGACATCCTTCTTTCCTCTAGTGTTGAAACAATGATAGATTAGATCAAGTTATGTTTCACAACCTAACCCGTCAAACTTATGACTTGCATCATGAATTTCATTGAATTTTATTATAATTTTAATTGTATTTCATTACATGATTAAAAAAAAAGGAATATGGTTGCACAGTTTATTTGAGTAGTGCAAGTAGAATGTTTTGATATTTTTAGTAATATTCTTATCCCAAAAATAATAAATTGTGATAGAAACTTTTTTGTGGCCAATTGGAAACATCGAAATATCCTCACTTGTGTTCTTGTTTATATTTGATCCAAATAAATAAAATATCATGAAATGAGTATTTCATAATTATATTTAATTGATTTTAAAAGTATCTTTTAACTTGTCATAACCCAATTTTTGGGTTATTCCCCAAAATATACCCAAAAAAAATAATAATAACAAAAATAAAATAAAAGGGCTGGTGTTTGTTGAAAAATCAATTTGGAAATTTTGGACATTTTCTGGAGCCAAATCATACCTCTTTTGTACCCAAAAATGAGAAAATGCAGATTCAAGGTTGAAATTATTTATTATTGGATAAATCTGCATAAAATTAAGACGGAAGACATAATTATATTTTTTATAGGCCAATTTGATTTAATCATGGGCCAATTTAAAGTGTAATTATGTTTGGGGATTAATTGAGAGCCCAATTGAAGGATTTAATTAAGCGCAAGGGCTTAATTATACTTTAAATGGGTTAAATTAATTTTATCAAGGGCTTAATTGGCGAGAAATTAAGTCTGGAAGCCTAATTCGGGTTCAATTGAGAAGATTGGAATTTTTGGAGACTGAATTAAATTTTTCCAAGCCAATTATGCGAAGTCAGGGGGCCAAATTGAAGACATTGAGAATTTAATGGTCAATTAAGGGTCGAATCGCATAAATCGAAAGCCAAGGACCAAAATAAAAAATGCGCGCAAAGCTAAGGTTGCTGTTAAAATTATGACGGGGATACAATTACACAAAATTAAAAGTTCAAAGCCAATTGGGGGTGCAATTAGAACAATTACAAATTGAAGGTTCAAATTGCATTTTCATTTTCTTCCAAAACAACAGCCCGCCGCTGCCTTTATCTGCATGCCTACCGACCAGCCACCTGCACGCTGTCGACAGCCCACCTGTGCCGCTGCCAACAGCCACCACGCCGTTTGTTGCAGGCGGCACACTGATGACAGCGACAGTGTTTCAGCCACCGTGGCAGACCAGTTTTCTACTATAAATTGCAGCATGCACGACGAGAAAAGGGACGAGAAAAGGGAAGAGAGAAAATTCTGAGGAAAAATCACGTAGAGGGGAGAAAAAAAAGAATTACACAGAGAAGAGAAAACAGAGAACAAACGCAGAAAACAGAGAGGGAAGAGAGAAAATTACGTGACAGAGGAGATGAAATAATGCATGAAGAAACACTAAAGAAAAACACTGACCCGTAGCAGCTATCTCTCTCGGCCATGCATCTTCCTCATCTCCGGCAAACCTCTCTCTCTCCCCGACGGTGGTCCTCTCTCTCCTCAAGCGTTGCAACTCCTCTTTCTCTCCATTTGACAGCCCCGACGGTGCAGCTCTTTCTCCCTGACGGTGAAGCAGTTCCTTCTCTCTCGTCAGCCAGCAGCCCAACTTTTCTTCTCCATCGCCGGCGACGCCACAGTAACGAAACAGCAGCAACAACAACTTAGCTGACGACTTCCAACACCCCTTCTGGCCACCACGGGCCACCATTTTCAACGCCACCATGACAGGGAGAACCACCTCGACGTCCTCTACCCGGTGGCAGTAGCGGGTAAGCCTCTTGTCGTGGTCGGTCGACCACCAAATCACTGTTCACGTGACATTGCAGTGAATTAATTCACTGCACTGCACGTGTTTTAAGTTTTATTTTATTTTATTTTTTTTCCTCTTCTTTTTCGCCTTTGGGCCGGCCTCTCTCGGCCCAGCCTAGTTGGCTGGGCTGGCCCCAATCCCAGCAGGCTTGGGCCCTTGGCCAGCCTAAGCTGGGCCGACCCATTTAGGTGGGTCAGGCCCTGCCCGAATTTTTATTTGTTTCTTTTCTAAAAAAAATACAAAAAAATTACATTTAAAAAAAACAAAAAATATTTTGTTTTCGTGCATACGGCCTAATTCTAAAGTTTTTCCCATTATATTCTTCGTAAAAAATATGTTTCGTCTTCCTCATATTTTAAAATGAAAAATTGGATATCGTAACCAGTTTATGATTATCCATTGGAATTTGGCCAAAATATCAAAAATAATTTAACAATTATTTTGTTTTAGCTTTCGCGGTGTAAATTTATATTGTAAAGTACACCCGCAGATAAAAAATATTTTTACTACGGTGTAAAATTACATTGTATAATACATCCGTAGATTAAAAAAGATTTTAACTACGGTGTAAAATTACATTGTAAAGTACATCCGTAGATAAGAAAAAAAGATTTTCAACTGCGATGTAAAATTATATTGTAAAGTACACCCGCAGACAAAAAAATGTTTTTTTTGAAAATGCAGTGTAAAAATATATTTTTTAACTTAGAAAAAACAATCAAACAACAATGCAGCTTACCTTAGGTAGGGTGCACTGGGGGTGATGCGTCTTCCCCTTGCACAACAAGTCCCCTTACCCAAGACTTTCGCAGACCAATAGGTTCCTAGTAACCTTAATACTAGGTGGCGACTCCTAATAATTATAGTCGTAATTTTGCGACTATAAAACAACCCCCCATTTCATCGCGCGCCGTTGTCTCCCCCAAATCAGGGGTGATGACGGGGCGCGAAGCGCGTTAAAAAAATCGCCGTCGCGACAAAACTAACCTAAATTTAACAAATAAAAAGACTAAAAAAAACTTGGGTCATTTTCTAAATGAGTGATAAATTCGATAGGTAGTGATATATATAATCAACAAATATTGAAATTATACATTCAAATTTTAAACATAAAGTAAAAAATTAGGAGGTAAATCGATATGACCTAATCGACTGGATGAGTTCAAAAGGAAGCTACACAGCTGCTAAAAATACAATTTAACTTAGAAATTCAAAATAATAAATTTTTAAAAAATATTACGATAACAACATATTTGATCTGCAGGGGTAAAGCTTCCAAATTCAAGACCCCGGTAATGAGACCATAATAACCCCAACTAAAGCAAATCAAAATAAATTATGAATTTTAATTCTCAATAAATCTATTGTTGGATGATGAGATTGGGATGAATAACATTTTCAAGACCCCGGTAATGAGACCATAATAACCCCAACTAAAGCAAATCAAAATAAATTATGAAGTTTAATTCTCAATAAATCTATTGTTGGATGATGAGATTGGGATGAATGCAATCTAAAAATACAAAAACAAATAACATTTTGAAACAAAATTATGAATTTGAACAAAAATATAAAAATATCATTAGTAGTCTCGCATGACCTTTCTAAAATTTGTTGCCCTAAAACAATTTTGACTAAGCAAATTGCGGGTAGCTTTTGTCCATCAAACTGACTTTTTATCACTTTGTGATCTCATGAAAGTTGTAGTACTATATGAGTAGATGAACTTGGGGTTTTGAATGGACCGATTTGGATATCAAAATCATATGATATCTTTGTTTTTAATGTCTAGTATTAAAGAAGAAAATCTTGCCGCGAGAATGATTTTGACCCGAGATGTGCAGGTTTTGTTCGCAAAACAAAATTTAATGTTTCAAGGATTTAGCGGGATAAATTGAGACCAATTTTAAAATTTGGGAAAGTTAATTAGTCTCATTGGAAAAGGATGGGGGCTAGTTCAAGAAACATCACAATAATTTATGTTGCTCAATTGTTGCGAGGGATTATATTTTGTTTCTTTTCGTAGAACCAGCGGGTTTGTTTTATTAGTATTATTTTTTTTCTGTAGGTTTAAGGTTGGATAAATCGCTTAAAATTTGCACTAAAAAAACGATTTTGTCGTTGTTGTAAAAATCCTTTTCTTCAAAACACTCTTGACCAAGAAGATTGTGAGTAGATTTCGTCCATTAAAAAGATTTTTTCTCACTTCAGGTCCTTCATGAAAGTTGTAATCCTGCACGTGTGGATGAATTTCGGTTTTTGAGTTGCCTACTTTGGATATCAGAATCACAAGATATTCATACTAGAATATCTAGTGTAAAAGCAGAAAAATCCCAAGTCCTTCGGAACAGTGTTGACCAAGCAGATTGAGGGTTGATTTTATCAATCAAGATGATTTTATATCACTTTGTGTTCTGCATGAAATGTGTATTACTTCATGAGTATATGAATTTGGAGTTTTGAATGGACAAATTTGGATAGAAGAATCAAAAGATATCTCCGCTTTAATGTCCAGTGTAAAAGCAGAAAATCCTACCGCGAGAGTTACTGTTCATCGTCACATTGAAACAACCCATGCCTGCAACTTCTTCCCTTTTCAATGCAACTTCCCATTTAGTTTCCATGATTTTCTCATTCAATCTTTGATGTGCAAATCACGTTTGTTCTGCATCAAAATCAGAGGATGTCAATTAGAATATTTCTTTTCCTATTTTGTTTATCTAATTGCAGAGAAAACATAAATCTTGCATCCTAGATTGAATGCACTAAATTTTCCCTAAATAAGAGCTTTTTCTAGGCTATATATACCCCTTTCTTGTTGACCTAAAAAAAAGAGAGAAAAAAGAGAGAAAGAAAGGTAGGAAGATCACGAGAGAGAGAGAGAGCGAGAGAGAGAGAGAGAGAGAGAGAGGTTGTGAACAAAGAAAAACAACAGCCCTTTCCCCTTCATCGCAACCTCTCTTTTAGCCAACGACTCAGTAACAGCCCCGATCATACTTCCTCATGTCTACCACCACCAGTTTTGCATCCCTAGAAGCAGTGATCACCCATTGCGCATGGGATCCAGCAAGCATCACCTTTGTCCTTCAGTTACCAGGTAAGGCCCCATGCATGCTTAATTTAAGGTATGTACTTGCTTTATATTTTAAAAATATCAATCTTTTATTGAGAATACTCGATTTTCACCGTGATGCGGCAAATATACATATATACCAAAAACAAATGTTTTCATGCATTTGGTCAATATGCTAACATATCTTGAACATTATTTTTTGAAAAAAATTATATATTCGAAGTTTAAAAGAAAATGTGTTTTAGCATGGATATCGTATGTAAAGTAAATGCCTCAAGCTGAAATGCTTTGAGGAGATCTTTATTTATAGACTAAAGAGAAGATACATAGCAGCTGTACACATATAGAAACAGATATGTAACGGAAAGTCTATAATACAAATATAGCAACAAATTTGTATGAAAGCTAATTGCTACAATTATGGAGAATCACTGATATCTTGGTCATGATCAGAGGAATCTGAGTTTCCTCTAATATCCCCCCTCAACGTTGGCGTGGGAGAGATAGGAGAAACACACAACTTGCCACGATCAAATAAAAACTGTAGTTTGGCCACTGCCTTGGTGAAGACATCAGCCAGTTGTAGATGTGAGGGGACAAAACTGAGATTAATAACCCTTTTAGCAACAAGTTCCCGTACAAAATGATAATCGATATCAATATGTTTGGAACGAGATTTGGTGACTGGGTTAGAAGCAATGAATATGGCACTGTTGTTGTCACATAAGAGCTTCGGAGGAGAGGGGAGAGTGATCTAAAGTTCCCGAAGAAGTTGAAGAGTCCAAGACAGTTCTGCAACAACAGTGGCAAGAGCACGGTATTCGGCCTCAGCACTAGAACGTGCAATAGTTGACTGCTTTTTAGAGCCCATGAGATTAGATTACTGCCAAAATAAACAGCAAATCCAGTTATTGAACGACGAGTGACAGGGCAACCAGCCCAATCTGCATCAGAATACCCTAGCAAGGTCTGAGATGAATCTTGTGAGAGTTGCAGACCAAAATGATAGGTACCTTTAACATAGCGTAAGATACGCTTCAGGGTTGTAAAATGATCAATAGTGGGGGCATGAATATATTGACATATAGAGTTAACACTGTAGGATAAATCTGGGCGTGTAAGTGTCAAATATTGTAAAGCACCAGCTAGAGATCGAAAGTGTGTAGCATCTGAATAGGGAGTACCGAAATCTGTTAGATGAGATCCCACCAAAGAAGGAGTTGAAATGGGTTTGCAATCAACCATTTCTACTCGGGTTAACAGATCAAGTGCATATTTAGCTTGGCTGAGAAAGAGGCCCTTGTCATTTCGAACAACTTCAATCCCTAAAAAATAGTGTAAATCACCGAGATCCTTCATAGAGAATTCGTTGGCCAACCGATCAATTAGAGAATGCAGTATAGAAGTATTGTTTCCTGTGATAACCATATCGTCAACATATAGAAGAAGATAAACAACACCATGAGAACTATGATAGACAAAGAGAGAGGAATCAGCACGACTGACAATAAATCCAAGACGAAGTAAAAATTGGCTAAACCACTGAAACCATGCTCGAGGAGCCTGTTTAAGACCATAAAGAGCACGTTGTAAGCGACAGACATGTGTTGGGAACTGTGGATCAATATAGCCAGGGGGCTATTCCATATAGACTTCCTCGGAGAGAAACCCGTGAAGAAAGGCATTTTTCACGTCAAGTTGACGTAGGGCCAACGATTCATAGCAGCAAGCGACAAAATGATGCGAACAGAAGCAGGTCAAACAACAGGACTAAAGGTTTCTTCAAAATCAATCCCAGGTTTTTGAGAAAAACCTTGTGCCACTAGACGAGCTTTGTGACGCTCAATTGATCCATTAGCATTAAGTTTGGTCTTAAAGATCCATCTACAACCAACAACATTATGATCAGCTGGATGAGGAACTAATCTCTATGTGTTATTGTGCTGAAGTGCAACAATTTCAGCATCCATTGCCAGGAGCCATGCTGGATTTTTAACAGCTGACTTAAAACCCCGAGGCTCTTTGACTGCAAGATGTACCCGAAACCATGACGGAGCAGTGAAAGCACACAATGAATGAATAATACGAGGCTTGACAATACCATCCCGAGCACGGGTAACCATGGGGTGAGTGGAAGTAGACGGTTGTATAGTAGTAGAAGGAACAGAGGGAGGGACTTCCAAGGCTATTTCATGCGAAGAAGGCTGAGAGTGTGTAAGGGGAGGCATGATAATGGGAGTTGAGTCAGCACAAGGAGCACAGTGAGTAGGGGTCTGATTGCAAACTGGAGTCCCACCTACAGGAGAGGAATTTTCACCACGAGGAGAATTGTCACAAGTTTCAGTAAAAGTGACATAGTCAGTACCAACCGAGGAAGGAATAATAGAGGTAGCATAAGGAAATTGATCTTCAAAAAATTGAACATGGCGAGACACATAAACTCGGTTGTTTTTCTTATCTAAACAACGAAAACCCTTATGAAGTGAGCTATAGCCAATAAATACACAAGGAATAGAACGAGGTGATAATTTATGAGGCATATAATCACGTAAAAAGAGAAAACAAAGACAACCAAAGGTACAAAGTGAAGAGTAGGAAGGGATTTTACCATATAGAATTTCATGAGGAGTTTTGCCATCAAGAACTGGTGACGGGAGTCGGTTGATGAGATAGCATGCTGTGGAAAATGATTCAACCCATAAATGAAGGGGAACATGTGAATGAAACATCATAGTGAGACCAGTTTCTGTGATGTGACGATGTTTTCTCTCCGCAATACCATTTTGATTAGGGGTATAAGGACAAGCTATGCGTTGAACAATGCCATGTTTATGAAGAAAAGAAGTAAAACGGTGATTGGTGAATTCGGTTCCTCCATCACATTGAAAGGATTTGATTTGACAATCAAATTGATTAATGACATATTGGTGAAATTGAACAAAGATATCAAAAAAATCAGATTAAAGCTTTAAAGAAAAGAACCAATTAAAGCGTGAGAAATCATTTATCAAAACACAATAATATCTATAACCGGATGGAGAAGGAATTGGTGAGGGTCCCCATAAATCACAGTGAATCCGTTCAAATAAAAAAGAGCAACGTTGATTCAAATTTGGAAAAGGCAATCGATGACTTTTTCCTAATTGACAACCAAAACACGGTTTTGAATAAAGAGTGTTCTTATCAGAAAATGTGATTACACCATGCTTATTCAAAGAGGAAATAATGCGAGAAGAAGGATGTCCTAATCGTGCATGCCAAATGACAGAAGATGCACGAGAATTACATAAAGAAAGATTGGTAAAAATACTTGCATGGCCACGATCAAGAATAAAGAGTCCGTTTTCACAGCGCCCGACTCCCATCACCGCTCTTGTTGCCAAATCCTGTATGATAAAACCCGAAGAAGAGAAAATCACTAAACAATTATTCTCACGAGTTAACTTACTGATGGATAAGAGATTTTTAGTGATATGAGGAACAATTAAAACATCAGACATTTTTAAAATACGAGAAGCAACAAGAGAGGAGATAGAACCAATACGAGAAATAGACAAGGATTGACCGTTACCCACAACAACCCTTTGATTACCAGTATAAGGGACAGATTTATCAAGTGCAGTAACATCATTGGTCATGTGAGAAGTAGCCCCCGTGTCTGTGTACCACTCGTTATCTTGATTATCATCAAGAGTGGTGGCAGCAAAAGCTTCAATTAAGCCTTCGGCCTTAGCTTTCTTCAACAGTTTACCAAGTTTATGGCATTTCTTGGCAGTATGACGCTCTTTGCCACACCATTGACAGGTGGCTGAGAAAGGCTTAGCAGATTGACCTGATAGTGGGAAAGGAGAAGCTGATTTGAAGCGATTAGAAGAGGAACGTTGAGCAACCATAGCTGTCTAAGAAGAAGAGTCCCCCAAAAGTGACCGAGAAAAAAGCTCATGATTGAGAGCTCTCGGGACCAGATTGGCAAAAGAGGGCAGTGGCAGCTGAGACAACATAGAGGTCAAAAAGATTTTAAAATCATGACCAAGGCCACGCAGAAACCAATGCACTTTATCTGTATCATCAACTGGTTTGCCAATAGCACTAAGCTGATCACATAGTGATCGAAAGGAGCGTGCATATTCAGCAACACCACGAGAGCCACGCTGCATCAGTTGAAGTTCATCTTTCAATTGTAGTTCTCTGGTTTTTGAACTGTGAGAAAATGAAACTTCAAGAGCAAACCAAGCATCATGGGCTGTAGTGCAATTAATAACTTCAGCCATACATTCCTCAGTGAGTGAGGCATACAAAAGGCTGAGTAAAATATGATCTTGTGTGTGCCATTTCTTGTAGGCAGGGTTAGGAGCAAGAGCATTTTCAACTTGGATTTGGGCAGCAGGTGCAGATAAAGACCCATCCAAATATCCCATAAGATCCTGACTTTCAAAAAGAGGAACAAATTGGCGACGCCATAAGAGATAATTTGTGGGGTTGAGTTTGATGGTTACCATATGTACCAATGTGTTGAGCAGAAGCAGAGAAGAGTTGTTTTCAGCCATGAGGAAAAAAAAATAACCTAACAGCTCTGATACCATGTAAAGTAAATGCCTCAAGCTGAAATGCTTTGAGGAGATCTTTATTTATAGACTAAAGAGAAGATACATAGCAGCTGTACAAATATAGAAACAGATATGTAATGGAAAGTCTATAATACAAATATAGCAACAAATATGTAATGAAAGCTAATTGCTACAATTATGGAGAATCACTGATATCTTGGTCATGATCAGAGGAATCTGAGTTTTCTCTAATATCGTAAACACAAAAATTATTATTTTCTTGCATTTGTGGATCTTACAACATGTTTGTAAATTCCAAAGGGTATTGGCCAATATTCCAAAAATACAAATATCTCATTTTTTGGGGATTCATATTATTTACTGTTAATATTTGGGTAAAGAAATCTCAAAAGGGTTGATATCCAAAAGATTATTGGGGATAATTCTTTACTGTTCACCGTTAATATTTGGATAAAGAACTCTAAAGTGGAAAATATCCAAAATATTTTTCTAGGAATAACAAGTCATTATTATTTAATCAACACATCTTTGAAAGAAGTCCTGATTATAATAAGGAAAATTTCAATTTTTTACTCCACGGTTTACGAGCCGTAAAAGTATGAATATCAAGGCACAAATAAGTTTTTAAAACGCTCTAATTTCCATAGATTTCTAATTTTTTGTTCCTTTTCCTTGCGATTTACGAGTTGCAAACACTTCAAATACTAAAGTGAAAAATGAGCTTTTAAGCCCATTGAATCTCTTTAGATTTGTATTCTAGTTGTCTCTTAATTCATAGGTTGTAAATTTATTATGGGAATTTTTGATCCTTTTCCTTGTGAACCTATCATAGGAAAATTGATTAGATAGCACCAACACCATAGTAATCATAAGGCAAACCAAAACACTAAGCACTTACCATATGTAGGGCGTATTAGGGATGCTAAAACCTTCCCTTTACGCATCCAGACCCTTGCCTTAGAATCTTTAAGAATCCAGTTACGTTTCCTAGTAACTATAATACTAGGTGGCGACTCCCTTTTTCATAAAAAAAAAACCCCGACATGAAACCTCGCTAACAGGGAGGGTCACCGCGACGCCATGCTCTCGCAGAGGGTGCGACAAACTTGTATTGGGTTATCAAGAATAAATAGATTTTACATTTATGGGGGATGATAACTCTTGTATAGACAAGTTTGAAATGACAAAGGCTTTCCACATGTCTCCGTAAGCACATGGAAATTAGTGCTGAAGTTTTCCATATCACCAAGAAACATATTACACCACTCTAAGAAGTCATGTCTCAGCCAATATTGTCAATTCTAATTTTCGGTTGAGGCTTTATTTTTTCGATTGAAACGGAATATTTTGGTTTTGCAGTGTTTTAACGCATCGTTTTGGTGTTGTTCTGTCTATATATATATAATTAAATATATTAATTCAAAAAAAAATTAGTTCAAATCCAAAAATAAAATTATTTAGAATCTAAAAAAGACACAATAAAATGATTTTTCTGAACAAAATTATGAGCATGTATAATATTACAAGAATACCATTATCAATCTCACAAGGTAATTATATTCTTTGATTGCTCTGAAATTTTAACATAATATATAAAAATATGTCAAGAGACTCCTCGTAAAATTCATCTCAATTAACGGCTCGATTAAGATATATGATTGATATTGTAAAATTATTCATTATTTAAAAAATACTATTTGGCCGAAACAGAACGGGTAGAACGAAACCAAAATGTTCCGGCTGAAATTTGAGCAAAATTTCTAGAATAGACCTAAATTTTAAACAAGATAAAAATTACGTTGTTTTATCTCGTTTTTTAATTGATATGAAAAGCCTGGAATGAAATGAAATTAGCAACACTGGTCTTAGCCATGGGCTAGCCAGTATTTTAGCTCTCGCATAGTTCATAACAATAGACCATAGAGAGTCAATTACATTACCACAGAAAAACAAACCCTACTTTTGAAGAGTCCAATAAATTAATTTCAATCTTGATCGTGCCTGTACACTCATGACTACCTTAACAAAATTTCCAAATGCTCAATTACAAATCAGAAAAGAAATCCTCGAACCAAGTAGCAAGTGGTTACTTAATTCGCCATTCCTCGGTGCTTATAGTGCTTCCAGAGCAGCTACCAGGACAAAAATATCATAATCTTCGCATCTGCACCCACTATCCTTGCAGCAGCCACAGTCATCCTACCTCTTCAACCTCCCATTTCTCCTTTTCGTCTTCTCCATCTCTGCCATTGCTGGAACTCTGACTCTCATAGCTATCTGCACTGAAGGGGGCTTGACATCATCAGGAACAACGCCCTTGTTTGGGACCATCCTCACCCACTTTTCCATTTCTAGCTTTGGTGACTCGAGAACTGTTTTCCATGGAACCTCGGCTCTGCCTAGGAGTTGTGACCCTCTTACTTTACCAAGAATTGGGTTTGTGCTTCTCCATCTGAGCTCGAAAACTACGGTTTGTTGCTTTAGGCTGTTGATGGAGTCCAGTGCCTGAACACTGCAATGAGAAAGACTCGTTCCAGAAGAGGTCGGCCTTTGCGGAGATTTCTCGGCTGTTTAGTTGGGCTCTCTTGTTGTTTCCTGTAGAGAGATAGTATCTCACAAAAAGGATCCCGTGAGACTTGAATTCCACATTCTTTGCTTGCAGAATTTCTATTTCACAGCTAAGACAAGTCATGAGACCTTGAGTTGCGGCACCACCCATGTTGAGAGAGAGAGAGATTGGTTTTCTTGAGGAGAGAAGCTTTGGTTTGTTTGGTGAATGGAAGTCATGGATTATGGAGTTGTATATGTAGATGCATGCAAGGCCAAGGATATCGGTGGGAAGGTGGCAGTTGCTTACGTGGAAGCTGCTTTCATCTATAAAAATAATGTGCAACTTGTGGAGAATATCACCTACAAGATCTTAGCAGGGAAATTTAATAATACAGTGAAATAAAAAGAGAATCAAATGAAACTGTGGGGGAGATTTTATTTTACTAAAATAAGCTTTTATGAATGTTGAAGGGCAGGATATCTTAATTTCACTCTTTCAAGTTGCCAGCAGCAATGGGTGCCACTAGTTTTTGCTATCCATGTTAACTGAGAAACCGAGGTGGGTTCAGGATTCTGTATGATTTCATTGGATTTTAAATTAAATTTCAAGGGGTAGATTTTATTTTACTAAAATAAGTTCTTATGAATCTTGAAAGGCATGATATCTTAATTTAGTTCTTGCGAGAAACCTAGGTGGGTTCAAGATTCTGTGCGATTCGTATAGAAATCATTCTTATCCTTCTATTTTGCTTACAATTTAAAAAAAAAGGATTACTATTAAAATCCAAGTTCATCCCTTTTACTAGTTTATTGTATAACACTCCATAAAAAAGTTTTTTGAATATATATATTTAGAGTACTAGAATTATTTGATATATTTTTATTAAATATGGTCTAGAAAAAACCATGAGAGAGTTGTTTTGATATGAATTATTGACTTCATAAATCCAATGACAACCCGGATAACATAGAAAAATTGGTTTGTTTTTAATAAGAATTCAAGATGACATCCTTCTTTCTTCTAGTGTTGAAACAATGATAGATTAGATCAAGTCAGGTTTCACGGCCTAAGCCGTCAAGCTTATGACTCACATCATGAATTTCATTGAATTTTATTATAATTTTAATTGTATTTCATTACATTATTAAAAAAATAGGAATATGCTTGCACAGTTTGTTTGAGTAGTGCAAGCACAATGTTTTGATATTTTTTATAATATTCTTATCCCAAAAATAATAAATTGCGATAGAAACTTTTTTGTGGCCAATTGGGAAACATCGAAATATCCTCACTTGTGTTCTTGTTTATATTCGATCCAAATAAATAAAATATCATGAAATAAGTACTTCATAATTATATTTAATTGATTTTAAAAGTATCTTTTAAAAAACCTGAATTTAACAAATAAAAAGACTAAAAAAAAATTGGGTCATTTTCTAAATGAGTGATAAATTCTATAGGAAGTGATATATATATATATATATATATATATTCAACAAATATTGAAATTATATAATTCAAATTTTAAACATAAAATAAAAAAAAGGGAGGTAAATCGATATGACATAATCAACTTGATGAGTTCAAAAGCAAGCTACACAACTGCTAAAAATACAATTTAACTTAGAAATTCAAAATAATCTATTTTTTAAAACTATTGCGATAACAACATATTTGATCGATCGCGGTAAACCTTCAAAATTCAAGACCTAGGTAATGAGACCATAATGACCCCAACTAAAGCAAATCAAAACAAATTATGAAGTTTAATTCTCAATAAATATATTGTTGGATGATGTGAATTGGATGAATTCAATCTAAAAATAAACAAAAAATAACATTTTGAAAGAAAATTATGAATTTGAAATAAAATATAAAAATAACATTAGTAGTCTGGCAAGACCTTTCTAAACATTGGTTGCCATAAAACAATTTTGACCAAGCAAATTGCGGGTAGCTTTTGTCCATCAAAATGATTTTTTTTATCACTCTGTGATCTTCATGAAAGTTGTAGTACTATATGAGTAGATGAACTTGGGGTTTTGAATGGACCGATTTGGATATCAAATTCATAAGATATCTTTGTTTTTAATGTCTAGTATAAAAAAAGAAAATCTTGCCGCGAGAATGATTTTGACCCGAGATGTGCAGGTTTTGTTCGCAAAACAAAATTTAATGTCTCAAGGATTTATCGGGATGTTTTCAAACTAAACCATAAGAGAGTTGTTTTGATATGAATTATTGACTTCATAAATCCAAAGACAACTCAGATAACATATAAAAATATGATTTGTTTTTAATAAGAATTCAAGATGACATCCTTCTTTCCTCTAGTGTTGAAACAATGATAGATTAGATCAAGTTATGTTTCACAACCTAACCCGTCAAACTTATGACTCGCATCATGAATTTCATTGAATTTTATTATAATTTTAATTGTATTTCATTACATGATTAAAAAAAAAAGGAATATGGTTGCACAGTTTGTTTGAGTTGTGCAAGTAGAATGTTTTGATATTTTTAGTAATATTCTTATCCCAAAAATAATAAATTGTGATAGAAACTTTTTTGTGGCCAATTGGGAAACATCGAAATATCCTCACTTGTGTTCTTGTTTATATTCGATCCAAATAAATAAAATATCATGTAATGAGTATTTCATAATTATATTTAATTGATTTTAAAAGTATCTCTTAAAAAACCAAAATTTAACAAATAAAAAGACTAAAAAAACTTGGGTCATTTTCTAAATGAGTGATAAATTCTATAGGAAGTGTTATATATATTCAAAAAATATTGAAATTATACATTCAAATTTCAAACATAAAGTAAAAAATTAGGAGGTAAATCGATATGACCTAATCGACTTGATGAGTTTAAAAACAAGCTACACAACTGCTAAAAATACAATTTAACTTAGAAATTCAAAATAATAAATTTAAAAAAAAAAATATTGCGATAACAACATATTTGATCGGCCAGGGTAAACCTTCCAAATTCAAGACCCGGGTAAGGAGACCATAATAATCCCAACTAAAGCAAATCAAAATAAATTATGAAGTTTAATTCTCAATAAATCTATTGTTGGATGATGAGATTGGGATGAATGCAATCTAAAAAAACACAAACAAATAACATTTTGAAACAAAATTATGAATTTGAACAAAAATATAAAAATATCATTAGTAGTCTCGCAAGACCTTTCTAAAATTGGTTGCCATAAAACAATTTTGACTAAGCAAATTGCGGGTAGCTTTTGTCCATCAAAACGACTTTTTATCACTTTGTGATCTTTATGAAAGTTGTAGTACTATATGAGTAGATGAACTTTGGGTTTTGAATGGACCGATTTGGATATCAAAATCATAAGATATATTTGTTTTTAATGTCTAGTATAAAAGAAGAAAATCTTGCCGCGAGAATGATTTTGACCCGAGATGTGCAGGTTTTGTTCGCAAAACAAAATTTAATGTTTTAAGGATTTATCGGGATAAATAGAGACCATTTTTAAAATTTGGGAAAAGTTAATTAGTCTCATTGGAAAAGGATGGGGGCTAGTTCAAGAAATGTCACAATAATTGATGTTGCTCGATTGTCGCGAGGGATTATATTTTGTTTCTTTTAGTAGAACCAGTGGGTTTGTTTTATTAGTATTATTTTCCCCCGTAGTTTTAAGGTTGTATAAATCGCTCAAGATTTGCACTAAAAAAATGATTTTGTTTTTTCTGTAAAAATCCTTCTCTTCAAAACAGTCTTGACCAAGAAGATTGTGAGTAGATTTCGTCCATCAAAAAGATTTTTTCTCACTTCGGGTCCTTCATGAAAATTGTAATCCTGCACGTGTGGATGGATTTGGGTTTTTGAGTTGCCTAGTTTGGATATCAGAATCACAAGATATTCATACTAGAATATCTAGTGTAAAAGCAGAAAAATCTCAAGTCCTTCGGAACAGTGTTGACCAAGCAGATTGAGAGTTGATTTTATCCATCAAGATGATTTTATATCACTTTGTGTTCTTCATGAAAGTTGTATTACTTCATGAGTATATGAATTTGGAGTTTTGAATGGCCCAATTTGGATAGAAGAATCACAAGATATCTCCGTTTTAATGTCCAGTGTAAAAGCAGAAAATCCTACCGCGAGAGTTACTGTTCATCGTCACATTGAAACAACCCATGCCTGCAACTTCTTCCCTTTTCAATGCAACTTCCCATTTAGTTTCCATGATTTTCTCATTCAATCTTTGATGTGCAAATCACGTTTGTTCTGCATCAAAATCAGAGGATGTCAATTAGAATATTTCTTTTCCTATTTTGTTTATCTAATTGCAGAGAAAACATAAATCTTGCATCCTAGATTAAATGCACTAAATTTTCCCTAAATATGAGCTTTTTCTAGGCTATATATACCCCTTTCTTGTTGACCTAAAAAAAGAGAGAGAAAAAGAGAGAAAAGAGAGAAAGAAAGGAATGAAGATAACGAGAAAGAGAGAGAGAGAGAGAGAGAGAGAGAGAGAGAGAGAGGTTGTGAACAAAGAAAAACAACAGCCCTTTCCCCTTCATCGTAACCTTTCTTTTAGCCAACGACTCAGTAACAGCCCCGATCATACTTCCTCATGTCTACCACCACCAGTTTTGCATCCCTAGAAGCAGTGATCACCCATTGCGCACGGGATCCAGCAAGCATCACCTTTGTCCTTCAGTTACCAGGTAAGGCCCCATGCATGCTTAATTTAAGGTATGTACTTGCTTTATATTTTAAAAATATCAATCTTTTATTGAGAATACTCGATTTTCACCGTGATGCGGCAAATATACATATATCCAAAAACAAATGTTTTCATGCATTTGGTCAATATGCTAACATATCTTGAACATTGTTTTTTGAAAAAAAATATATATTCGGAGTTTAAAAGAAAATGTGTTTTAGCATGGATATCGTAAACACAAAAATTATTGTTTTCTTGCATTTGTGGATCTTACAACATTTTGTAAATTCCAAAGGGTATTGGCTAATATTCCAAAAATAAAAAATCTCATTTTTTGGGGATTCATATTATTTACTGTTAATATATGGGTAAAGAAATCTCAAAAGGGTTGATATCCAAAAGATTATTGGGGATAATTCTTGTAAACCCCGGGAAATAAATGTAAGTGTTAAATTAAAGAAATAAATTAAAAGAGAAATAAAATAAGTTGAGGGGAGGGTGAAATTGAAATAAAAGTAAAGATTATGACTTATAATATAAGAAGAGAACATGTGGGGTAAAAAGGAGCATTTAAAGGAGATAGGGGCCTAAGTGCAATAAGAGAAATTGAGGAGTATAAATACACCTCCTTTCCCTCATTTCCAGCAAAGAAGGAGGGGGTGAAAGAAAGGGATATTTTGATATTTTCTTCCCCAAATTAAAGAAAAATTTCAAAGTGAAAGTGAGTTTAAGGGCTACCAAAACATTCAAGCATCAAAAACCCAAAGATTTGGAGTATTATTGGAAGGAGAAAGTGGAGGAAAATGAGTGTTTGGGCTGCCAACAGTAGGAAGAAGAAGAAGAGAGGAGAATATTGTGATTTCACAAGCTATTAGATCTTGAATCTCTCTTGGTAAGGTGTTTCTTATATGCATCTAAACGATTCTCTACTTTATGGTTAAAGTGCATAACTTTTCTTTAAGAATTTGGGTTAGGGTTCTTGAATTTTTTTTGGGGGGAAATGTGGAATTGTGTGCAATTGATGTATGTGGCATGAAATAGGATGTGAATATTGTGTATTGAATGGTTAAGCATGAAAAGAATGAGGAAAGTCTTGTTTTCCCAAGGTCAATTTTCGGCCAAATGCATGTGTTGCAGAAATTAACAATTTCACATATTCATGTCTTGACTTTGAGAGAGAGTTTGAATGGGAAAACAAAGGAATTAGGAATGGGTTCCTTCATAAGAGTTGTAGCTATATATGTCAGCTTTCTAACAAGATAAATTTTGTACAAAACGGAGTTCTACAACTCTAGTTATAGTAAAAAATCTGGGCAGAGGTCAAAATCTGGCATCTGCTGGCAACTTTGAGAAAAAGGGGAAATGGGGTGGGAGGTCATGAAACGATGAAGTAAAATGAAGCCAATTTTAGAACATCTAACAAAGAAAAATGAAAATACCAAATCAAGGTAGAGGGTTGACTTTAACTATGGGGTTGGCTGGCATACATGTATGTGTTTTGTTGGGATTTGTTGACTGGGTTATGTTACTGCCCACCTGATATTGTTGAGACATGTTATTATTTCAGGACCTGCTATTGTTTCGACCTTTTACTGTTTTAGGACATGTTAGTGTTTGAGGACCAATTCTCGTTGCCGATTTCTACAATAGCCTCCTCGGCAGAAATGACTTAAATGTTAATTACAATTTCATGGTATGACGGTGTGAAATGTGGACACCTGAATATGAACATAAGAATGCTTGAAATATTTGTGGTGATGAATGTGATTCAAAAATACAAATGTACTGATTTAAGATCATTGATGTCATAGGTGGTGTGGTCGGGATTGGACCATCGTCAAGGCAAGAACATCCCACAAGTGGAGCAGGTAGGTGCCTTGCACCTTCCTTTTTCATACATTGAATAAGGAAATACTTTAACATGAATATTACTCTATTGTGTAAGAACCTATATCAGATTGTTGAAAGCGTAAATGTTGACGAACGATTGATTAGCTTCGGCTAATGGCATCCGAATGGATGACCGGGATGAACGATTGATTAGCTTCGGCTAATGGCATCCAAATGGATGACCGGGACGAATGATTGATTAGCTTCGGCTAATGGCATCCGAATGGATGATCGAGACGAATGATTGATTATCTTTGGCTAATGGCATCTGAAAAGGATGACCGGGGTGGATGAATGATTAACCTCAGTAAATATGCCCTAAGAGGATAGATGGGTTATTAATTATGGTTGTGTTGAGGACGATGTTTAAGATTTTGGTAGACCCAGGATGATTGGATCGAGATTGATTTTAAGGGTTCTGTTACTGTTTCCAGACCTGTTACTGTTAGATCTGTTACTGTTTGGAACTGTTACTGTTTCCAGACCTGTTACTGTTAGATCTGTTACTGTTTGATCTGTTACTGTTTGGAACTGTTACTGTTTCCAGACCTGTTACTGTTTGATCTGTTACTGTTTCCAGACCTGTTACTGTTTGATCTGTTACTGTTTGGAATTGTTACTGTTTGGAACTGTTACTGTTTTCGGACCTGTTACTGTTTGAATTGTTACTGTTTGATTTGTTACTGTTTGATTTGTTACTATTAGTGTTAGAGACATGTTATTGTCTCGGGACATGTTACTGTTAAATTGATGCATTTATATGCATTACAAGCTATTTGTACCAAGTACATGAAGAAATTATAAATGTTAATGCCTCCTGTAACTGCCAGACTGTTTAGTTACCATTATTATTATTATCATTAAGTAATTACATTTTTTTTAAATGTTTTGTATTGCTGTAGGGACGTCACAACCACGAGATGTCTAAGGAACCCAATACACGGGAACCTACTTTTGCAAGGAATCATGTAGATGCATTCTAAATCACAATGTATTTTGTGTGAATCAATGTACTGAACACATAACTTTTATTAGATCCTTTTGTGTACATTCGTAATGGCTATTAGTAGTATAGGAATGCAACCTCATGTCCATGTATGTATATTTTTAATATGAATTTCTAATTATGCAACTATAATACTACATGTTTATGTAAGATCCACTTTTAATGAAATGTTGATTGTATGGATGGTATTCTGATGATGTGAGGTAATCAGGTTCGTTGATTTCCGGTATCATATGTGTTAGATATATAAAAAAAAAAAAATCCGGGCTGTTACAATTCTTTACTGTTCACCGTTAATATTTGGATAAAGAAACTCTAAAGTGAAAAATATCCAAAATATTTTTCCAGGAATAACAAGTCATTATTATTTAATCAACACATCTTTGAAAGAAGTCCTGATTATAATAAGGAAAATTTCAATTTTTGACTCCACGGTTTACGAGCCGTAAAAGTATGAATATTAAGGCAAAAATAAGTTTTTAAAACGCTCTAATTTCCATAGATTTCTAATTTTTTGTTCCTTTTCCTTGCGATTTACGAGTTGCAAACACTTCAAATACTAAAGTGAAAAATGAGCTTTTAAGCCCATTGAATCTCTTTAGATTTGTATTCTAGTTGTCTCTTATTCATAGGTTGTAAATTTATTATCAGAATTTTTTATCCTTTTTTTTGTGAATCTATCATAGGAAAATTGATTAGATAGCACCAACACCATAACAATCATAAGGCAAACCAAAACACTAAGCAACTTACCATAGGTAGGGCGTATTAGGGATGCTAAAACCTTCCCTTTACGCATCCAGACCCTTGCCTTAGAATCTTTAAGAATCCAGTTACGTTTCCTAGTAACCATAATACTAGGTGGCGACTCCCTTTTTCATAAAAAAAAACCCAACATGAACCCTCGCTAACAGGGAGGGTCGCCGCGACGCCATGCTCTCGCAGCCGGTGCGACAAACTTGTACTGGGTTATCAAGAATAAATAGATTTTACATTTATGGGGGATGATAACTCTTGTATAGACAAGTTTGAAATGACAAAGGCTTTCCGCATGTCTCCGTAAGCACATGGAAATTAGTGCTGAAGTTTTCCATATCACCAAGAAACATATTACACCACTCTAAGAAGTCATGTCTCAGCCAATATTGTCAATTCTAATTTTCGGTTGAGGCTTTATTTTTTCGATTGAAACGGAATATTTTGGTTTTGCAGTGTTTTAACGCATCGTTTTGGTGTTGTTCTGTCTATATATATATAATTAAATATATTAATTAAAAAAAAAATTAGTTCAAATCCAAAAATAAAATTATTTAGAATCTAAAAAAGACACAATAAAATGATTTTTCTGAACAAAATTATGAGCATGTATAATATTACAAGAATACCATTATCAATCTCACAAGGTAATTATATTCTTTCATTGCTCTGAATATTTAACATAATATATAAAAATATGTCAAGAGACTCCTCGTAAAATTCATCTCAATTAACGGCTCGATTAAGATATATGATTGATATTGTAAAATTATTCATTATTTAAAAAATACTATTTGGCCGAAACAGAACGGGTAGAACGAAACCAAAATGTTCCGGCTGAAATTTGAGCAAAATTTCTACAATAGACCTAAATTTTAAACAAGATAAAAATTACGTTGTTTTATCTCGTTTTTTAATTGATATGAAAAGCCTGGAATGAAATGAAATTAGCAACACTGGTCTTAGCCATGGGCTAGCCAGTATTTTAGCTCTCGCATAGTTCATAACAATAGACCATAGAGAGTCAATTACATTACCACAGAAAAACAAACCCTACTTTTGAAGAGTCCAATAAATTAATTTCAATCTTGATCGTGCCTGTACACTCATGACTACCTTAACAAAATTTCCAAATGCTCAATTACAAATCAGAAAAGAAAAGAAATCCTCGAACCAAGTAGCAAGTGGGTACTTAATTCGCCAATCGTCGGTGCTTATAGTGCTTCCAGAGCAGCCACTAGGACAAAAATATCATAATCTTCGCATCTGCACCCACTATCCTTGCAGCAGCCACAGTCATCCCACCTCTTCAACCTCCCATTTCTCCTTTTCATCTTCTCCATCTCTGCCACTGCTGGAACTCTGACTCTCATAGCTATCTGCACTGAAGGGGGCTTGACATCATCAGGAACAACGCCCTTGTTTGGGACCATCCTCACCCACTTTTCCATTTCTAGCTTTGGTGACTCGAGAACTGTTTTCCATGGAACCTCGGCTCTGCCTAGGAGTTGTGACCCTCTTACTTTACCAAGAATTGGGTTTGTGCTTCTCCATCTGAGCTCGAAAACTACGGTTTGTTGCTTTAGGCTGTTGATGGAGTCTTCAGTGCCTGAACACTGCAATGAGAAAGACTCGTTCCAGAAGAGGTCGGCCTTTGCGGAGATTTCTCGGCTGTTTAGTTGGGCTCTCTTGTTGTTTCCTGTAGAGAGATAGTATCTCACGAAAAGGCTCCCGTGAGACTTGAATTCCACATTCTTTGCTTGCAGAATTTCTATTTCACAGCTAAGACAAGTCATGAGACCTTGAGTAGCGGCACCACTCATGTTGAGAGAGATAGAGGTTTGTTTGGTGAATGGAAGCCATGGATTATGGAGTTGTATATGTAGATGCATGCAAGGCCAAGGATATCGGTGGGAAGGTGGCAGTTGCTTATGTGGAAGCTGCTTCCATCGATCTATAAAAATAATGTGCAACTTGTGGAGAATATCACCTACAAGATCTTAGCAGGGAAATTTAATAATACCATGAAATAAAAAGGGAATCAAATGAAACTGTGGGGGAGATTTTATTTTACTAAAATAAGCTTTCATGAATGTTGAAGGATATCTTAATTTCACTCTTTCAAGTTGCCAGCAGCAAAGGGTGCCACTAGTTTTTGCGATCCATGTTAACTGAGAAACCGAGGTGGGTTCAGGATTCTGTATGATTCACGTAGAAATCATTCTTATCCTTCTATTTTGCTTAGAGTTAAAAAAAAAAAAATTATGAATCTTGAAAGGCAGGATATCTTAATTTAGTTTTTGCGATCCATAAAACTGAGAAATTAGGTGGGCTCAAGATTCTGTATGATCCGCATAGAAATCATTCTTCTCCTTTATTTTGTTTAGAATTAAAAAAAGGAGTACTATTCAAATCTAAGTTCGTCCCTTTTACTAGGTTACTGTATAGCACTCTTTAAAAAAGTTTTATTTGAATATATATATATATATATATATATATATATATATATATAGACTACCATAATTGTTTTATATATTTTTCTTAAATATGGTCTAGAAAAAACAATTTCAAAATCTTCCAACTTGATTATTTTTTTTTACTCGAATTTCAAATTAAACCATAAGAGAGTTGTTTTGATATAAATTATTGACTTCATAAATCCAAAGACAACTCGAATAACATATAAAAATATGGTTTGTTTTTAATAAGAATTCAAGATGACATCATTCTTTCTTCTAGTGTTGAAATTATGATAAATTTGATCAAGTCAGGCTTCACAACCTAACTCGTCAAACTTATGTCTCAGGTCATGAATTTCATTGAATTTTATAATAATTTCAATTGTATTTCATTACATAATTAAAAAAAAAAGGAATATACTAGCACGATTCATATGAGTATTGCAAGCAGATTGTTTTGATAATTTTAATAATATTCTTATCCCAAAAAAAAAATTGCAATAGAAAGTTTTTGGTGGCCAATAGGGAAACATCGAAAAATATCCTAACTTGTGTTCTTGTTTATATTCAATCAAAACAAGTAAAATATCAAGAAATGAGTATTTCATAATTATATTTAATTTATTAATTTAATTTTAAAGTATCTTTTCAAAACCTGAATTTAACAAATAAAGAGACTCAAAAAACTTGGGTCATTTTTTAAATGAGTGATAAATTCTATTGGAAGTAATATATATATATATATATTGAAAAAATATTAAAATTATACAATTCAAATTTTAAGCATAAGTAAAAAAACGGGAGGTAAACTGATATGACCTAATCGACTCGATGAGTTCAAAAGCAAGCTACACAACTGCTAAAAATACAATTTAACTTAAAAATTCAAAATAATATATTTTTAAAAAAATATTGTGATAACAACATATTTGATCAATCGAGGTAAACCTTCCAAATTCAGCACTCGGGTAATGAGACTATAATAACCCCAACTAAAGCAAATCAAAACAAATTCTGAAGTTTAATTCTCAATAAATCTATTGTTGGATGATGAGATTGGGATGAATTCAATCTAAAAATACACAAAAAAAAATAAAATTGAAACAAAATGAATTTGAACAAAAATATAAAAATATCATTAGTAGTTTGGCAAGACCTTTCTAAACATTGGTTGCCCTAAAACTTTAACTTGAGATAGATATAACAATATAACAGGATAATCCTCGTATAATTTCATAATAATCAAATTGTTAGACCGAGAGATATGATTGATACCATAAAACTAGAAAATATATTTAAAAAAAAAACACAACTTGGACGGAACAGAAAGGCTAGAAAAGAACCAATATATTCCGATAAGAATTTTGATAGAATTAATATAATTGACCGAGATTTTGAGCGAGATGAAATCTATTATGATTTGATATGTTTTTTAAATTGTAATGATATATACTTGTCACTTCAAACAAAACATAATTGATACTTTTAGTTTGGTTTATGTAACATAATTTGAACTTATACGAAATATTTCTATTGATTTATGAGATCTAGATTGATTTACATGATCATTCTAGATTGCAGCTTAAAGTGTTTTTTGGAAAAGAAAAGGGGGGGGGGGGGGGGAATGTCTAAGTTACAAAGAATTATTTGGAAATTTTATTAAACTTAGCTCAACAAGTCAACCTTAAAATCTCCCAACCTAACTCTTAGACTAACACAAATTTAAAATTAAACCATGTGAGAGTTTCTCCAATTAACTTGAACTTGTGCGAGCAACCCATATGATAGATAAAAACATGGTTTGATTTTTTTAATATCAAGATTGTCATAACCCAATTTTGGGATACTCCCGAAATCTATCCAAAAATCCAAAAATACAAAAATAAAATAAAAGGGGGCCAATTCGGTAGGAAAATCAAGGTGGAAATTTTTGACGTTTTCGAAAGCTCGATCGTACCTTTTTCGTGCCTAGAAATGAAAGAAAATGCAGATTCAAGGCTAAAGTAATTT
Source organism: Salix brachista (assembly GCA_009078335.1). Lineage (NCBI taxonomy): Eukaryota > Viridiplantae > Streptophyta > Magnoliopsida > Malpighiales > Salicaceae > Salix > Salix brachista. The sequence continues at coordinate 9,496,180 of CM018578.1, read as the reverse complement.
ATTATTGGATAAATCTGTGTAAAATTTAGGTTGAAAGATATAATTATATTTTATGGGCCAATTCAATTTAATCGTTGGCCAATTTAAAAGTGTAATTATGTTTGAGAATTAATTTAGGGTCCAATTGAAGGGTTTAATTAAGTGCAATGACTTAATTATACTTTAAATTGGTGAAATTAATTTTATTAAGGGCCTAGTCGATGAGAAACCAAGTTCTTGAATTTAATTCGGGTTCAATTGATGAGATTGGAATTTTAGGAGATTGAATTGATATTTTTTTAAGCCAATTATGCGAAATCAGGGGTCAAATTAAACGAATTGAGAGTCCAATGGTCAATTGAGGTTTAAATAATGCATATTAGAAATCAAGGACCAAAATAAAAAGGCACGCAAAGCTAAGGATGCTCTCGAAATTCTGACAGGGATACAATTGCACAAAATTAAAAGTTTAAAGCTAATTGAGGATACAATTAGAACAATTATAAATTTAGGGACCAAGTCGTACTTTCACCTTCCCAAAATCAAAATTACATGTGCTTGCACTGTTCCGACACCTGAACAATGCAGGGCACGCCTCTGTAGCCACTACAAAAATGCAGGGGCAGAGGAGCAACTCCATACGATGTGCATGCCCCCGTCCCCTATAATTGCACCATTTGCAAGCATTGGAGGGGACAAAAAAAAGGGAGAAAAAATTAAGAGACAGAACAGACGAAAGAAAAGAATAGCAGAGCATTGGTGTAGAGAGGAGGAGAAAACAAAGGAAAATTGAGATTTACATAACCAAATTGCACTTAAAAACCAGACAAGAATTTCTCTTCGTCTCCGGCATTGACACCATCGTCTCCCTCTCAACCGACCCTCTCTCTCTCTCTCTCTAAAACCAGCAGCTAGTCTCTCTCTCTTCCTCTTGGTCAGCAACTCCAACGCCAGCTCAGGCCACCCAGCTTCACCCTCATCACCACCAGCAACCTTCCCTCATCTCCAGCAGCTTCACCTCCAGTAACGACAGCCAACTCCGGTGAAGAAGCAGCGACCAACGACAACAGCAGCAGCCCAGGCAGACTCTTTTGACGCCCACTCCGGCTACCAGAGGCCACCATTTACGATGCGACCACAACCGAAAGAACCACCTCAACCTCCTCTACCCAACAGTATTAACAGGTACGTCGTTATTTGGATAAAGAAACTTTAAAGTGGTAAATATCTAAAATATTTTTACGGGGATAATACGCCATCATTATTTAACCAACATATTTTTGAAAGATCAATACCATATCAAATCATAGGGCAAACCAAAACAACAAGCAGCTTACCTTATGTAGGACGTACTAGGGGTGCTAAAATCTTCCCTTTACGCAACCAGACCCTTGTTTTAGAATCTCTAAAAGATCAATTTAGGTTTTCTAGTAACCATAATACTAGGTGTTGCTACCCAAATTTTGACCTACTTATTTTTATGTTTCAGAAGAAAAAAAAAAAAATAGAAAAAAAGACAAAAATCCAAAAATATCTTGTTATAGGGGCAAAATTGAACAAATTGAGAATTTAACAGTCAATGCAGGGTCAATTTGCACAAATTGGAAATCAAGGACCAAAATGAAAGAAGCGCGCAAGCTGAGGACTGATTTTGAATTTTTGCATCTGAAAACCTCTATAAATAGAGAGGCATCAACACCAAGAGAGGGACAAAAAAAAAAAAATACACTCATACCCAAAAATCCTAGACTAAAAAAACCTAGCATCTCTTTCTCCCAAAAGGGGCTGCAGCCGCCGGCCCTTGAGGGCTGCTGCAGCCCCACCCTCTCACTCTCTTCCCCGACCAAGCCTGCCTCTCCTCTGTAACTCCGGTCAGCCACCAGTAGCACCCACGGCCTCACTCCAGCCGAACCACAGCAGCCCCATCGGCCACACCTCCTCCGTTCCCATCTCCCTGCTCTCTTTCTCTTCTTCTTGGCCTAACCACAACAGCCCACCCTCACTGTCTACTTTCCAGCCTCCCTTCACAGATCGACCCAGCTGCTGCAGCCCCACGACCTCTTTCTCTTACTCCCAGCCTAACCACAGTAGCCATCTGAAGAAGAAGTAGCCGAGAAGGAGAATAACAGACCCGAGAACAAATTGATTTTGTGCCCTTTTTTGTGTGTTTGTTTGTGTCCGCAGGTCATATTGAAGCTCCTCTCTCCGGCGAACTCCGTTCCCATTTCCCCTGTCTCCATCTCTTCTCCTCGGTGGCGCAGCTACCAGTTCAGCCCTCTGAAGAAGCAGCCAAGAACAGACCCGGGATTTGAAGAAGTACAGAACTAACTGATTTCCTTGTGTTTGCGCTTGTGGCTTTTGTTTTCTTTGCAGGTCATCGGGGAACACCCTTACCGGCGAAGCAGAAGAAGAAGAAGAAGAAGAAGAAGAAGAAGAAACGGATCCGAGACTTGAAGGAGCCGAGAAGAGCAGATCTGGAAATTTTTGAGTTTGATTCTTGTCTGCTGTTTGTGTGTGTTTATTTGTGTTTGCAGGTCACCGGAAGACCATCTCCGGTGAGAGAGAAAGGAAAGAAGAAGATCGGCGCACCCCCCATTTTGCACCTTCTCCGGCGGCGGCGCGTGGAACCACGCGCCGCCAGTGGTGGTGGCGCGTGGGAGGACGCGCCACCAGTGCCCCAGCTGCTGCCACCACTGTTCCTGGCATTTGGCACTGTTCCGAGAGGCCTTTCTGTAATTTTTCTTTATGTTTGTGTTTTATTTGAATTTATTGTGTTTTAATTGTTATTTGTGAGATGTAATGAAAAAGAAATGAAAAAGACAATGTGTGTGAGTTGTATTTTATTTTTAAAATGTGATGAAAAAGGAATGAAAAAGAGATTGTGTGGGTGTGTGTGTTGTGTTTTATTTATTCAATTTTATGTTTGTTTTGATAAAGAAAGGAATATAAAATGAAATAAAAAATGTGTTTTCTTTGTAAAAATCAAAAAGGTATTTGGTTAATATTTCAAAAATATAAAAATCTTTTTTTGAGAAGTTATTATTCGCTGCTAATATTCGGATCAATAAATCTTAAAGGTTTATACCCAAAATATTTGGGGAAATAGTATGCTATTATTCACTGTTCGGTGTTTGGATAAATAAATCTTATCCAAAATATTCGGCGGGAATAGTATGCTATTATTTACTTTTCGATGTTTGGATAAATAAATGCTAAGGGGTTTATCCCAAAATATTCGGTGGGAATGATAATCATCAATAAAATCCATAAGATTTTTTCTAAGCGGTGATCAATTTCTTTTTTTCATTTTTACATTTTTTGTGAATAAATACGACTTGTTGAAGCATTTTAAATCACATCAAAATAGACAATGCAGCTTACCTCAGGTAAGGCGTATTAGGGGTGCTAATACCTTCCCTATACGCAACCAGTCCCTTACCTTTGAATCTCTGAGCAGACCAGTACAAATCGGGTGTTCCTAGCGACCCTCAATAGCTAGGTGGCGACTCCTTCTCAACTCCATCGCGAGAGCCAGGATCCCTCCCGGGACGCCGCGCGGCGACGTGCGACAGAATGGCGACTCCACTGGGGACGGTATTTTTTCTGAAAAATATTGGACTAAGCTTTGAATATTTTGATGTGATTTATTTGTTTCAATTTGTTTGAATTTTATGTGTGTTTATTTTTAGCAAGTCTTTTGCATTTTTATTTCGTGCATATGTACATATGTCCATGCATTGTTAATTTATTTCAGTTATATGATTGTGGTTTGCAACTTTAAGTTACGTGGGGGACTAGCAGCTTACCTATGACTTGAGTCAAGGTTGAAGTTTGTGTAAACCCCAACTCTTCGCTGAGAGCTTAGATGGTAGTGATTGGTATACGTGCCATCCCATTATCTGCTAAGACCCCATATTGCCTTTACGAGGGTGATCACTGGGACAGCAAGAGACCCTGTTTAGAGACCAAAGTAGTAAACTCACCATTTGTTGTGCAAAGAATAGAACCAATCATTAGGGTGTATGCTCCCCTCATTCTGTTTTGCATTAAGGCAAACTCTTCTCGAGGCATTTTGAATTCAAGAATTTTGGGTGACACAGTAACCATCGCTTAGGAAATTTGCAATGGAGGGTTTAAGCAAAAATCCAATTTTTGTTTATCATACAATTGCTACAGTCATGTGTCACTTCCTCGAAAGACGAGTCTGTAAAAAAAAAAAAAAAAAAAAATTTGCATATGCATTTTAACATGCATTCCCATAGTTTTTGTATACCATACAATTGCTACAGTCATGTGTCAGTTCCTCGAAAGACGAGTGTAAAAAAAAAAAAAAAAAAAATTGCATATGCATTTTAACATGCATTCCCATAGTTTTTGTGTACCATACAATTGTTACAAGCATGTGTCACTCCTCGAAAGACGAGCTTGTCAAAAAAAAAAAAAAAAAAAAACCAAAAAAAACACATGCATATACATTTCAACATGCATTCTCACAGTTTTTGTTAGCGTGCAGTCGTTACGACCACGTGTCGCTCTTTAAAGGGCAAGTTTGTAAAAAAAAAAAAAAAAACCAAAAAAACATGCATATGCATTCAATATGCATTCCCATAGTTTTGAAATAGGGGTCCCTCAATTTGTCATCCTTCGAAGGGTCAAGAGGCATGGACATTTGACATTGCTGAGAAGAACTGACATCGACACAGAGCTGTCATTCATGCCTCTTCTGCAAGACAACAACAAAGTTCTCTGCTCTCTAGTGAAATCAAGTGAGACATATGCCCAGATATTATCTCCAAGTTGTTAATGCAATCATCAATGGGGATTGTTGGAAAATTCGGGTTTTCTTTTGAGGGAGTGCGAGTAGTCCATTTTCAGAAAGCAAGCATCAGTCAAAGAAGTTGTCAGCCTGTTTAAGTATCAATTGATTTCTCTCCTAATCATATGGAGTTTTTGCGGCACTGTCAATCAAGGAGTTTTATGCCGCAAAGATAAAGCATCCCGAGTGTGGAAACATAATATGATATTGTTGAATTTGTTCCGGTGTCTGAGAAGTCAAAGTATGTGCACTGCAAGATTACATTGCTCGAAGATGCGAATTTGCCGCCAAAAGAATCTTTTCGTCGTATGACGAAATTTTTTATGATTTGCGCACTTTGGTGTTTTGACAAGAGTGCTTCCAAGCTTTATTCACTTTTTATGTCCAATGAAGAGCGCAAAAAAAAAAAAAAAAAAAAAAAAAAAATTGCCTTCTTTTTGCGACATAATCCAGATGACAGAGATGAATAGTTGCAAGAATTTCAGTAATCAAGTATGGAAGTTAATCAGCAAAAGGCAAGTCAAGTTTTGTGGAGGATGTTATCGTCGGCAGTGTCAGCAATAAATCATCGCGATCATAAGCTAGACCAATGAGCAGTGACAATACAGAAATGAGTGTTTCGAAAGTCTGAGAAAAGTGTCGCATCGTCAATAATTCTCTCATGAAATCTCATCGGCTATCATTTTGTTTTGGGGTTAAATCATCATTTCATTGAAGCATGTGTTTTCCTTGTCTTTTTGTTGTTTTGAAATCAAGAGATGTTTGCATTCTTATTTTTGACAATATTTTGATCAAACTCCAACATGCAAAATTTAAAGTTTATCATTTTTGAAAATTAAAAGTATTTTAATTGCATAATTGACCCAACTTTTATGAAAAGACATGATGACCAATACCAGATGACTGAACAATTTTTGAGCCCATACACCGAGTTTTTGAACCACATCATAGAACTAAGCTTTATTGGTATGCATATTGACATGTAATGGATTCGGTAGTTATGAACCCGCGAATCATGACTCTTGCACGTCCAAATCATTACATTGGACGAGGTCAAAATTTATCAGTTAAAACCGATTTTGCTTGAAATGACAAAAGGCCATCTTTGTTTATTTCCTTCACTATTCTTGAAATATGTATCCCTTGTTAACCCCAATTTGAGCCTGATATTATATTTCTTTGAAAACACCCGACATGGATCACACCCTCACACTGGGGGCAAATACACTGGGGGCAAAAAAACAGTAGGGGCAAATAAGAGATTTGTAGTTTGAGGATACAGTGACAATATGAGAATCAACAGAAAGGGGGATGTTCAAGAATGAAAACCCAAAATGGGAGAACAATCAAGTTGAGGTAGGACATGACAAAAACCTAGAGCCAATGCTAAGGACAAGTTCAAAAAAAAAAAAAAAAAACGAAAAAAAAGAAAGAGAATATTGAACTACACCATGTCCGTTGGTATCTGTGGTCAAACCTCACATGGGAAGAAATGTTATTAAGATTATCAAATCTTCAAGATAATTGATCCATCAAATGAAGATTGTGCATAATTGTTTTGTTAGACTATATTGAATGCAACAAGAGATGAAATAACATTAGATGACAAATGATGATTCGGGTTTTATGTATTTCTCTTTTAAGGTTGAAATTGTCAATGAAAGGAATGACATGGTTGTAGAGATTCTTAGAGCATTGGTTGATTGATAAAAATCACGTTAAGATAATTAACGTATTTTGATGTGGTCTCTTCTACAAAGACAACAAGAGAAAAGGAGTTAACGACTAGATGATGGTGATCCTAGGTCTTTGAAACCCTTAAACACCTTTTTGAGCCTATGAATATCCCTTTCTTTTATAGCCATGAACCATAGCCTCATTACATGCTTGTAAAAGTCCTTCTTGATCAAGCAAACAATTTTAACTGATAAGTGGCGCTCTCAAATTTGCTAGAGTTTGTCCAGAAGTGTTATAATTTCATGAAAAAGTTGCAAGTTGTTATGCATATTGATAAAGTAAGTACTGAAAAATGAGACAAATTTTTCAACTGAACTTCAAGTTTTTACTCAGCTCTAATTGTTTGAAAACCACAAATTATCACTTCATCATGTACCATCAAATGTCATACCCTAAAATCAGAGATTAGAAAAAAAAACCCCATAAAAGACGATTTCAATCTCATAATGGGTCAATTACTGTTTGCAAAATACAAGACATTACAGATTTGCATGCATTGAATATCATGTATTGGATATTTGACCAAACGAATTTGATTTTCAACAAATGACATCTCTTTGATTTTATTACAATGATTAGACTTTGGATGCACATGATTTTTTAAATTGGTGACGTAATTTCAGAACAAAAAGATTTATAAACAAAGAAGACAGTGACTGGATTTTGCAGAATCCTTGATATTGACAGTTCTTGATTTGAAAGCCCAGCAGTCAGAGGCCAGAATGTGAATCTTGATAGGAATGCAAATAATTTCACATCAACCTGGGGGCAAAGAAGCACAAGCAAATGATGATTTAGTTAAATTCACCAATGAGCACCAACAGGTCAACTCAAGGCAGAATTGCTTAGTAGAGAATGATGTAACAAGCTCCAACAACGGTTGAGATTAGCATTGTATTTGAAGGGCAACTTCAAATTTTTGGAATATCGCAGATTTGTTTGTCTCCAAAGATATGGTCGCATGGGGGCATTTTGATAAATGTTGAAGAGTATGCACACCAAGATTGATTGAGGAATAATTTGCTTCGAAGCCAGTCGACTCAAGGTTCAGTTCACTGCATGAATATGGGAGATAGAAAAAAACCTCGTTAATGACAATATCATAATTCTTTGCACAGACAAGAAGAATTTGCTTAGAAGAAATTGAGTCTACGACAAAGAGTTTCAGATTGCATGGCCGAATAGTTGCATCAGTTCAAGGCACAATTCATCGCATGAATGTGGGTGATGATAGCAGTACATCTTTTCTCACGAGCTGAGAGAAATTTATTGATGATAACACGGAGCATGCACCGATGAGGTTTAGATGCATTTCTAGATGACTTGACAATCTATCGCATGAATGTTGATGATGACATATGCTAGAAGAAATATGATTCAATTGATGAAAAAACTTCATGATTGATCGACAACCGAAGATGAGGTCAGCACTAGCAAGCCTTGCAATGATTGTTAGCAGAACACCCGCAAACCAAAGAGCTATTGTTGAGAAAACCCAAGAAAGATGATGACTTGTTACACTCTTTCACGATGAATCAAGCAACACTACACTTGGGGGCAAGGTCAGACTTGATAAACAATGAGAGCAGAGATCATCGCAGATAGCCCAGAATAAGCATTGTGCTTAAGTTCGGTGGATGAATGACAGCAAAGCTTTGGAGATTAGACAAAGACATCTTATGACAATGAAGCATCAAAGAAAGGGGACCTATATTTCTCAGGTAAGTATACATGCATTCATGCATTGCATCCCCCATCTTCATCATTTTTCAACCGGGTAGGTCACCCGTTATAATGAGACCCTCACCTCCATTTTTCATCCGGGTAGGTCACCCAGTATAATGAGACCCTCTTCCTTCATCTTCCACCGGGTAGGTCACCCGTTATAATGAGACCCTCACCTCCATCTTTCATACGGGTAGGTCACCCAGTATAATGAGACCCTCTTCCTCCATTTTCCACCGGGTAGGTCACCCGTTATAAAGAGATCTTCACCTCCTCACCAATTTCATCAGGGTAGGTCACCCGTCATAATGAGACCCGGGCAGGTCACCCGTCACCATTGAGACCCCATCTAATCAGGGTAGGTCACCCGTCATAATGAGACCCGGGCAGGTCACCCGTCACCATTGAGACCCCATCTAATCCGGGTAGGTCACCCGTCATAATGAGACCCGGGCAGGTCACCCGTCACCATTGAGACCTCATCTAATCCGGGTAGGTCACCCATCATAATCAGACCCGGGTAAGTCATCCGTCACTATCGAGACTCCACTAATCCGGGCAGGTCACCCGTCATAATCAGACCCGGGTAAGTCATCCGTCACTATCGAGACTCTACTAACCAGGGCAGGTCACCCGTTATAATCAGACCCGGGTAAGTCATCCGTCACTATCGAGACTCTTCTAACTCGGGCAGGTCACCCGTCATAATCAGACCCGGGTAAGTCATCCGTCACTATCGAGACTCCACTAACTTGGGCAGGTCACCCGTCATAATCAGACCCGGGTAAGTCATCCGTCACTATCGAGACTCTTCTAACCCGGGCAGGTCACCCGTCATAATCAGACCCGGGTAAGTCATCCGTCACTATCGAGACTCTTCTAACCCGGGCAGGTCACCCGTCATAATCAGACCCGGGTAAGTCATCCGTCACTATCGAGACTCTTCTAACCCGGGCAGGTCACCCGTCATAATCAGACCCGGGTAAGTCATCCGTCACTATCGAGACTCCACTAATCCGGGCAGGTCACCCGTCATAATCAGACCCGGGTAAGTCATCCGTCACTATCGAGACTCTACTAACCCGGGCAGGTCACCCGTCATAATCAGACCCGGGTAGGTCACCCGTCACCATTGAGACCCTCCTAACTATTCTTTTATCTGGGTAGGTCACCCATCATAATGAGACCATCTCCACAATTCTATTTTTTCTTTACAACGCTTACTATTTAAAGTCTTTTGCAAGACTTTAGTCGTAAGCATTGTAAAGAGGGGGCATCTGTTGCTACCCAAATTTTGACCTACTTATTTTTATGTTTCAGAAGAAAAAAGAAAAAAATAGAAAAAAAGACAAAAATCCAAAAATATCTTGTTATAGGGGCAAAATTGAACAAATTGAGAATTTAACAGTCAATGCAGGGTCAATTTGCACAAATTGGAAATCAAGGACCAAAATGAAAGAAGCGCGCAAGCTGAGGACTGATTTTGAATTTTTGCATCTGAAAACCTCTATAAATAGAGAGGCATCAACACCAAGAGAGGGACAAAAAAAAAAAAATACACTCATACCCAAAAATCCTAGACTAAAAAAACCTAGCATCTCTTTCTCCCAAAAGGGGCTGCAGCCGCCGGCCCTTGAGGGCTGCTGCAGCCCCACCCTCTCACTCTCTTCCCCGACCAAGCCTGCCTCTCCTCTGTAACTCCGGTCAGCCACCAGTAGCACCCACGGCCTCACTCCAGCCGAACCACAGCAGCCCCATCGGCCACACCTCCTCCGTTCCCATCTCCCTGCTCTCTTTCTCTTCTTCTTGGCCTAACCACAACAGCCCACCCTCACTGTCTACTTTCCAGCCTCCCTTCACAGATCGACCCAGCTGCTGCAGCCCCACGACCTCTTTCTCTTACTCCCAGCCTAACCACAGTAGCCATCTGAAGAAGAAGTAGCCGAGAAGGAGAATAACAGACCCGAGAACAAATTGATTTTGTGCCCTTTTTTGTGTGTTTGTTTGTGTCCGCAGGTCATATTGAAGCTCCTCTCTCCGGCGAACTCCGTTCCCATTTCCCCTGTCTCCATCTCTTCTCCTCGGTGGCGCAGCTACCAGTTCAGCCCTCTGAAGAAGCAGCCAAGAACAGACCCGGGATTTGAAGAAGTACAGAACTAACTGATTTCCTTGTGTTTGCGCTTGTGGCTTTTGTTTTCTTTGCAGGTCATCGGGGAACACCCTTACCGGCGAAGCAGAAGAAGAAGAAGAAGAAGAAGAAGAAGAAGAAACGGATCCGAGACTTGAAGGAGCCGAGAAGAGCAGATCTGGAAATTTTTGAGTTTGATTCTTGTCTGCTGTTTGTGTGTGTTTATTTGTGTTTGCAGGTCACCGGAAGACCATCTCCGGTGAGAGAGAAAGGAAAGAAGAAGATCGGCGCACCCCCCATTTTGCACCTTCTCCGGCGGCGGCGCGTGGAACCACGCGCCGCCAGTGGTGGTGGCGCGTGGGAGGACGCGCCACCAGTGCCCCAGCTGCTGCCACCACTGTTCCTGGCATTTGGCACTGTTCCGAGAGGCCTTTCTGTAATTTTTCTTTATGTTTGTGTTTTATTTGAATTTATTGTGTTTTAATTGTTATTTGTGAGATGTAATGAAAAAGAAATGAAAAAGACAATGTGTGTGAGTTGTATTTTATTTTTAAAATGTGATGAAAAAGGAATGAAAAAGAGATTGTGTGGGTGTGTGTGTTGTGTTTTATTTATTCAATTTTATGTTTGTTTTGATAAAGAAAGGAATATAAAATGAAATAAAAAATGTGTTTTCTTTGTAAAAATCAAAAAGGTATTTGGTTAATATTTCAAAAATATAAAAATCTTTTTTTGAGAAGTTATTATTCGCTGCTAATATTCGGATCAATAAATCTTAAAGGTTTATACCCAAAATATTTGGGGAAATAGTATGCTATTATTCACTGTTCGGTGTTTGGATAAATAAATCTTATCCAAAATATTCGGCGGGAATAGTATGCTATTATTTACTTTTCGATGTTTGGATAAATAAATGCTAAGGGGTTTATCCCAAAATATTCGGTGGGAATGATAATCATCAATAAAATCCATAAGATTTTTTCTAAGCGGTGATCAATTTCTTTTTTTCATTTTTACATTTTTTGTGAATAAATACGACTTGTTGAAGCATTTTAAATCACATCAAAATAGACAATGCAGCTTACCTCAGGTAAGGCGTATTAGGGGTGCTAATACCTTCCCTATACGCAACCAGTCCCTTACCTTTGAATCTCTGAGCAGACCAGTACAAATCGGGTGTTCCTAGCGACCCTCAATAGCTAGGTGGCGACTCCTTCTCAACTCCATCGCGAGAGCCAGGATCCCTCCCGGGACGCCGCGCGGCGACGTGCGACACTAGGTGGCGACTCCCTTTTTTTCACAAAAATTAAGATAAAACCCTGACATGAATTCCCCGGCTAGCATGGAGAGTCGTTGTGACGCCGCGCTCTCGCGCAGGGTGCGACAAAGATGATGATATATTGGATCAACCTAGATTTCATGGTTTAACGAGCAAAATTCACTATCCACATGATGAATTTTTTTGGGTTTGAGAACTTTATTTTTTCAAACTAGTTCTTAATTTAATTATACAATAATAAAAACATATACTTGTGAAATTGAGTCCAAACCAATCACAAATAAATATCATTATGTTTTTTTGATATTACAATAACTTTATAGGAGTAAATATAAATAATTTATACAAAAATTCAAATTAAGCAATGATGAATGATAAAATTAAAAAGACATAAAAAGATAAAATTAATTAAGAAAATTATGAAGTAAAATACTGTGTAAAAATTGGATTAATTGAACTCTTGGAGAATCCTTTTGCATGGCATGTTAATTACATAATTAGAGTTATGTTAAACAGAAAAGGTTTATCATGTAGTCCAACAATTTGCATGAGATTGCACAATAAATACTACTTAGTATGATAATGGACCCTTCATATTGACCAATGTTAGAACATATTTACTCAAGCAAATTACAATTTATATTCATATTAAATCGATCATATAATTAAATTTTGTCAAACATAAACCTTAACTTTAAAACATAATTAAATTTGTAAAACTCTTACATATTATATCATGTTATATGCTTCATATAATCTTAATAATGTTTAACAAGATTGATTTGATTTAATAATTAATGAGGTTTGCTCCCTTCATAGACTTTCTAGATTTATATTTTAGAACAAACATGTAGACAAACTTATTAAATTTGTCTAAATACACCCGACCAATACAAAAAAAAAGAGTACATCTTGAAGATTATATGAAGAGGTATTTAGTCTTGTTTCACAACAAACAAAATAATTCTAAGCTACTTTTATTCCTGAATAAAAAAAAGATATTACCTATAGTAAATTTGATTGCTCAATGTTGTTTGCATTGAGATTTCTTCAAGCACTCAATGAGACCTTTTGTAATTGCTTGGCTATCCTGAAGCTTCTTTTTTAGTCTTTGACTTGAAGCTTTCTTTTTTCGCTCTTTGATTTGTCACTTGTATTTTGCTTTTGTCTGTTTAATTGTTGCTTTTTTTTTAGGTGGGTGTTTGGCTTTTGTCCTTTTACTTCCTCGTTTTATTTTTGTAATTTTATCTTTGTTGTCTTTCAAGTGGTTACATGGTATATGTTGAAGCTTTGAGACTTGAGAGTAGGGTTAAGATGTGTTTTAATGAAGCATGACATGGCTATTGTCTATGCTTCCTAACAGCTAAAGAAGCATGAACAGAACTATACTACACATGATTTAGAGATGGCAACTATAGTTTTTGTTTTGTTATAATTGTGTAGCACAAACTAGACATCAGTAAAAAATGTTGATTACAACAAAAATAATAGTTTTTGAGAGTGCAACAAAAATAATCTATTGTCAAGCTACAAACCTAAAAATAATATTATGTCTGATTAACTTATTTAAAAGATAGTTTGTATGTAAGTTTGAGTTTGCATAGGTATAAAACCTTGAAGAATGACAATGTCTATGTACCAGTCATAGATCTGAAAATCGGTTACTTATAAACTTCCTCCGTGTATTTCTTTAATTTTATCTTTATTTGTTTTTCTAACTGCTCCCACGGTGCCTAAATTATTAACTTTGATGTTACTCATTTTTAGACTCCACGTACTGGAAATGGAGTACACCACTTTGGAACCAAATGCAAGAGTTTATCACATGGTTATTGGACGATGGAAAAAAGTAGAGAATAATTCTTTTTTTCGAACCCTGTCTTTGTTGCTTTCTATTTTTCTTATCCTCCTTATTTGCTGCCGAAATCGTTAGGATTCTTAGACCAATTAGGAATTTTCATAAAGCTAAATTCAGTTTTTTCTTTATCTAGGTTTAAGTTGGATAAATCTCTCAGAATTTGCACTAAAACATTGATTTTGCTGCTGCCACGAAAATCCTTTTCTTCAAAACAATTTTGACCAAGCAAATTGTGGGTAGATTTTGTCCATCAAAACGATTTTTTATGACTTTGTGCTCTTCATGAAAATTGTAGTAATACATGAGTAAATGAACTTGGGGTTTTGAATGGACCAGTTTGGGTATCATAATCATAAGATATCTTTATTTTAATGTCTAGTTTAATAAAAGAAAATCTTATCGCAAAAATGATTCTGACCTGAGATGTGCAGGTTTTATTCAGAAAACCAAATTTAATGTTTCAAAGATTTATCAAGATAAATAGAGACCAATTTTAAAATTTGGGAAAAGTTTATTAGTCTCGTTGGAAAACGAGGGGGGCTGGCGCAAGAAACGCCACAATAATTTATATTGCTTGACTATCGTCAGGGGTTATATTTTGTTTCTTTTTGCAGAACCAGTGGTGTTTGTTTAATTAGTATTATTTTTTTTACCATAGGTTTAAGGTTGGATAAATTGCTCAGGATTTGCACTAAAAAATGATTTTGCCGCTGCCGTGAAAATCCTTTTCTTCAAAACAGTTTTGACCAAACAGATTGTGGGTAGATTTCATCCATCAAAAAGATTTTTTCTCACTTCAGATCCTTCATGAAAGTTGTAATCCTGAATGTGTGGATGAATTTGGATTTTTGAATTGCCTGATTTGGATATCAAAATCGCAATATATTCGCATTAGAATGTCTAGTGTAAAGGCAGAAAAATCTCAAGTCCTTCAAAACAGTGTTGACCAAGTAGATTGCGGGTTAATTTTGTCCATCAAAAAGATTTTATATCACTTTGTGTTCTTCATGAAAGTTGTAGTACTGCATGAGTATACAAATTTGGAGCTTTGAATTGCCTTATTTGGATATCAAAATCGCACGATATCTCAGCTTTAATGTCCATCATAAAAGCAGAAAATCTTGCCGCAAGAGTTACTATTCATCATCACTTTGAAACAACCCCTGCCTCCAACTTCTTCCCTTTTCACTACAACTTTCCATTTGGTTTCCATGATTTTCTCACTTAATCTTTGATCTGCAAGTCATGTTTTTTCTGCATCAAAATCACAAGATGTCAACCAGGATATTTCTTTCCCTATTTTATTTATCTAATTGCAGAAAAAATATAAATCTTGCATCCTAGATTAAATGCTCTAAATCTACCCTAAATAAGAGTTATGTCTAGGCTATATATACCCCTTCCATGTTGACTTAAAAAAAGAGGAAATAAAAAAGGAGAGAAAGAGAGGAAAACAAAGGGAGGAAAGAGAAGAAGAAGAAGAAGAAGAAGAAGAAGAAGAAGAAGAAAGAATAGAGATAAGAGAGAGAGAAAGGAAGGAAGATCATGAGAGAGAGAGGTTGTCAACAAAGAAAAACAGCAGCCCGTTCCCTTTCATCTCAGCCTCTCCTTCATCCAATAACTGTCAGTTACAGCCCCAATCATACTTCCTCTCGTCGGCCACCACCAGCTTTGCATCCCTAAAAGCAATGATCACCGGTTGCGTAGGGATTCAAGCAAGCATCACCTTTGTCCTTCAGTTACTAGCAAGCATCAGCTTTGCAATGCCCCCATGCATGCTTAGTTTAAGGTATATATTTGCTTTATATTTTAAATATATCAATCTTGTATTGAGAATACTCGATTTTCGGCACGATGCAGCAAATATACATATATACCACAATCATATGTTTTCATGCATATGGCCAATACATTAACGTATCTTGAACACTCTTTTTTGAAAGAAAAAAATATGTTCAAAATTAAAAGAAAATGTGTTTTATCATGGATTTCGTAAACACGAGAAAAATTATTTTCTTGCATTTGTGGATTTTACAACATGTTTGTAAATTCCAAAAGGTATTGGCCAAAATTGCAAAAATACAAAAATCTTTTTTCTTAGGGATTCATATTATTTACTTTTAATATTTGGGTAAAAAAATCTCAAAGGGGTTAATATCCAAAATATTAGAGGGATAATCTGTTATTGTTCACCGTTAATATTTTGATAAAGAAACCCTAAACTGGTAAATAACCAAAATATTTTTCCAGGAATAACAAGTCATTATTATTTAATCAACAAATCTTTGAAAGAAACCCTAATTATAATTGGGGACATTTCAATTTTTGACTTCATGATTTACGAGCCGTAAAATTATGAAACAGTAAGGCAAAAATTGGTTTTTAAAGCACTATGAATTTCCTCTAATCTTTTTGTTCCTTTTCGTTGCGATTTACAAGTCGCAAACACTTTAAATACTAAAGTGAAAAATGAGCTTTTAAGCCTATTGAATCTCTTTAGATTTCTATTCTAGTTGTCTCTTAATTCATATGTTGTAAATTTATAATCGAAATTTTTGATCCTTTTTCTTGTGAACCTATCCTAGGAAAATTGATTAGATAGCACCAACACCATAGCAATTGTAACGACCCAGATTTTTTTTTTTTTGTATATATATATATATCTAACACATATGATACCGGAAATCAGCGAACCTGATTACCTCACATCATCAGAATACCATCCATACAATCAACATTTCATTAAAAATGGATCTTACATAAACATGTAGTATTATGGTTGCATAATTAGAAATTCATATTAAAAATATACATACATGGACATGAGGTTTCATTCCTATACTACTAATAGCCATTACGAATTTACACAAAAGGTCTAATAAAAATTATGTGTTCAGTACATTGATTCACACAAAATACATTGTGATTTAGAATGCATCTACATGGTTCCTTGCAAAAGTAGGTTCTCATGTATCGGGTTCCTTAGACATCTCGTGGATGTGACGTCCCTACAGCAATACAAAACATTTAAGAAAATGTAATTACTTAATGATAATTATAATGGTAACTAAACGGTCTGGCAGTTACAGGAGGCATTAACATTTATAATTTCTTCATGTACTTGGTACAAATAGCTTGTAATGCATATAAATGCATCAATTTAACAGTACCATGTCCCGAGACAATAACATGTCTCAAGCACTAACAGTAACAGGTCAAACAGTAACAAATCAAACAGTAACGAATTAAACAGTAACAGGTATGGAAACAGTAACAGAACCCTTAAAATCAATCTCGATCCAATCATCCTAGGTCTACAAAATCTTAAACATCGTTCTCAACACAACCAAAATTAATAACCCGTTTATCCTCTTAAGGCATATTTACTGAGGTTAATCGTTCATTCACCTCTGTCATCCTTTTCAAATGCCATTAGCCAAAGATAGTCAATAATTCATTCCGGTCATCCATTCGGATGCCATTAGCCGAAGCTAATCAATCATTCATACTGGCCATCCATTTGGATGCCATTAGCCGAAGCTAATCAATCATTCATGTCGGCCATCCATTTGGATGCCATTAGCCGAAGCTAATCAATCATTCATGTCGGTCATCCATTGGGATGCCATTAGCCGAAGCTAATCAATCATTCATGCCGGTCATCCATTTGGATGCCATTAGCCGAAACCAATTAATCGTTTATCCCGGCCATCCTTTCGGATGCCATTAGCCGAAGCTAATCAATCGATTATTCACATTTAAGCATTCAACAATCTAATATAAACTCTATAGCATTCGAATAATATTCAACTTAAAATACTTCTTACGTGTCGTATAAAAAAAAAAGAGGTGTAATTCACCTACCTGCTCTACTTCTGGGTTGTTCTTGTCTGGACGATGGTTCAATCCCGACTGCACCGCCTTAAACTAGAGAGCTACTGTTAAGCATCAATATCTCCTTGCTGAAGTGTACCATTCTCATCTCCACCGTTCAGCACATGAATAACACTCATACGCACCACATACCCAAATTTCAGATTGATCCAACGGTGCAATAAAGGCAAAATAGCTGGAAGCTCTGACTGGCCGAAGAACAGATTTAGCTATATTGTTCAAAAGATTACACGTCTCCACCAGAGCAATGCCAGGCTGATCCATCCGGTAAACATTTAGTAACAAGTAAGGCGCACAACATACCAAAAGTTCAGAGAAATCCAACGGTGGACAGAGGAGGAATTAGCTGGCGACTCCGACGAGTTTGAGGGGGTTTTCCAGAAATCTTCTGATGACTGGATTTCTCAAACGGCTTCAGATAATAACAATCCCTCCGGTCAGATTTTATACAATGGTTAGGTTCATAACATACTCAAATTCTATCCCGATCCAACGGTGGCCGGAGGAGATATTGGTCTCGGAGTACCACCCCTTTTTATCTTTTTCTCTCAACCTTTCTCTAACTTATCTCCCTCACATCTCATGTTGCTGGAAATGAGAGAAAAGAGGGGTATTTATACTCCTCAATTTCTCTTATTGCACTTAGGCCCCCCATCTCCTTTAAATGCTACTTTTTACCCCACATGTTCTCTTCTTATATTATAAGTCATAATCTTTACATTTATTTCAATTTCACCCTCCCCTCAACTTATTTTATTTCTCTTTTAATTTAACACTTACATTTATTTCCCAGGGTTTACATTCTCCCCTCCTATTAGAAATTTCATCCTCGAAATTAAATTAAGTACTTATTTCAGGTAATAAATGCAAATACTTATTCTTTATCTCAGACTCTCTTTTCCACGTTTCTTCCTCTATTTGTGAGTTTCTCCATAATACTCTCACCAATGTAACTCTGTTATTCCTTAGTATCATTACATCCCGATCTAAAATCTTGATGGGCTTAACTTCCATGGTTAAATCCTCTTTCTAATCACCTGTACCCTGTCAATTGCCTGTTGTACCATTTCGGGTCCTCATAACTTCCTTTGCCCTATTTCATCCCAACAAATTGAGGTACGACACTTCCGCCCATACAATGCTTCAAATGGAGCCATACCAATAATAGTTTGATAACTACTATTACAAGTAAATTCTACCAATGGGAAGTGATCTTCCCAATTTCCACCAATTTCCAGTACACAAGACCTTAAAAGATCCTCAAGAGTTTGAATGGTTCTCTCCAACTGCCCATCCGTCTGTGGATGAAATGTCGTGTTTAGATTTAACTTTGTTCCTAAAACCCATTGTGAACTAGGCCATAGTCTCGATGTGAACCTTGGATCCCGGTCAGAGACAATCGATACTGGTACCCCATGGAGTTTGACCACTTCATTTATGTACAATTTTGCAAGTTTATCCATTGAGTCTGTCGTTCTCATAGGCAAAAACAAAAGACTTTGTTAGTCGATCCATAATAACCCATATGGCATCATTACCTTTCTTTCCCTTGGGTAATCCTATCACAAAATCCAAAGAGATATCCTCCCATTTCCATTCTGGAAACTGATAACAGCTGCAACTTCCCTGTAGGTTTCTGGTGTTCTATCTTCACTTGTTGACAAATCCCACAATTTGACATAATTTCTGCTATTTCTCTCGTCATATTTGACCACCAATAATATTCCCTTAAATCCCTATACCTCATTGTACTTCCAGGATGGTAGCAAAACGGGATCCATGAGCTTCTCTCAATACCTCATCTTTAAAGATCTCATTATTGGGCAAATAAATTCGTTTTCCCATAGCTATTAGTCCATCAGATAACACTTGAAAGGACTTTTCTATACCCTGGTTCACATTCTCTTTGACCTTCCTTACCTTCTCATTAATTGTTGAGCCTCCAAAACTTTATCTCGAAGTACAGATCGGATTTTTAACTGGCTAACAATGACCCTTCAAAACCGAGACTTAGCCACAAACCCATTTTTCTCATTTCTATTATACTTCCTTGTCTCTTAATTTCTATGTTATTCATAATTACTTTACCCTTTCTATTTAAAGCGTTTGCTACAATGTTAGCCTTACCAGGATGATAGTCAACCACACAATCATAATCTTTTATTAACTTCACCCATATTCTTTGGCGCATGTTTAACTCTTTCTACGACATCAAATATTTCAAACTCTTATGATCTGAGAAGATTTGCAGTTGTGACCCATACAAAAATTGTCTCCATATTCTTAGGGCAAACACTACCGTTGCAGGTTCCAAGTCATAAACTGGATAATTCTCCTCATGTGGCTTTAATTGTCTGGATACATAAGCAATTACATAATCATGTTGCATCAGTACACATCCCAGACCTGTTTTTGAAACATCGCTATATACCGCAAACCCTTCTGTTCCTGATGGAAGGGCCAACACAGGAGCAGAAGTGAGCCTTTTTTTTAGTTCTTGAAAACTCCCTTCACACTCCTCCGACCAAACAAATTTGACTTATTTGCGAGTTAGTCTGGTCAAAGGTGGTGCTACGGTGGAGAACCCCTCCATAAACCTCCGGTAATATCCTGCGAGACCCAAGAAACTTCCAATTTCTATCACATTAGCAGGCCTCTCCCATTTTAACACAACCTCTACCTTCTTTGGATCCACGAATATTCCTTCTGCAGAAATCACATGGCCCAAAAATACCACTTCCTTGAGCCAAAACTCACACTTATCCAGCTTTGCATACAATTTATTCTCCCTCAAAGTCCATAACACGACCCCCAAATGTTGTTCATGCTCTGAATATGAACTAGAATATACCAAGATGTCATCGATAAATTCCACCATGTACTGATCCAAGTAAGGCGGAAATACTCGATTCATCGAATCTATGAACATCGCTGGTGCATTGGTCAACCCAAAAGGCATCACTAAGAACTCGTAATGTCCATAACGGGTTCTGAATGTTGTCCTCTAAATATCTTGTTCTTTAATTCTCAATTGATGATACCCCGACCTTAAATCTATCTTAGAGAATACCTTAGCACCCTTTAACTGATCAAACAATTCATCTATTCGTGGAAGTGGATACTTGTTTTTTTTTTATATTACATGAGTTAACCAAACAGGACAACCCTTCCTCATTAACCTTCTAGCCCTTAAGACTGAAATCATACAGTTTGGAAGAAATTTTCTCTCTCCTTTAAATACAACATTCCTATTTCCTACCCCCTGGAGAGTCACTGTTTTGGTAAAACAATCCACTCGTACCTTATGTTTGCTTAACCAATCCATGCCTAGAAATCAAGTCAAAGTCATATAATTCTAATGACATAAGGTCTACATTCAATCCCAACCCTTCAATATACAGTTTCACTCCTCTATAGATATCATCAGTGTTCATGCTTTCTTCTAAAGGAGTACTAATTGTCACCTTATTCGCAACTTGTGAGGCACCACATGCAATCATTCCACAATTCTACATAATACAAATGGATGACTAGCCCCAGAATCAATTAAAGTATAATCTTGCATTGTATTTAACTGTATTTTACCTGTAACAGCCCGGCCCAACCTGTAATATATTGTCCGCTTTGGGCCTTACCGCCCTCACGGTTTTGTTCCTGGTGACGCGAGCCCACTTCTGGGCTTGACGCCCCAAAACATGTATGAAAAGTTAGCAACCAGCACTCTTAATAAGGCCAGCTACCACTCCCTTACCTGCCAATGTGGAATATTACAGTACCTGTCATAACATCAGGCATAACTCCCACATCCTCTTGAGTCATATGATATACCTGACCTTGAAATCTTCCCTCTTGAAACCTGGACCTCCCTCGAGTAACACTTATCCCTGACGAGGTAAGTCTAGCAGGTCGATCAACCATAATCTGTATGTTGCTAACTCCCAACATCGGTCCTGTGACTTTGGTTTCCCTTGTTAGCCCTATGAGGACAATACTTCTTCTAATGACTCATGTACCCACAATAATAACAACCTCTAACCATATGTGGGCACTCCTTCCATCGATGTCCCTCTCCTTTGCTGATGTAGCATCTTCTTGGCATCATAGAACAATCCCTCGGGTTTCTTTGCTCACACCTCTGACACTTTCCATACCCTGAGCAGCCTTACCAAATCCCGCACAGAATGAAGTTGCATAGCTATCATTATCATTCTCAGTTATTGTCTTAGTCCATCACTAAATGCGTCTACTCTGTGGTGCTTCGTGGAAAATAGGTGGGGGCAAAAGGTGTTAAATCATGAATCCTCCTCTCTTGAGAATATTTCACAACCCATTTCCTATATATCTTTTGCCCATTGTACTATTATAACGACCCTCTCTAATCTAGAAGCTACACTGGAAGCACCTGCAACCATCCTTACCGCCAAGCCTGTACCATATATTCCATAAAAGCACAATCTAAAAATATGTTCAGCGCAACCATCGGCGCTACTAGGGAGATATATTGATTTGTCGCTCGCCTTCAAATGCCTCCATTGGAGGTATATCTACCCGTCGAGAAGTAGAATTTTCCTGACCTCCTGTTGGTTCTCTCCTCTCGAAATGAACCAATACCGCGGGTATATAAAATGTAATATCTACCACGGAATCCACTTCATACAGTCATATTGTAAACTCGACCCCCCTTCCTCATGTAAGGGTTGGGTCAGTCCTAGCTTGCTGTCTGGTTCGAACCATCCTATAATACCTTTCAAAAATCATCACAACAATGCCATTATCATTGAACCCCAGGATCAAGACCAGGTGCTCTGATACCAACTGTAACGACCCAGATTTTTTTTTTTTTATATATATATATCTAACACATATGATACCGGAAATCAGCGAACCTGATTACCTCACATCATCAGAATACCATCCATACAATCAACATTTCATTAAAAATGGATCTTACATAAACATGTAGTATTATGGTTGCATAATTAGAAATTCATATTAAAAATATACATACATGGACATGAGGTTTCATTCCTATACTACTAATAGCCATTACGAATTTACACAAAAGGTCTAATAAAAATTATGTGTTCAGTACATTGATTCACACAAAATACATTGTGATTTAGAATGCATCTACATGGTTCCTTGCAAAAGTAGGTTCTCGTGTATCGGGTTCCTTAGACATCTCTTGGATGTGACGTCCCTACAGCAATACAAAACATTTAAGAAAATGTAATTACTTAATGATAATTATAATGGTAACTAAACGGTCTGGTAGTTACAGGAGGCATTAACATTTATAATTTCTTCATGTACTTGGTACAAATAGCTTGTAATGCATATAAATGCATCAATTTAACAGTACCATGTCCCGAGACAATAACATGTCTCAAGCACTAACAGTAACAGGTCAAACAGTAACAGATCAAACAGTAACGAATTAAACAGTAACAGGTATGGAAACAGTAACAGAACCCTTAAAATCAATCTCGATCCAATCATCCTAGGTCTACAAAATCTTAAACATCGTTCTCAACACAACCAAAATTAATAACCCGTTTATCCTCTTAAGGCATATTTACTGAGGTTAATCGTTCATTCACCTCGGTCATCCTTTTCAAATACCATTAGCCAAAGATAGTCAATCATTCATTCCGGTCATCCATTCGGATGCCATTAGCCGAAGCTAATCAATCATTCATATCGGCCATCCATTTGGATGCCATTAGCCGAAGCTAATCAATCATTCATGCCGGTCATCCATTGGGATGCCATTAGCCGAAGCTAATCAATCATTCATGTTGGTCATCCATTTGGATGCCATTAGCCGAAACCAATTAATCGTTTATCCCGGCCATCCTTTCGGATGCCATTAGCCGAAGCTAATCAATCGATTATTCACATTTAAGCATTCAACAATCTAATATAAACTCTATAGCATTCGAATAATATTCAACTTAAAATACTTCTTACGTGTCGTATAAAAAAAAAAGAGGTGTAATTCACCTACCTGCTCTACTTCTGGGTTGTTCTTGTCTGGACGATGGTTCAATCCTGACTGCACCGCCTTAAACTAGAGAGCTACTGTTAAGCATCAATATCTCCTTGCTGAAGTGTACCATTCTCATCTCCACCGTTCAGCAGATGAATAACACTCATACGCACCACATACCCAAATTTCAGATTGATCCAACGGTGCAATAAAGGCAAAATAGCTGAAAGCTCTGACTGGCCGAAGAAACAGATTTAGCTATATTGTTCAAAAGATTACACGTCTCCACCAGAGCAATGTCAGGCTGATCCCTCCGGTAAACATTTAGTAACAAGTAAGGTGCACAATATACCAAAAGTTCAAAGAAATGCAACGGTGGACAGAGGAGAAATTAGCTGGCGACTCCGACGAGTTTGAGGGGGTTTTCCAGAAATCTTCTGATGACTGGATTTATCAAACGGCTTCAGATAATAACAATCCCTCCGGTCAGATTTCAGAAAATGGTTAGGTGCATAATATACTCAAATTCTAGCCCGATTCAACGGTGGCCGGAGGAGATATTGTTCTCGGAGTACCACCCCTTCTTATCTTTTTCTCTCAGCCCGACTCAAAGAGGGGTATTTATACTCCTCAATTTCTCTTATTGCACTTAGGCCCCCCATCTCCTTTAAATGCTACTTTTTACCCTACATGTTCTCTTCTTATATTATAAGTCATAATCTTTACATTTATTTCAATTTCACCCTCCCCTCAACTTATTTTATTTCTCTTTTAATTTAACACTTACATTTATTTCCCGGGGTTTACAGCAATCATAAGGCAAACCAAAACACTAAGCAACTTAACATAGGTAGGGCGTATTAGGGATCCTAAAACCTTCCCTTTATGCAACCAGACCCTTGCCTTAGAATCTCTAAAAATCCAGTTACGTTTCCTAGCAACCATAATACTAGGTGGCGACACCCTTTTTCATAAATAAATAAAACCCGACATGAATCCTCGCTAACAGGGAGGGTCGCCGCGACGCCACGCTCTCGCGGAGGGTGCGACAAACTTGTCCTGAATTATCAAAGATAAATAGATTTTACATTTATGGGGGATGATAACTATTGTATAGACAAGTTTGAAATGACAAAGGCTTTCCACATGTCTCCGTAAGCACATGGAAATTAGTGTTGAAGTTTTCCATATCACCAAGAAACATATTACACCACTCTAAGAAGTCATGTCTCAGCCAATATTGTCAATTATAATTTTCGATTTAGGCTTTATTTTTCTATTGAAATGGAATATTTCAGTTTTTGAGTGTTTTGATGCGTCGTTTTGGTGTTGTTCTGTTTATATATATATATATATATATATATATATATATATATATGTATGTATGTATGTATGTATGTATGTATGTATGTATGTGTATAATTAAATATATTAATTCAAAAAATATTTAGTTCAAATCCAAAAATAAAATTATTTAAAATTGTGCAATTTAATCTAAAAAAAGACACAATAAAATGATTTTTCTGAACAAAATTATGAGCATGTATAATATTACAAGAATACCATTATCAATCTCACAAGGTAATTATGTTCTCTAATTGCTCTGAAATTTTAACATAATATATAAAAATATGTCAAGAGACTCCTCGTAAAATTCATCTCAATCTAACGGTTGGATTAAGATATATGATTGATATTATAAAATTATTCATTATTTAAAAAATACTATTTGACCGAAACAGAACGGGTAGAACGAAACCAAAACGTTCCGACTGAAATTTGAGCAAAATTTCTAGAATAGACCTAAATTTTAAACGAGATAAAAATTGCGTTGTTTTATCTCGTTTTTTAATTGGTATGAAAAGCCTGAAATGAAATAAAATTAACAATACGGGTCTTAGTCATGGGCTAGCTAGTATTTTAGCTCTCGCATAGTACCAAGGTTATCAAAATCACGAGTTGACTCATAAAATCATACGATTTTGCGAGTCAACTCATCAAACCTTGTCAACTCGGGTAGAAAAATTGATTTCGGTCAAACTCGGTTAAAATCATAAAATCGGACCGAATCGGTCTGATTTTACGATCTGCTCATTCTGCCACTGGTTCAAAAACTAATTCAAAATTTCGAACGGAGCCAAGAAAAAACAATAGAGAAGAGGATAAGGAGATGAGGAGAAAGAGAGTAGCGGCGCAAGGAGAGGGAGGGAGGGAGATGGGTGGGTAGGCAGGTGGTTGCACAAGCACAGGGATTAAGGGAGGAGGATGGGTGGGCGGCGGCGTGGGAGAAGGGAATTAGAGATTTAGGGTTACTGGGGGCTTTTATACTAGTTATAATAATAATAAAAAAAAAAAGTAGGTTTCTAGGGGGGAGGGTTATAAATTTATAATAATAATAAAAAAAAAAATAAGTAGGTTTCTACGGAAGGTATAGTAGTAGTAGTAGTAGTAGTAGTAGTAATAATAATAATAATAATAATAATAATAATAATAATAATAATAATAATAATAATAATAATCGGGGGGTTTAATAATAATTATTATTCTTATTATTAATTATTATTATTATTATTATTATTATTAATTAGTATAAAAAAATTGTTAGCATAAAAAAATAATTTTAAAAAAATCCTATTAATTTAAGACAATAAATAACATTAATTAACTTCAAATCAGCAACCATAAAAAAACATACAATTACTTGAAAAACATACAATAAGTAGCTTAAATTTCAAATCTCAAATATTGTGAGTCTTTTAATTATATTTAAATTTATTTTTTAATTTAAATATAATTAAAAATAATTATTTTATTGTTGGAGGGTTTTTAAAAAACAATTATTTAATTATATAACTTACTCCTATTAATTATATAATTAATTGCATAATTAAACTCTATATAAAATAATTGAACTTTATTTAAAATAAGATATAAAAATGGTTCTCTAAAATAGCTTTTACCATTGGAGAACATATCAACAAAAAAACCATATATACACTATTCAAAGAGCTATTTTAAAGATTTGGCTCTCCAAGATGGCTATTGCCATTGGACTTGCCCTAGCTATATATATATACATACATTCTCTCTCTCTCTCTCTCTCTCTCTCTCTATATATATATATATATATATATCATGGAATCACTCTTGAAAATCAGTAATATTAACTTTAAAATTTATACTTAAAATTTCTGGAAAAAAACATTATTTTTTACTTTAAATTAAATTTTTTTGATGTTTTTAAATCATTTTCACATCCTGATGTCGAAATAATTTGTTGGAGTTGGAGCTAGTACTAGCAATATTGGTGTTGGTACTAGTATTAGTACTGATAATCCTTTCAATAATAATGTTTTTGATGAATGTATTAAAAATAAAGAGAAAAATAACGGTCATGAGACTAATTTTAATTTATATATCACATCAACAAAATATTTATTTTAAATTTGTTAATTTTTACCTAATGAAATTCTATGGACATAATTGTTTTGTAATGTATTTTTAAGTTATTTTGAATCATGTATGAACCTTAACTAATGAAGTTTTATGGCCATAATTATGTTATATTGTATTCAAAAATATTTTACTTACGATTTTACGATTTTTCTACCTACACGATTTTAGCTGTGATTTGAGGATTTTTATACGGAAAAATTCAGTTACGATTTTACGATCCGAGTTTTCAAATCCCCTTCTGTGTCGTGTCAAAATCGTGATTTTGACAACCATGCATATTACAGAACAATAGACCATAGAGAGACAATTACATGACCACAGGTGCTCTGGAAAATAAACCCTACTTTTGAAAACCCCAATAAATTAATTTCAATATTTGATCGTGCCTGTACACTCATGACTACCTTAACAAAATTTCCAAATGCTCAATTACAAATCAGAAAAGAAATCCTCGAACCAAGTAGCAAGTGGGTACTTCATTCGCCAATCCTCGGTGCTTATAGTGCTTCCAGAGCAGCCACTAGGAAAAAAATATCATAATCTTCGCATCTGCACCCACTATCCTTGCAACAGCCACAGTCATCCCACCTCTTCAACCTCCCATTTCTCCTTTTCGTCTTCTCCATCTCTGCCATTGCTGGAACTCTGACTCTCATAGCTATCTGCACTGAAGGGGGCTTGACATCATCAGGAACAACGCCCTTGTTTGGGACCACCCTCACCCACTTTTCCACTTCTAGCTTTGGTGACTCGAGAACTGTTTTCCATGGAACCTCGGCTCTGCCTAGGAGTTGTGACCCTCTTACTTTACCAAGAATTGGGTTTGTGCTTCTCCATCTGAGCTCGAAAACTACGGTTTGTTGCTTTAGGCTGTTGATGGAGTCTTCAGTGCCTGAACACTGCAATGAGAAAGACTCGTTCCAGAAGAGGTCGGCCTTTGCGGAGATTTCTCGGCTGTTTAGTTGGGCTCTCTTGTTGTTTCCTGTAGAGAGATAGTATCTCACAAAAAGGCTCCCGTGAGACTTGAATTCCACATTCTTTGCTTGCAGAATTTCTATTTCACAGCTAAGACAAGTCATGAGACCTTGAGTAGCGGCACCACCCATGTTGAGAGAGAGAGAGATTGGTTTTCTTGAGGAGAGAAGCTTTGGTTTGTTTGGTGAATGGAAGCCATGGATTATGGAGTTGTATATGTAGATGCATGCAAGGCCAAGGATATCGGTGGGAAGGTGGCAGTTGCTTATGTGGAAGCTGCTTTCATCTATAAAAATAATGTGCAACTTGTGGAGAATATCACCTACAAGATCTTACCAGGGAAATTTAATAATACCATGAAATAAAAAGGGAATCAAATGAAACTGTGGGGGAGATTTTATTTTACTAAAATAAGCTTTTATGAATGTTGAAGGGCAGGATATCTTAATTTCACTCTTTCAAGTTGCCAGCAGCAATGGGTGCCACTAGTTTTTGCGATCCATGATAACTGAGAAACCTAGGTGGGTTCAAGATTCTGTGCGATTCGCATAGAAATCATTCTTATCCTTCTATTTTGTTTGGAATTAAAAAATAGGATTACTATTCAAATCCAAGTTTGTCCCTTTTACTAGTTTATTGTATAGCACTCCATAAAAAAGTTTTTTGAATACTTATATTTAGACTACCAGAATTATTTGATATATTTTTATTAAATATGGTCTAGAAAAAACAATTTCAAAACCTTCCAACTTGATTATTTTTTTTACTCAAATTTCAAATTAAACCATAAGAGAGTTGTTTTTATATGAATTATTGACCTCATAAATTCAAAGACAAATCAGATAACATATAAAAATATGATTTGTTTTTAATAAGAATTCAAGATGACATCCTTCTTTCCTCTAGTGTTGAAACAATGATAGATTAGATCAAGTTAGGTTTCACAACCTAACCCGTCAAACTTATGACTCACATCATGAATTTCATTGAATTTTATTATAATTTTAATTGTATTTCATTACATGATTAAAAAAAATAAGAATATGGTTGCATAG
The DNA here is from genome assembly GCA_009078335.1 of Salix brachista. NCBI lineage: Eukaryota > Viridiplantae > Streptophyta > Magnoliopsida > Malpighiales > Salicaceae > Salix > Salix brachista. The sequence goes on along the minus strand of CM018578.1, from coordinate 9,467,289 downwards.
TTTATTTGAGTAGTGCAAGCAGAATGTTTTGATATTTTTAATAATATTCTTATCCCAAAAATAATAAATTGCGACAGAAACTTTTTTGTGGCCAATTGGGAAACATCAAAATATCCTCACTTGTGTTCTTGTTTATATTCGATCCAAATAAATAAAATATCATGAAATGAGTATTTCATAATTATATTTAATTGATTTTAAAAGTATCTTTTAAAAAACCTATATTTAACAAATAAAAAGACTAAAAAAACTTGGGTCATTTTCTAAATGAGTGATAAATTCTATGGGAATATATATATTCAACAAATATTGAAATTATACATTCAAATTTTAAACATAAAATAAAAAATTAGGAGGTAAATCGATATGACCTAATCGACTTGATGAGTTCAAAAGCAAGCTACACAACTGCTAAAAATACAATTTAACTTAGAAATTCAAAATAATATATTTTTAAAAAATATTGCGATAACAACATATTTGATCGGCCGGGGTAAACCTTCCAAATTCAATACCCGGGTAATGAGACCATAATAACCCCAACTAAAGCAAATCAAAATAAATTATGAAGTTTAATTCTCAATAAATCTATTGTTGGATGATGAGATTGGGATGAATGCAATCTAAAAATACACAAAAAATAAAATTTTGAAACAAAATTATGAATTTGAACAAAAATATAAAAATATCATTAGTAGTCTCGCAAGACCTTTCTAAAATTGGTTGCCCTAAAACAATTTTGACTAAGCAAATTGTGGTTAGCTTTTGTCCATCAAAACGACTTTTTATCACTTTGTGATCTTTATGAAAGTTGTAGTACTATATGAGTAGATGAACTTGGGGTTTTGAATGGACCAATTTGGATATCAAAATCATAAGATATCTTTGTTTTTAATGTCTAGTATAAAAGAAGAAAATCTTGCCGCGATAATGATTTTGACCCTAGATGTGCAGGTTTTGTTCGCAAAACAAAATTTAATGTTTTAAGGATTTATCGGGATAAATAGAGGCCAATTTTAAAATTTGGGAAAAGTTTATTAGTCTCATTGGAAAAGGATGGGGGCTAGTTCAAGAAACGTCACAATAATTTATGTTGCTCGATTGTCGCGAGGGATTATATTTTGTTTCTTTTCGTAGAACCAGTGGGTTTGTTTTATTAGTATTATTTTTTCCCCGTAGGTTTAAGGTTGTATAAATCGCTCAAGATTTGCACTAAAAAAATGATTTTGCCGTTGCTGTAAAAATCCTTTTCTTCAAAACAGTCTTGACCAAGAAGATTGTGAGTAGATTTCGTCCATCAAAAAGATTTTTTCTCACTTCAGGTCCTTCATGAAAGTTGTAATCCTGCACGTGTGGATAGATTTGGGTTTTTGAGTTGCCTAATTTGGATATCAGAATCACAAGATATTCATATTAGAATATCTAGTGTAAAAGCAGAAAAATCCCAAGTCCTGCGGAACAGTGTTGACCAAGCAGATTGAGAGTTGATTTTATCCATCAAGATGATTTTATATCACTTTGTGTCTTCATGAAAGGTGTATTACTTCATGAGTATATTAATTTGGAGTTTTGAATGGCCCAATTTGGAAAGCAGAATCACAAGATATCTTCGTTTTAATGTCCAGTGTAAAAGCAGAAAATCCTATCGCGAGAGTTACTGTTCATCGTCACATTGAAACAGCCTATGCCTGCAACTTCTTTCCTTTTCAATGCAACTTCCCATTTAGTTTCCATGATTTTCTCATTCAATCTTTGATGTGCAAATGACGTTTTTTCTGCATCAAAATCAAAGGATATCAATTAGAATATTTATTTTCCTATTTTGTTTATCTAATTGCAGAGAAAACATAAATCTTGCATCCTAGATTAAATGCATTAAATTTTCCCTAAATAAGAGCCTTTTCTAGGCTATATATACCCCTTTCCTGTTGAACTAAAAAAAGAGAGAAAAAAAGAGAGAAAGAGAGGAAAACAGAGGGAGAAAAGAAAAAAAGAGGAGGAAAAGAAAGAAGAGAGAAAAGAGAGAGAGAAAGGTAGGAAGATCACGAGAGAGAGAGAGAGCGAGGTTGGGAACAAAGAAAAACAACAGCCCTTTCCCCTTCATCTCAGCCTCTCTTTTAGCCAACGACTCAGTAACAGCCCTGATCATACTTCCTCATGTATACCACCACCAATTTTGCATCCCTAGAAGTAGTGATCACCCATTGCGCAGGGGTTCCAGCAAGCATCACCTTTGTCCTTCAGTTACCAGGTAAGACCCCATGCATGCTTAATTTAAGGTATGTACTTGCTTTATATTTTAAAAATATCAATATTGTATTGAGAATACTCGATTTTCAGCGTGATGCGGCAAATATACATATATACCAAAAACAAATGTTTTCATGCATATGGTCAATATGCTAACATATCTTGAACATTCTTTTTTGAAAAAAAATATATATTCGGAGTTTAAAAGAAAATGTGTTTAAGCATGGATATCGTAAACACAAAAATTATTGTTTTCTTGCATTTGTGGATTTTACAACATGTTTGTAAATTCCAAAGGGTATTTGCCAATATTCAAAAAATACAAAAATCTTATTTTTTGGGGATTCATATTATTTACTGTTAATATCTAGGTAAAGAAATCTCAAAGGGGTTGATATCCAAAAGATTATTGGGGATAATTCTTTACTGTTCACCGTTAATATTTGGTTAAAGAAACCCTAAAGTGGAAAATATCCAAAATAATTTTCCAAGAATAACAAGTCATTATTATTTAATCAACACATCTTTGAAAGAAGTCCTGATTATAATAAGGGAAATTTTAATTTTTGACTCCACAGTTTACGAGCCGTAAAAGTATGAAATATTAAGGCAAAAATAAGATTTTTAAACGCTCTAATTTCCATAGATTTCTAATTTTTTGTTCCTTTTCCTTGCGATTTACGAGTCGTGAACACTTGAAATACTAAAGTGAAAATAAGTTTTTAAGCCCACTGAATCTCTTTAGATTTCTATGATAGTTATCTCTTAATTCATAGGTTGTAAATTTATCATCGATATTTTTGCTCCTTTTCCTTGCGAACCTATCCTACAAAAATTGATTAGATAGCACTAACACCATAGCAATCATAAGGCAAACCAAAACACCACGGAACTTACCTTAGGTAGGCCGTACTAGGGTGTTAAAACCTTCTCTGTACACAACCACTCCCTTGCCTTAGAACCTCTAAAAGACCAGTTAGGTTTTCTATTAATCATAATACTAGGTAGCGACTCTCTTTTTAACAAAACAAAAAACAAAACCCGACATGAATCCTCGCTCACGGGGAAAGTCATCGCGACGCCGTGCTCTCGTGGAGGGTGCGACAAACTTGTCCTGAGTTATCAAGTATAAACAGATTTTACATTTAAGGGGGATGATAACTCTTGCATTATAGACAAGTTGGCAATGACAAAGGCTTTCCACATGTCTCCGTAAGCACATCGAAATTAGTGCTGAAGTTTTCCATATCACCAAGAAACATATTATACCACTCTCAAAAGTCTTGTCTTAACCAATGTTGTCAATTCCGTTTCAGTTGATGCTTTATTATTTCGATTGCAACATAATATTTTGGTTTCGGAATGTTTTGGCGCGTCATTTCGGGGTTGTACTGTTTAAGTATATATATAATTAAATATATTAATTCAAAAAAAAATAGTTCAAATCCCAAAATAAAATTATTTAGAATTGTACAATTTAATCTAAAAAAAGAAAGAATAAAATGATTTTTATGAATAAAAAATGAACATGTATAATATTACAAGAATATCACCATCAATCTCACAAGGTCATTATATTCTCTTATTGCTCTGAAATTTTAACATAATATATGTAAAGAGACTCCTTGTAAAATTTTCCCTCAATCTATCAATCGGATTAAGAGATATGATTGATAATGTAAAATTACTCATTATTTAAAAAATACTATTTTGACGAAACCGAACAGGCGGAACGAATTTGTAACATTTTGGTTCAAATTTGAGCGAAATTTCAGGAACAAACTGAAATTTGAAGTAAGATAAAAACTACGCCGTTTAATCTTGTTTTTTAACTGGTACAAAATATTTTGACCATTTCAATCCAAACAAGATAAATTAACAACATTGGTCTTAGTCATGCGCTAGATCGATGTCGAGTTAGCTCTCGCATAGTACAGAACAATAGACCATAGAGAGTCAAGCACATGACCACAGGTGCTTTTGAAAACAATCCCTACTTTTGAAGAGTCCAATAAATTAATTTCAATCTTGATCGTGCCTGTACACTCATGACTACCTTAACAAAATTTCCAAATGCTCAATTACAAATCAGAAAAGAAATCCTCGAACCAAGTAGCAAGTGGGTACTTCATTCGCCAATCCTCGGTGCTTATAGTGCTTCCAGAGCAGCCACTAGGACAAAAATATCATAATCTTCGCATCTGCACCCACTATCCTTGCAACAGCCACAGTCATCCCACCTCTTCAACCTCCCATTTCTCCTTTTCGTCTTCTCCATCTCTGCCATTGCTGGAACTCTGACTCTCATAGCTATCTGCACTGAAGGGGGCTTGACATCATCAGGAACAACGCCCTTGTTTGGGACCATCCTCACCCACTTTTCCATTTCTAGCTTTGGTGACTCGAGAACTGTTTTCCATGGAACCTCGGCTCTGCCTAGGAGTTGTGACCCTCTTACTTTACCAAGAATTGGGTTTGTGCTTCTCCATCTGAGCTCGAAAACTACGGTTTGTTGCTTTAGGCTGTTGATGGAGTCTTCAGTGCCTGAACACTGCAATGAGAAAGACTCGTTCCAGAAGAGGTCGGCCTTTGCGGAGATTTCTCGGCTGTTTAGTTGGGCTCTCTTGTTGTTTCCTGTAGAGAGATAGTATCTCACAAAAAGGCTCCCGTGAGACTTGAATTCCACATTCTTTGCTTGCAGAATTTCTATTTCACAGCTAAGACAAGTCATGAGACCTTGAGTAGCGGCACCACCCATGTTGAGAGAGAGAGAGATTGGTTTTCTTGAGAAGAGAAGCTTTGGTTTGTTTGGTGAATGGAAGCCATGGATTATGGAGTTGTATATGTAGATGCATGCAAGGCCAAGGATATCGGTGGGAAGGTGGCAGTTGCTTATGTGGAAGCTGCTTCCATCGATCTATTAAAATAATAAGCAAGTTGTGGAGAATATCACCTTCAAGATCTTAGCAGGGAAATTTAATAATACCATGAAATAAAAAGGGAATCAAATGAAACTGTGGGGGAGATTTTATTTTACTAAAATAAGTTCTTATGAATCTGATAGTGGGGGAAATTTTATTTTACTAAAATGAGGTTTTATGAATCTTGAAAGGCAGGATATCTTAGTTTAGTTCTTGCGATCCATGATAACTGAGAAACCTAGGTGGGTTCAAGATTTTGTACGATTTGCATAGAAATCATTCTTATCCCTCTATTTTGTTTAGATTTAAAAAAAAGGATTACTATTCAAATCTAAGTTCGTCCTTTTACTAGTTTACTGTATATCACTCCATAAAAAGTTTTTTTTGAATATATATATATATATATATATATATATATATATATATATATATATATATATATATATTTAGACTACCAGAACTATTTGACATATTTTTACTAAATATGGTCTAGAAAAAACAATTTCAAAACCTTCCAACTTGATTATCTTTTTTACTCGAATTTCAAATTGAATCATAAGAGAGTTGTATTGATATGATTTATTGACTTCATAAATCCAAAAACAACTTGGATAACATATAAAAATATGGTTTGTTTTTAATAAAAAATCAAGATGACATCCTTTTTCTTCTAGTATTGAAACAATGATAAATTAGATCAAATCATGCTTCATAACCTCACCCATCAAACTCAAGTCAGGAATTTCACTCAATTTTATTATAATTTTAATTGAATTTCATTACATGATTTAAAAAAGAGAAATATGCTTGCATGGTTGATATGAGTAGTGCAAGCAGAATGTTTTGATATTTTTAATAATATTTTTTATCCCAAAAACAATGAATTGCGATAAAAATGTTTTTGGCGGCCAATAGAAAAACATAGAAATATCTTAACTTGTGTTCTTGTTTATATTCAATCAAAACAAATAAAATATCATGAAATGAGCATTTCATAATTATATTTAATTGATTAATTTAATTTTAAAATATCTTTTTAAAAACCTGAATTTAACAAAAAAAAAGACTAAAAAAATTGGGTCATTTTCTAAATGAGTGATAAATTCCATAGGAAGTAATATATATATATATATATTCAACAAATATTGAAATTATACAATTCAAATTCTAAACATATGTAAAAAAGTGGGAGGTAAACAAATATGACCTAATCAAATTGATAAGTTCAAAAGCAACTTATGCAGCTACTAAAAATATAATTTAACTTCAAAAAATTAAAAATGACATATTTTTAAAAAATATATTATGATAACAACATATTTGATCGACCCAGGTAAACCTTCCAAATTCATAACTCTGGTCATGAGACCATAATAACCCCAAATAAAGTATAACGAAACAAATTATGAAGTTTTATTCTTAATAAATCTATTGTTGAATGATGAGATTGGGATGAATTCAGTCTAAGAAACACAAAAAATAACATTTTGAAACAAAACTATAAATTTGAACAAAATATAAAAATATCCTTAGTAGTCTAGCAACACCTTTCTAAACATTGATTGCCCTAAAACTTTAACCTGAGATATAACAATATAACAAGAGACTCCTCGTATAATTTCATCATAATCAATTTGTTGGATCGAAAGATATGATTGATATTATAAAACCAACTTTTTAAAAAAAAAAGTATTTTGACGGAACAGAAAGGCTAGAACAGAACCAAAACATTTTGACAAGAATTTTTGATAGAATTAATATAACCGGGATTTTGAGCGAGATGAAATCTATTATGATTTGATATGCTTTTTTAAATTGGAATGAGATATACTTGTCATTTCAAACAAAACAAAATTGATAGTTTTAGTTTGGTTTCTGTACCATTATTTGAACTTGTACAATATATTTCTACTGATTTATGAGATCTTGATTGATTTACATTATCGTTCTAGATTGCATCTTAAATTAAAGTGTTTTCTAGTAAATATTATTGTGAGAATTTCCCCAATTAACTTTAAAATTGAAATTAGTGTTGAAGTTTTCCATATCACCAAGAAACATATTATACCACTCTCAAAAGTCTTATATTTATGGAGTCGAGTCCTGTCTTAGCCATGGGCTAGCCCGCTATGTATTTCATGGTTCAACCAACAAAATTCACTATCCATATTATGAATTTTATTGGGTTTGAGAAGTTTATTTTTTTCAAAATATTTTTAATTTAATTTATTTTTTCAAACTATTTTTTAATTTAATTATACAATAATAAAAACAAATACTTGTAAAATCGAGTCCAAACTAAATATCATTATGTTGTTTGAGATTACAATAACTTCATAGAGAGTAAATAGAAATAATTTATAAACAAAAATTCAAATTAAGCAATGATGAATGATAAAATTAAAAAGACAAAAAAAGATAAAATTAATTAAGGAAATTATTAAGTAAAATACTGTCTAAAAATTGGATTAATTGAACTCTCGGAGAATCCTTTTGCATGGCATGTTAATTATATAATTATAGTTAAATTAAGCAGAAAAGGTTTATCATGTAGTCTAGCAAATTGCATGAGATTGCACAATAAATACTAACTAGTATGATAATTGACACTTTCATATTGACCAATGCCGGAACATATGTACTCAAGCCAATTACTATTATTCATATTTAATCGATCATATAATTAAATTTAGCCAAATATAAACCTTAAATTTAAAACATAATTAAATTTTTAAAAGTTTTACCAATTATATCATGTTATATGCTTTATATAATCTTAATAATGTTTTAACGAGATTGATTTGATTTAATGAATAAAAAGTTTTGCTCCCTTCGTAGACTTTCGAGATTCATATTTTAAAATAAACATCTAGACAAATTTATTAAATCTCTCTAAATACACTAAACCAATACAAAAAAAAAGTACATCTTGAAGATTATATGAAGAGGGATTTAGTCTTGTTTCACATACAAACAAACTAATTCAAAGATACTTTTATTCTTGTATAAAAAAAGATATTACCTATAGTAAATTTGATTGCTTAATGTTGTTTGCATTGAGATTTCTTCAAACATCAAATGAGGCCTTTTCTAGTTACTGGGCTATTCTCAAGCATTCTTTTTTTAGTCTTTGATTGGAAGCTTTGTTTTTTTCGGTCTTTGATTTGTCACTTGTATTTTGCTTTTGTCTATTTAATTGTTGCTTCTTTTTTAGGTGGGTGTTTGGCTTTTTTCCTTGTACTTCCTCCTTTTATTTCTTTAATTTTATCTTTGTTGTTTTTCGAGTGGTTGCATGCTTTATGTTGAAGCCTTGAGAGTAGGGTTCAGATGTGTTTTAATGCAGCATGACATGGTTATTGTCTATGCTTCCCGACAGCTAAAGAAGCATGAACAAAACTATCCTACACATGATTTAGAGATGGCACATGTAGTTTCTGCTTTGATATAATTGTGGAGCACAAACTAGATATAAGGAAAAAATGTTGATTACAACCAAAATAAGAGGTTCTAAGAGTGCAACAAAAATAATCTGCTATCAAGCTACAAACCTAAAAATAATATTACATCTAATTAACTTATTTAAAAGATAAGTTTGTGTGTAAGTTTGAGTTTGCATAGGTATTAAAACCTTGAAGAATGACAATGTGTATGTATCGGTTATGGATCCGAAAATTAGTTACTTACAAACTTCCTCCTTGTATTTCTTTAATCTTATCTTTATTATTTTTCTAACTGCTCCTACAGTGCCTAAATTATTAACTTTGTTGTTACTCATTTTTAGAACCCATATAATGGAAATGGCGTACACCTCTTTGGAACTAAAAGCAAGAGTTTAGCACATGGTTACTGGATGATGGGCAAAAGTAGAGAATAAATTATTATTTTTTTAACGATATCTTTGTTGCTTTCTATTTTTCGTATCCTCCTCTTTTGCTGCCGAAATCGTTAGGATTATTGGACCAATTAGGAATTTTCATAAAGCTAAATTCATTTTTTTCTTTATCTAGGTTTAAGTTGGATAAATCCCTCAGAATTTGCACCAAAAATTTGATTTTCCTGCTGCCGCGAAAATCCTTTTCTTCAAAACAGTTTTGACCAAGCAAATTGCAGGTAGATTTTGTCCATCAAAACATTTTTTTATTACTTTGTGCTCTTCATGAAAGTTGTAGTACTACATGATTAGATGAACTTGGGGTTTTGAATGGACCAATTTGGATATAATATTCGTGTTGGAATGTCTGGTGTAAAAGTAGAAAAATCCCAAGTTCTTCGCAACAATGTTGACCAAGCAGATTACGGGTCGATTTTATCCATTAAAATGATTTTATATCATTTTATGTTCTTCGTGAAAGGTGTATTACTGCATAAGTATATGAATTTGGAGTTTTGAATGGCCCGATTTAATGTCCAGTGTAAAAGTAAAAAATCCTGTTGCGAGAGTTATTGTTCATCGTCACTTTGAAACAGCCCCTGCCTGCAACTTCTTCCCTTTTCACTACAACTTCCCATTTGGTATTGATGATTTTCTCACTTAATCTTTGATCTACAAATCACGTTTTTTCAGCATCAAAATCATAAAATGTTAACCAGAATATTTCTCTCCCTATTTTGTTTATCTAATTGCATAAAAAATTTAAATCTTGCATCCTAGATTAAATGCACTAAATCTTCCCTAAATAAGAGCTATTTCTAGGCTATATATACCCCTTTCCTAATGACCTAAAAAAGAGGAGAGAAAAAAAAAAGAGAAAGAGAGGAAAACAAAGTGAGAAAAGATATATATAAAAAAAAAAAAAAAAAAAAAAAAAAAAAAAAAAAAAGGAGAAGAAAAAAGAGAGAAAAAAGGAAGATCATGAGAGAGAGAGGTTGTCAACAAAGATAAACAGCAGCCCTTTCCCCTTCATCTCAGCCTCTCTTTCAGCCAACAACTGCCAGTAACAGCTCGATCATACTTTCTCCTGTTGGCCACCACCAGTTTTGCATCCCTAGAAGTAGTGATCACCGGTTGTGCAGGATTCTAGTAAGCATCACCTTTGTCCTTCAGTTACCAGGTAAGGCCCCATGCATGCTTAATTTAAAGTATGTATTTGCTTTATATTTTAAAAACATCAATCTTGTATTGAGAATACTCGATTTTCGGGGTCATGCGATAAATATACATATATACCAAAAACAAATGTTTTCATGCATACAGCCAATACACTAAAATATCTTGAACATTTTTTTTTTAAAAAAAATATATATTCAGAGTTTAAAAGAAAATGTGTTTTAGCATGGATTTTGTAAACACAAAAAAAAAATATTTTCTTGCATTTGAGGATTTTACAACATGTTTGTAAATTCCAAAGGGTATTGGATAATATTCCAAAAATATAAAAATAATTTTTTTGGGGATTCATATTATTTACTGTTAATATATGGGAAAAGAAATCTCAAATGGATTGATATTCAAAACATTAGTGGGGATAATCCGTTATTATTCACCGTTAATATTTGGATAAAAAAAACCCTAAAGTGGTAAATATCCAAAATATTTTTTCAGGAATAACAAGTCATTATTATTTAATCAATGCGTCTTTGAAAGAAGCCCTGATTATAATTGGGGACTTTCAATTTTTGACTTCACAGTTTACGAGCCATAAAAGTATGAAATTTTAAGGCAAAAATAGGTTTTTAAAGTGCTTTGAATTTCCTTAGATTTCTATTTTTTTTGTTCCTTTTCCTTGAGAATTACGAATCGCGAACACTTGAAATACTAGAGTGAAAAATGAGCTTTTAAGCCCATTGAATCTCTTTAGATTTCTATTATAGCTATCTCTTAATTCATAGGTTGTAAATTTATCATCAATATTTTTGTTCCTTTTCCTTGCAAACCTATCCTAGGAAAATTGATTAGATAGCACCAACATCATACCAATCATAAGGCAAACCAAAACACTAAGCAACTTACCATAGGTAGGGTATACTAGGGGTGTTAAAACCTTCCCTTTACGCAACTGGTCTCTTGCCTTAGAATCTCTAAAAAAACAGTTAGGTTTTCTAGTAACCATAATACTAGGTGGTGACTCCCCTTTTTACAAAACAAAAAACAAAACCTGACATGAATCCTCGCTCATGGGTAGGGTCACCGCGACGCCACGCTCTCGCGGAGGGTCTGACAAACTTGTCCAGAGTTATCAAGAATAAATAGATTTTACATTTACGGGGGATAATAACTCTTGTATAGACAAGTTGGTAATGACAAAGGCTTTCCACATGTCTTCGTAAGCACATGGAAATTGGTGCTGAATTTTTCCATATCACCAAGAAACATATTGTACAACTCACAAAAGTCCTGTCTTAGCCAATATTGTCAATTCTATTTCGGTTGATGCTTTATTTTTTCAATTGGAATAGACTATTTTAGTTTTGGAGTGTTTTGGTACGCCGTTTCGGGGTTGTTCTGTTTGTGTGTGTGTGTGTGTGTGTGTATTATTTCAAAAAAAAAATAATTCAAATCCAAAAATAAAATTATTTAGGATTGTACAATTTAATCTAAAAGAAGACACAATAAAATGATTTTCCTAAACAAAATTATGAGCATGTATAATATTACAAGAATATCATCTTCAATCTCGCAAGGTAAATATATTCTATGATTGCTCTGAAATTTTAACATAATATATATCAAAATATGTCAAGAGACTCCTCTTAAAATTTTATCTCAGTGTAACGGTTGGATTAAGATATATGATTGATATTGTAAAATTATTGATTATTTAAAAAAATATTATTTGGCTAAAACAAAACCCGCGAAACGAAAGCGTAACGTTCCTTAATTCATAGGTTGTAAATATTTCATTGAAATTATTGTTCCTTTTCGTTGCGAACCTATCCTAGGAAAATTGATTAGCTAGCACCAACACCATAGCAATCATAAGGCAAACCAAAACACCAAACAGCTTACCATAGGTAGGGCGTACTAGGGGTGTTAAGACCTTGCCTCTACGCAACCAATCCCTTACCTTAGAATTTCTAAAAGACCAGTTAGGTTTCTTAGTAACCATAATACTAGGTGGCGACTCCCCTTTCACGAAACAAAAAACAAAACCCGACATGAATCCTTGTTCACAGGGAGGGTCGCCGCGACACCACGCTCTCGCGGAGGGTGCTACAAACTTGTCCTGAGTTATCAATTATAAACAAATTTTAAATTTACAGGGGATGATAACTCTTGCATTATAGACAAGTTTGCAATGACAAAGGCTTTCCACATGTCTCCGTAAGCACATGGAAATTAGTGCTGAAGTTTTCCATATCACCAAGAAACATATTATACCACTCTCAAAAGTCATGTCTTAGCCAATGTTGTCACTTCCGTTTCGGTTGATGTTCATTTTTTCAATTGGAACGGAATGTTTCGGTTTTGGAGTGTTTTGGAGAGTCATTTCAGGGTTATATTGTTTAAGTATATATATATATATATATGTTAATTCAAAAAAATAGTTCAAATCCAAAAATAAAATTATTTACAATTATACAATTTGATCTAAAAAAGACACAATAAAATGATTTTTCTTAACAAAATTATGAACATGTCTAATATTACAAGAATATCATCATCAATCTCGTAAGGTCATTTTATTCTCTAATTGCTCTAAAATTTTAACATAATATATAAAAATATGTAAAGAGACTCCTCATAAAATTTTATCTCAATCTAACAGTCGGATTAAGAGATATGATTGATATTGTAAAATTATTTATTATTTAAAACAAAATCTATTTGGTCAAAATGGAACAGGCAGAACAAAACAGGAAACATCTGGCCGAAATTTGAGTGAAATTTTCAGAACAAACCAAAATTTTAATCGAGATAAAAACTGCGTCATTTTATCTCATTTTTTTTAACTAATACGAAATGTTTTTTTTTCCATTTTGACGGAAATGAAATGAAATTAGCAACACTGGTCTTAGCCATGGGCTAGCCTTAGCTCTCGCATAGTTCATAACAATAGACCATAGAGAGTCAATTACATCACCACAGAAAAACAAACCCTACTTTTGAAGAGTCCAATAAATTAATTTCAATCTTGATCGTGCCTGTACACTCATGACTACCTTAACAAAATTTCCAAATGCTCAATTACAAATCAGAAAAGAAATCCTCGAACCAAGTAGCAAGTGGGTACTTCATTCGCCAATCCTCGGTGCTTATAGTGCTTCCAGAGCGGCCACTAGGACAAAAATATCATAATCTTCGCATCTGCACCCACTATCCTTGCAACAGCCACAGTCATCCCACCTCTTCAACCTCCCATTTCTCCTTTTCGTCTTCTCCATCTCTGCCATTGCTGGAACTCTGACTCTCATAGCTATCTGCACTGAAGGGGGCTTGACATCATCAGGAACAACGCCCTTGTTTGGGACCATCCTCACCCACTTTTCCATTTCTAGCTTTGGTGACTCGAGAACTGTTTTCCATGGAACCTCGGCTCTGCCTAGGAGTTGTGACCCTCTTACTTTACCAAGAATTGGGTTTGTGCTTCTCCATCTGAGCTCGAAAACTACGGTTTGTTGCTTTAGGCTGTTGATGGAGTCTTCAGTGCCTGAACACTGCAATGAGAAAGACTCGTTCCAGAAGAGGTCGGCCTTTGCGGAGATTTCTCGGCTGTTTAGTTGGGCTCTCTTGTTGTTTCCTGTAGAGAGATAGTATCTCACAAAAAGGCTCCCGTGAGACTTGAATTCCACATTCTTTGCTTGCAGAATTTCTATTTCACAGCTAAGACAAGTCATGAGACCTTGAGTAGCGGCACCACCCATGTTGAGAGAGAGAGAGATTGGTTTTCTTGAGAAGAGAAGCTTTGGTTTGTTTGGTGAATGGAAGCCATGGATTATGGAGTTGTATATGTAGATGCATGCAAGGCCAAGGATATCGGTGGGAAGGTGGCAGTTGCTTATGTGGAAGCTGCTTCCATCGATCTATTAAAATAATAAGCAAGTTGTGGAGAATATCACCTTCAAGATCTTAGCAGGGAAATTTAATAATACCATGAAATAAAAAGGGAATCAAATGAAACTGTGGGGGAGATTTTATTTCACTATAATAAGTTTTAATGAATCTTGGAAGACACGATATATTAGATTAGTTCTTGCGATCCATGATAACTGAGAAACCTAGGTGGGTTCAAGATTCTGTACGATTCGCATAGAAATCATTCTTATCCTTCTATTTTGTTTAGAAATAAAAAAAAGGATTACTATTTAAATCTAAGTTCTTCCCTTTGACTAGTTTTTTTTTGGGATTCGAGGAAACCTCACTTCCGGAAAATATATTTTATGGGCCTAGGTGAGCGAGTAAAACCTCGGCTATCCCAGAGTCTTACAAAAGGTGCATGCCCTGACTCGAACTCGAGACCTGCAGTACAGATCTCAAGCTTTTTGTCATCACGTCACACTCCTTGGGGATCCCTTTTACTAGTTTGTTGTATATCTCTCCGTAAAAACTCTTTTTTAATATATATATATATATATATATATATATATATATACCAGAATTATTTTATATATTAACAAAAACCTAAAACAAATCAGTCATTCATTGTAGATGGATACACAGATACTATAGATTACAATAATGAAATTATTATTTTACCCCTCAGTATGTCTCTGCCTTTGCCTTGGTATCAAAGGTATTTTTGATTTTTTCACGGGACCAGTTGACATTATCAAAATATTTGGGGGTATTTTAGTCTTTGCCGTGTACTTTTGCACATTAAAAATATTAGTTTACCCCTTCCATCAAACAATGAACAGTAACCAGGTCGAGGGTAATTTCAATTTTTTACAGGTATTTGTACAATAAAATTATGACATAGCCCACAGATAAGACAAAAACAAAGAAATATCGGCGGGGTCTTCCAGGCATTCACATTTTTTGAAATTTTGTAAATACGACTATACCCCCCGAAAAGACAAAAGTAAAGAAATCATTGTAGGGGCGTTTCGGTAATTTGCTCTATTTTTTTTATTTTTTTCCCCGAAGGCACTGTTTGCGCGTCATTCGGGCACGTCGCTCTTTTTTCCATCACTCCTTCTGCCGGGGGCGCGAGCGGCGTTATACAGTGTTGAAAAATATCGTTCCGGCATCTCTGAGGATGCGCCGCCATGTTCTCTACCTAATGGAGTGGCGCGTGGCAGCCCATGATGAACGACTAGGCGACAGTAGTCGGTTGAACGTTGTTGTACCCTTTTCTATCTGCTGAAGGCTATTTTACACTTCACCCCCTATGTTTATGGTGGATTCATTGTCATCCATTTGCTTTTGATTGTTTTGTGTGGTCTTGATTTCTGTAATAGAAGTTTTAATTAGTTTTAATTTAGTCCCTTAATTAAAATTGATAATATATTTCATTTGCATTTCGATCCTTATTCTCTTAATTTTTGGTTTTGTATTAAATTACTTAATCTTTTTGGTATAATAATTTGTATTGTTTTCAATTCTGTCCAAGGATATGAACTTTGGTTTGTTTGGTGAAGGGAAGCGATTGATTATGGAGTTGTATATGTAGATGCATGCAAGGCCAAGGATACTGGTGGGAAGGTGGCAGTTGCTTATGTGGAAGCTGCTTCCATCGATCTATTAAAATAATAAGCAAGTTGTGGAGAATATCACCTTCAAGATCTTAGTAGGGAAATTTAATAATACCATGAAATAAAAAGGGAATCAAATGAAGCAGTGGGGGAGATTTTATTTTATTAAAATCTTAATTTTTCGTAAGATCTTGGATATTCTCCACAACTTGGATATCTTAATTTCACTCTTTCAAGTTGCCAACAGCATTGGGTGCCACTAGTTTTTGTGATCCATGATAACTGAGAAACCGGGGTGGGTTCAAGATTCTATATGATTTCATTGGATTTTAAATTAAACTTTAAGGGGGGTGTCCTATACAATCAACTTTATAAATTTTAAAATAAACTTAGATGACATGTGAAATTATAATTTTAGTTTTAAAAAATTCAAGATTATGTTGAATTTTAATATTAAAATAATAATAAATCAAATGACACTAAATTTCATAATTTAATCTGTTAAATTTATAGTTTTGTTATGAATCTCATTTGATTATCTAACTTTTTTTATATCTCTTTTTTATTATATGATTCAAAAAAAAAAAGGACGTTCTTGGACAATTCATACGAACAGTGCAAGCAGGTGATTTATCCTCAATTTTTTTAAATATTTTTTACACTTATTCCAAAAATAATAAATTGCAAAAGATTTATTTTCTTACATGTACATAACCATGTAATAGATAGTTAGCAATAAATGACTTAGAGGATGTTTGACACTATGTTACAAAAGCGTTTTTGAAAAAAAAAATGAAAATTTTTTATTTTTATTTTTCACTTTAAATTAAGATTTTTTAGTGTTTTTAGATCGTTTTCATGTGTTGATGTCAAAAATGATTTAAAAAAATATTATTTTTATGTATTTCTGAGTGAAAAAACACTTTCAAAAGCAACCGCAACCACACTTCCAAAGAGGCACTTAGCATTATTAGTTAACTAGCTTGGACACCAATAATTTTTTTTTGGCAAATAAGCCAGCATTAAAATTTCTTTTCTCAATCAAAACAAATAAAATATCATTAAGTTATATTTAATTAATTGGTTTAATTTTAAAATATCTTTTAAAAAAAACTTAATTTAACAAAGATAGCCATTGAACTTGTGTAATAAGAGGTGAGTCAACTTGGATTAACCCGCAAAACTTATGGTCCAAGTCATGAGACTGGGATAATCGATAAAAAAATTGAAGAAAAACACAAAACTATTTAAAAAAAAAAAAAAACTAACGTTGAACAATAAAATAAAATAAAAATAAGCAAACAAAACTATCAACTCACGTTAAGTTTTTGGACAAATTGTTAGACTAGAAGCAACTTACAAGTAAAAACTACAAAACTCAACCCCTAACAAATCAAACATTGAAGTATAAAATGAAAAGAAAAAAAGTTAATTACACCAAATGATCTAATATGAAAAAATAGAAATTAAAATAATTGATGTAAAAATAAAAATAAATAAATAAATTATAAGGAAATTATAAAATATCTACTGGCGGGTTAAATTGAAAAGAAAAATAAATTTAACAAAAAGATAAAAAAATCAAAAGAATGAGGATCAAATTGAAAAAATATATAATTTATGACAAACATAATTGAAGGACTAGATTCAAAATAAATAAATTTCTTTTACAAAAGAACTAACAAAAACTAGAAAGCAAAAAAATAAGGATAGAGGTTAGAATATCAATAACAAAGAGGATAAACCAATATTTTTAAGAGGAGAACAAAGACTTTTTTTTAAAAGGTTGACCAGCGAGAAAACATTGTGTTGCCGCCGACATGCACCTAACCAAGAATTAGACGACATGATGACACTTCTAACAACAATGCGGAATAGCATTTTATGTAATTGGGAGGCACCAAACACGCTCTCAAAAGTGTCTGGATGCCTACCACGTACGATCTCCTTCCACTCGCTGATGTGTACACTACACATGCCAGTAGTTTTTTTTAATTTAATTAGTATTTGATTTCTATTAAATGACCATAATACCCTTGATGAACCTAGCAATCACAAAAAAGGCCCATGTACCTATGGTTTAAATTATTTTGATTTCAAGGGTAAGTATGTTATTTACTATATTTTAAAAAAATAAACAAATAAAAACACTCCTCTTAGCTAGTTTTAGAAATTATGACGTGAAGGTAAATAAATTATTACCATGCTAATTTTTATAAAAAAAATACTGATATATCTAATAAATGGTATGATAACTAATAAGTCATGTGAAAAGATTAAAATACTATTAGTTTTTTTAGAAAGAAAAAGATATATAATTACACTATGAATAGTAAATTATGAGTCATAAACTCACGTTCCACTGCTGGAAATAAAAAAAAATCTAGTTTTAAAATATTTAATTTCTTGTTTTGTATATCGGTTTTTATTCTTTTATTTTTTGGTTTAATTTTGATCCCTTGATTTTTTCAATCCTTCTAAGATAGTTCTTAATTTTATATTTATATCTATACACCTCTGCTCTTAGTTTAGATTTTTATTTTTTATTTTTATTTGTAATAAATACAGTTTGCGTTAAAAAAC
Source organism: Salix brachista (assembly GCA_009078335.1). NCBI lineage: Eukaryota > Viridiplantae > Streptophyta > Magnoliopsida > Malpighiales > Salicaceae > Salix > Salix brachista. The sequence goes on along the minus strand of CM018578.1, from coordinate 9,448,963 downwards.
ATAATAAGTTTAACTTTGGTGGTGTAAAACATGTATACAAAGATTATTTTGTATCTGTATATTATAAAAAACATGTGCAATATCCTTAATAGCCTCAAATTTAAATGTTGATTTTTATCTTATTAGAGGATATTATAGTTATTTTACTATACCCAGAAACATTAAAAATCTAAAATATACCTGAACATATGGCTAAAATCATTGTTCACAATGAATTTTATTGTGCAAAATCCTGATCTCCTTTAGCTTTTTAGGTATATATATATATGATTTTAGCGTTTTTTATATGCAAAGTTTTCTTGTCTTTTTTCGATTAATATGTAGTTTATCCTTCAACCACGTACAACTACAAGTGTTGAGTTTCAGTCATAGTTATCAAATCCGTTCCGGGTACCGTTCCGGTTTTTTGTTTGGAACGGAACGTTCCGGTTTCGGTGCATTCCGGCGTTCCGTTTCGGTTTTATACTGTACATATTTATTTAATTATATATATGAAATAAATAAAATATTAATTTAACAAGTATAATTTAAATTCAAGATAAATAAAATTTAAATTATACAATACAAACATAATTTAAAAACATAAAAAATTCAATTTAAAAAAAAAAACATTTTTTTTTCTGAAAAACAATTTTAAATAAGAAAACAAACCCTTATAAGTTAACATCTAGACTTTCTTCTATTATAAATTATAAATTAATATCCCTATTTTTTAAGCTAACTATTATAATAATAATAATAATAATAATAATAATAATATAATTAACATACAACCCGAGACCCACACCCTGTTTAAGAAAAAACCCTACTTTTCTTCTCCCTCTCTTGTTTGCCCCCTCTAGCCGCACGCCTGCCATCTTCATCTGCAAAATTACCTTTGAAGTTTGAACTGAGGCGTGAAGAAACGAAAAAGATGAGGCTTTCGTAGTTATCCCATCTGTACGTGTAGGTACTTCTCCCTTTAATTTCCTTCTCTAGAATTCTTTTTAACTAACATATTCCAAATTTTACCAAGAAAACATCAAACAGATGTTACCTTTGCTCAAATGGGTCATTGAACCATGATCTTCCTCGGCAAAATCTTCCAGAGAGAAAGATGGGGTCCAAGTTGGTTTCGTGACTTCCTTTCCTTTTCTTTTCTCTTTACAACCAGTCAACACTTGATCATGGGCATTTCTTACATTTCTAACTAGAGGGTAAAAGCTATCGATCTTCTCTTCTTCTTCATCGGCCACCCTATCTCTCTCTTCCCCCTCTCCTTCCACGCCATGCTTTCTCTTCATCTGGGGTCTGCCAGCGACGTCGTTTTGGGTTCCGGAACGGAACCCCCGGTACAAAACCGGGGCGTTCCGGCCGGAATTCGGCCGGAATGGCCGGATCGGTCCGGAATTCTACCCGGGACAAAAACGTCGCCGTTTTGTCCTGGATTTTTCAGTGGAACGGGCTGTTCCGGCCATTCCGGCCGGAACGGAACGGGATTAATAACTCTGGTTTCAGTTGTGAAAAAAAAAAAAAAAAAAAAAAAAACTCGAAATCTCTGCTAAAGGAACCTACAACAAACTGAGAAATAATGCTATTAGAAATTTAGCACAGCATTTTAAGTCATCTAATCACAGGCTGCTGCTTCTTCTTTTGGAATTTAACTTTAACTAAGCACGAAAAAGCAAGTATCATCATCATCAATATCAACAAGTGTGGTTTCACAAATTCACTTCGGACCGTTGAGACGAAGACCTATCAATATCGTGGAGTGCGTAAGCTAACTCGGATATTCCGGTTATAAAAAAATAAAACAAAGGACAACCTAGTTAAAAGCAAAAAGCATGGGAAACACTGTAGCAATCCACAGTGTTATGTGAGGAAAGCTATAGTGCTTTCCCCGCACCATTTATATATATAACTAGCCAATGCCCCCGCTCCTCGTTGCGGGCGACACCATATTTGTTTCAATGTAAAATATATTAATTGTGTGTATTTTTTATTATAATATAAATTTAGCCAAAATAATAAATTTGTGCCGAATTCCTGTCAAGTGCAAATTTTCTATAAAATATATGAATTTTAAATTGATATCAATTTATCTGTTTAGTAGTTTTCAAAGAAATAACCAGCATAAATTTATCACCATCATAAATAAAACAAGAAGATTTGGATATCTGATTTATTGAATTCACTGCATTAAGATTATTTCATTTTATAATTCAATTAACAAAAACAAAATATAAATTGTGAAAATACCTGCAATAATTAAATAACAAAAATAAGTAGTTAATTTTCTATCCACAAAAAAATGAAAATATAAATTGAAAATGTATCCTTACGTTATTATCATTATCATTGCTATAACAGTTAAAAAATTTATCAACATTATTGTCAAAACAATTAAAATCATTAAATTGCCCTGAAAAATCATTAAAAAAAAGCAAAAGATTTTTATAAAAAAAATAATCACTAAAATTATCATTATTATTGCGCAAATAATAAAATAATAAAAATCATCTAATCCAAAGAACAAATAAAAATAACATAAAACACAAAAAAAAAACGAATAAAGGGAAAAATGGAGCAATATTAATTTTAAAATGATTACCAATATAAATTAAAATTTCAGGATTGAACCGATTAAAAATAAAACCCTAATAAAAAAAAGACAAAAACTAAAAGCATAGATGCATAAATACAAATAAAAAATAAACATTGTCCAAGAATAAAAACAAAACCAAATGATTAATATCAAATAAAAAATTCAAAGAATAAGGACCAAAATGAAAAATAAAATATATAATTAATTCCAATTGAAGGATAAAATTTAAATAAATAAAAACCTTGGGACCAAAATAAATAATGGCATTTCTAAGGTAATTGTTGTGTAATTTTATCAAAAAATTAAAAGAAGGATGACTGAAATGAAAAGTAGCATATATGACCAATTTCAATTGGAGGACCAAATTAAAACAAATCAAAACCTTTGTACTAAAAAAATTAAAGGAACCAAAAAGAAATCAAAAATTAATAGAATAAAGACTGAAATAAAAACCTCCATATATAATCAGTGTTAATTAAAGGGCACAATTGAAAACAATCAAATTTTCAATTAAAGAAATCAAGAAAAAAAACTGAAATCAAAACCTCGAGGACTAAAGTAAACATCCTACATACATCAGGGACCTGGACATAAGTTACGGCGGCAGGAGAGAGAAAACAGATAAAAGACACAAAACCATTCATCGGTGTTTACCCGAACACTGATGACCGGAACACACCGCGATGGTAGTCAGAGGACATGGCGGCGCACCGCATGACATCGCGAAAGTGAATTTTTGACCACCTGAAAGCGCCGCAAGCACCGCCCTAAGGGCGCATTCGTGTGAAACACTGCGGGCACGTCTGAATGACACGCGTGCAGCTCTTCTAGAAAAAAAATAAAGTATTGGTTAATTACATACACACCCCTGCACCTAATGATATTCACGAAAAAACCTGTGAGGAAAATACGGCTCTACCCCCGGATATTGTACGCTATTTTGTCTTTTCGGGTGTTATTTCAGTCGTTTAACTGTGCTTATAGTTTGGAAAAAACAAAACAATCCCTGGCCCCTGTGGTCATATTTTGTCGTTTTTAGGGGTTATTTGTGTCGTTTTACTGTGCAACAAATCCGGAAATATCATCTATGTCCCCTGGAAAATTCAAAAATACCCCATGTCCAGAGGGTTAAAAAATTTCGACCCAGGGGTAAAATGATAATTTTATTGTAGTAATGAATAGTGAATTGAGTCTGTATAAACAGTAAAAGAGAGTAAAAGAGACGTGGTTTATTGTTTAGTTAATATATATGATTTTAACGTTTTTTATATGTAAAGTTTTCTTGTCTTTTGTGGATTAATATGTAGTTTATCCTTCAACCACGTACAAGTGTTGAGTTTCAGTTGTGAAAAAAACAAATAAGTAAAAAAAGAATCGAAATCTCTGCAAAAGGAACCTACAACAAACTGAGAAATAATGCTATTGGAGATTTAGCACAGCATTTTAAGTCATCTAATCACAGGCTGCTACTTCTTCTTTTAGAATTTAACTTTAACTAAGCACGAAAAAGCAAGTATCATCATCATCAATATCAACAAGAGTGTGGTTTCACAAATTCACTTTGGACCGTTGAGACGAAGACCTATCAAAAGAATCTCTCTTTTGACACTTGTTAGCGATCTTTGAACCCTTGGAAAAAATCTTCTATCAGATAATCAGACAGCAAAATGATGCCACTTTACAACTCGGAAAGTCCACTGAAAAAGATTGCATGCATCTTAGAGATCCTCAAAGGTACCCACTGTATCTCCATTACTATCGTATGGTCAAGAACCCTGAATTCTTCTTTTCATCCCCACTAAATAAACATTAAACAAAGCTCGGTTCGATGACGAGCAGCACTCCTTTCTGATTAACACGTTAAGCAACACAGCAATGCCTTGAGCTTGTTTATTGCCAACCCGATCCAAAAAAATAAAAAAAACATGTGGTGCTTATCAGCTCAATAATTCCTTGGCTGATAATAACTTAATATTATTTTATCACATTGCACCTTTTGAGTATTATTGGCGACTTTTGTCACAGAACAATAGCACCTTTCTGTCTCTATGGCAAATGAAAGGTGAGATTCGACAAGTGCGGAGCTGCCAAGACAATTTGGGGACGGCAGGAGCAGGAGGGTATATATAGTATATTCTTTTCCTGCGATTTTATTCATGGGGCCAAATTAAATAATTTAACCATTCAATTCTTACAACATAAGCGGGCAACGAATTTTCAAGTAATAGCCCGAAAAAATTTAACTTAGTAAAAAAAGAAAAAAGTCAACCTGTACATAAGTATTTCTCTATTCTGCCACATGATTTCAGACTTGATTTCTAGCAGTTTCTGCAATAACCTTGTGTGTTTGGCTTCTCTTTCAGGGCCCTCCTGGTGCTTTCAGCAAAATAACTAGAGTTGTATATGATTAAGACAAACAAATCTTCATGGCATCTCCGCTTCGCGGGGGGGTCATAATTTTTGGGTAAACTATGATCATCACTTGAGATACATGACAGATAATTAACTCTGCTGAATGGCCTGATGACACCATTAATGAGATCTGAGAAGTCTTGCATGCTCCAGATACTTTATGTCCGATGCTAGTGTCAAATCATCGCTTAATTGAACGAAGCTCCCACTGGCCCTCGCCATCAATAAGCCGTAATTCCAGGGAATGGAATGGTATTAAAGCAGGACGCTGTGACATGTGAGAGCATAATCAGTGATCCGAAAGCAGTAAAATCTGGTTTTAAGAAAATACATTGACAGTAGCCTCTTTTTGTGACTGAAACAAATCATATTGAAGGATACTATTGTTGTCAGATTAAACAAGATATTCGAACCCTGACTGGGTGCTACTGATAATTTGCAAAAAAGATAAAGAAAAAAGTGCTCTCAAGCAGACCAATTATACAGTAAATAATTACAATCAATTATCAAGGCACCACTTACTTGAGAGGAGGTCACAAATGTGATGCCCATATCGTTAGCAAGTCGATAAAGTTGTTCCTCAACATCAACGCTTGTTGCACTGCCAGCAAAAGACAATAAATAAATAAATTATGAGAACTGGTAATATTTCTTTAAAGATTAACTAATGTTAAGTTTGATGACATACTTGGTGCACTCATCAAGGATGGCAAATTTAGGCTTGTGAAAGAATAGACGAGCCTAGAAAAAAAAATTGAACAGTTGAAGATACAAGAGAAAAATCTTAAATTAAATTCGAACTGCTTGATTAACTTCCTCACCATGCCTAATCTCTGCTGTTCTCCAAGAGAGAGGGTGTCTTCCCAATTCGAATTTGCATCCCAGCCGCCTTCTCTCTCCAAGAGATAATTTAGCCGAACATTCTCCAGAATATTTTTCAGACATGTATCCAGAATATTTGTTATTTCAGTAGATTGCGTACCTGAAATTTTGCCCAATTATAATCCCCAGGGAAAGCAATTGATCAACAGCGTCAAAACTCTAGACAATTGAAATGACTGTTATTTTTTACCATGGACCATGAATGGAGTCAATACTCTTTCGGCAGTAAATCTATTTAAAAAAACCAGTAGAAAACCTAAATCCTGCCACTCAGCTTCATCAGTCTAGATGTCCTCTGGATGAATATAGCAGTTAGCCAAAGAGAAACCAAGAGCTATATATCAATATCTCCAAAATTCTACACATAATCTTTTGGTGCAAGGACCAAGTAATAGCTGTGTTTCCTATATATGATTATGCCCTCAAATTCAGGATAGCTTAAAGATGTATTCCCTCTCAATATTTAACGCAAATTTATCTATGTATCAAAAAACCACCAGTCTGGAACAATTACGATGTCATACTTTGCATTAGTTTACACTGATGCATGCTTTCAGGATTAGCCAGGAACAACCAAAACAGAAAAAAAGATACATTTTTTTTTATAAAAAAAAAAAGCCCTTTCTTTTAACTATTTCTAGTAAACTGCCAAAAGTTGATATTGCTGTTTTTTTCCATTCTTTGGGAATATTAGGTTAAATCTTTCACGAATATTGAACCCACATATGCTCTTATAAAATGCTATAACATTCACTAGTCATCCATGAAATGGAAGAATGGGGCGGAGAGCAGATGCAATGCAGAATATCCAACTTTATACAGGAGATTGGAGAATTGAAACAAGGAAATTCAATTTCTTCGAGTATGCTACCTTTTTCAGACAACTTTAGAGCCATGACTTCTGCTTCATCACGAGAGAGAGGATATATAATTTGATCTCTCAAGGTTCCCAAGCATGTATATGGTCGTTGAGGAACATAGAAGATACCACAACCTGATCCAGTCTCTTTATTAATATGTTGCGAAGGTTTAGCGAGTCTTCCACTCGCAATGGGCCAAAGACCTCTGAGGACTCTGAAAACAGAACTTTTCCCACTCCCATTCGGACCTTAATAGTTTTGACATGAATATCAGGGTCTTAACACTGAAATAACAATAGCCTGTATGATAATATAACAGTATAACAAGATGCATAAGAAATCATATCACTAACCAGTGAGAAGCAAGCTTTTTCCTTGCCCTATGTCAAACGTCAACTGCCTCGCCAACAATTTCTGTGCTGGGGTAATGATATCAACCTCCACAAAGGAAATGGCATCTTCTGAGTAAAGTTCACTGTTCTTAGATGGAGATAATTTACCATTTAAAGAATCCCCTGGACATGCAAGAACTTTATAAGGAAACTTTATTAGAGTAAATGTACAAATTCTAGGACATAGAACCAAACAATAACCTAACAGTAATGGACTCTCAGCACTATTAGTTATTTACAGAATCTAGAGAGAGGCTCAGTATGCACGAACCAGCATATTGGAAGAACTCCCAAAATAAAAGAGATCGATCCAAATGCTTTCCAATGAGATATTACATATTACAAACAAAACCTAGCTCGATCATACAGTATCCAGATTTCTGATTTGGATACACTGCACAGAACTTCAATTTGCTGAACTCTCTGTGGCATTGCATTTAAGAATAAATTATATCAAACAGGTTTGTTTCTTCTCCTCGAGGTTTAGGCTTCTATTTTGCTATCTTTGGCAACTGCTACTGGCCATCTATGAATTACAACCAACAAAAATTCTAACAGAAATTACTTTTTATTGACCACCATCTAGATAGGAGGAACGTATATCTCCATGCAGACTCTGGGAAGAATGATCTTTCTAGATTGGAATGTATCACTACAACCAGAACATCACTTGATAAGAACAAAATTATACATCTCAGAGATATAGGGCAGATGTCCTAAACTTTAAGCACAGTACCAAAATTCCAGAAGGAAGATAAGCTTGCTAATACCGATGGCTGCCATTGTGACAGTTGTCGGGTGCTTACATAAGCCTGTTGAAGCTACTAATCTCACTAAATTAGTTTTCTTCTGTTAAAAAGCAACCATTTTTTATTTGGGGAGATCTGGGATGAAGGAAAGTAGAATTCCCAAGAGGTTGGATTGGGTGATGTCAATCAATATTCTAACCCCACCCCCACCCCCACCCCACCCATAAAAAAAAGGGCAGGAAATATAAGTATAGATGGTTACAAAATGATGAGTGTACCAGACTGTGCAGAATCCAGAAGCTCTTCAAGCTCAAAAATTCTATTTATACTTCCAGAAAGCTCAGCAAACTTCTTATGCAATTCAAGGATGTCTCCAAAGGCTAAAAAGCTTTGAGAGACAACAGATGCTAAGTACCGCAACGCATGTGCCAGCTCACCTGAAAAAAATAATCAATAGGAGAGAATGAGAGAGATGCATCTTTAGTATCATACAGGAGAAAATGAGAGAGAGGCAACTTAAGTATCATACTAATCTAACCTTGAGTTGAGGACATTGCTCGGTCTCCATTGTTTTCCACAGCATACAACAAGCTCAAACCCCAAGTAACATTATTTGGAAGTTGCTTCGTCACAAAATCATCTAGTATGCCATATGACCATTTCTTTTTCAAAAGTAACATGGAATGGTCAAGGAGTTCCCTGAATCTTGATTCAATCATCTGCAATTGAACAAAGTGTGAACCATATGAATTACATAGGGAAAAAAATATATAAGTGAAGGACATGCCACACTGCATTACAACATAAAAAAGCTAAGCAATAAGAGAAATATAATTTATATGCAAGACACAAATTTACAATAAAAATTCAACTTCTCTGGATGAGAAGATAGGGGATGGAGATCAATGGCACCATTTTAACATGCATAATACAAATGGTAAATTAGTAGCGACCTACATGATGAGTTTCAAAGCTTCAACATTTTTTTCACCCTTCATCTTTATGAGGAAAAAAAAAGACCAGGAAAGGGTGTTAGACACATACCATGTGTGACGCAGTCTTGATCAAAAAAAACTTTGTAAGTTTTCCTTGTATTTAAAAGATCATACACAATTCTAAATGTTCATTTGAGATATTGAACGTATCCAACCAGGTTTCTAAGAGAAAAAACTTCAGTGATACCACCCAAATACAGAGGTGAAAAATTTCAAAAGAATTCCCTTATGCCAAAAGTATATATTGCTACTCCAATAATCAACTGAAGAGAGGATTTCTCTTCCCCGCTCAATGTTGTTCAATCACAATCCTTCCAAATAAAAAAATTTATATAAAACAGTTGATTCAATACTCTCTTTCTCTACTCCACCCCTCAATTGACCTGACACTCATAGCAGTGATTCGGTCCTGCAACTTACAAAATTTTGACAATATCTATTAAGAAATAAAAAAGAAAAAGGAGACTGAAAAGGTTCTGGCACCAACTAGCCACTCAAATTTCAGTAATCTGCAAATATAAGTCTATTTTCCATATCAAATTACCCAGTAAAGGTAGATTTAAGGAAACTGGTGGACACTTAACACCAGCAGGATTACAATCAATAACATGCTGATCAGACTTTGAATGTTGCAAAGTGTCAAAAAGGATACCAGGGACACTGCTACATTAGCAGGCATCAGCAAATAAACTAAGGAGGAGTACAAGTTCACTTTTGAGGAAAAAAAATAACAAGCACATCCGATCATATTTTTCTAAGACCTAAAAAGTTCCACTTTCAAGTTTTTTCTCCAAATAAGTTTTACCTTTATTATTTCCTATTAACACCCTACAATACATCTAAAAACTAGTGGTGTGACATTTCTAAAAATCTTTATGACATGGTATGTAATTGCTTGCTAATATAATATTTTCAGCTTCTTAGCCAAAAACAATTGTTTAAAGTATAGTAGCCTTGCTATGATATTTAAAAATATAATGCAATTAAAGCCTCACATATTATGATGTGATGGCTGTACAATTTTACTCTCGCTAAGATTCTTTCAAAATATAGAAAGTTTAGAGCACCTCCTTTTACAAATGATTAACTTTTTCATTTTTCAAAAATAAATATTTACAAATATGTTTACCAAAATTCGCAATAATGATACGATATAACAGAACTTTCGTTACAGTTATTAAACTAATTTATAATTAAAAACTTCAAAAAAAAATCTCATAATAGCTTCTTGGGCCAAACAAAGAAAAGAAGAAAAAACACTTAAATGAGTATTTATACAAATATATAAAAAAGATTTTATAGTTAGAATAATCAAATATGAACTTCAATGGAAAAACAGTTATAAAGGTAAACTTATTGGTCATTAAAAAATATAATAGAACTTTTTGGTCTTTCACTTCATTAAAACAAGCCTGCCCATACTTTTTCCCACTAGAATAATGTGCGCGTTTTATTTGTCTCATGAATGTGATTCAAACAGCAGCTAAGCAAAAGATAAACATCAATAGTAAATAATATGAATAATATTTATGTCTTGGATCAACCGTGCCGGTATTTACCAAAAAACAAGGATTGACTCTCCTTTGCGAATTGAATCCAAAATAACAGGTGTCGTTATTCTATCCATGGTCATAGACTTTTATGACTTGAACCACACTCAATTTATTGTGAATCATGCATATCAAAAAATATGAAAGCCCAAAATATTTAGCAAATATCAGTTAAAGCACTACTTAGTATTTAAACATATGAAATGGTACACTAGCAAGATACAAGAAGCTTACATCTTTTTCTCGTTTGCCACCTCCAAAGAAAGCAACAGATTCAGCATGCGTGCGCAGTCTCTCATGCATGAACCTAAACGTTTCATTGACAATTCAAAAAAATGCAACACTAATCATAGTTTTCCATGTTATCATCCATATTCCAATATACTTTTTTTTCCGTTTTGGAAGGGATGGACATGTAAAAAACACACAACAAGATCAAATGTGCAAATCAGTAACTAGATCTGAGATTACCTAAAGGTTCCTTCAAGTTGTTGCTCTTGACTTGCAAGATCACCAAAATCAGGAGTAACAGCCCTCAGAAAACCCAAACCAAGCAACATATAAGTATACAATATGGCAACTCCCCTCTGACCAGTTAAGAGCTTCATTCTCCAGGTGAACCTTACAAGTTGAGAAATGGAATTATTATTTTAGTGAAGGAGGGGGGTGTTCAAGAGTTTATGGAAAGAAGAGACTAAAAATAAACCAAACAAAGACTAAAATTAACACGAGTACTCACCACAGGATATCTACTGAAGGCTTTACCATTCCAGTTACCAGTCCAGACAAGTCCGTCGTCAACTTTTCCAGATCATGAGTTATTCTCTGATCTGCATCAATATTTTTACTAGACATGTTGAAGACCTACAAGGAATATATTTGACAAGAATTATAACCATATTAGACGCAACAAACAGAGTACAGGGAATAGATAAAGAGCTTCAAAAATGGAAAACCATTCTGAAGAGCATGTTTAAGAGAGAATTGCAGCCTGTAACTTACATAAACAAAATGTTCCGTTGTACACTAACATATAGCTAATTATACAAGAATTTAACTTATTCTCCGATGTGTTCTGCACACCCAAGCTCAGCACACTTCTGCATCCAAATAAGAGGCCAACAAGAAGGAACTGGTATCTGTAGATTACCTTGTAAAATGTATTGTTTCTCAAGTAGTTCTTTAGTAGATGCTGAGTCAAACGAATCCTCCATCCAAGGGCCAGCACGGCTTTCAAGTGTCTGTAAATAAGAGATAATTTACAACAAGAGAGTTTAGATTACACTACTAAGTCTGCGCCAAAAAGATAACATACTTTTGAATGCAAGCCTTAGGACTATACACCTTATCAAGCCCAATAACATCAAAACGAAACTTTCTGCCATGAATTTGGGATGAAAGAAACAAAACACAAGTTCTTTGAAAACCACCCCTAAGCTGATTTCTTCCCTTCTACAAAGAGGGATACAAGACAAGGACTTCCCAGAAGGTCACCCATCCTAACTCATGTCCAAGCACATTTAACTAGACAATCTTATATCACAAGCAAGAGAAAAGCATATAAGCCATCAGAGCCAAATCAACTTTACGGTTTTGACACTGTCTAGTAATGACAAGGGAAGCCCCTCATACTGATCATCCTGACATGAGTGATACACAAACTATGAAGTGTAAACTTTTGTTTCCATGTGACTGACATAATTTAATTGATAACCAAAGATTTGCAAAATGCAAGGATCAAATAGTCTAAAATAATCTATAAGGCTGCACTCATAGTAGATCAATGGATCTGGTTTGAGTTTCTATGCAAGTTAATTAAGCAACAGCAGTACCTCAATGAAGGTGCAATAAAAGAAGAAGCAGCACTTTGAAGAACACTAACACCTATTAATCGAACAAAAGATGCTCTGTCCTGCTCCAAAACAAACTTTACAGTTGTACCTGTGAAAATCAATGCATTCCATAACAAGAATGTTATCCCACAGAACACTAAATGCATAAAACCAAAATGGATATTAGTACCATTCAATGAGGCTATCCGATCTGACACAAATGTTCTTGAGACAACAAGGAAAGCAACTGCCAATAAGTGTGCCCCTTGTTTGTCAAGTATAGATGGTACCTGAAACATAGGTAATGAAAAGATCTGTAAGGAATGAAAAGATTGAGAGAAAAACAGAGGCCAGATACTGAAATTTTTATGAAACACCTTGGATCCACTGCAGATCATAGAAAAATAACAGTGCAGACCAGCAGATGGTCTATGTAAGAGTCGCAGTTGATGGCGATTCTTAGTCCCAGAAACATTAAGGTATCAGTTGTTATTCAGGGCAGGGGGGACGAAAACATCACAAAACAAGTATTACAGCAGAAGAATTGCAAAAAAATGAATAAAAATGAAGTTGGAACAGGATAATAAGGTTAAGGGCTCCATAAAGCAATCTCAAAATTTCAACTTCACAAAGATAAGCAGATAGGGATTCAATTACCTATGCAATATTAAAAACCCAGATCTTCTCTTCAACTTACCTCAAATACAGTTTAGCACGGCAGAACGAGAAGACATGAGTTTTAAGACAAATCTAAAACAGTCAGAATGCCAGCTGCAGCTTTGTACTAAGCATTCACATGGACCACCAGCAAAATTAATTACTGGTGACACATAAGGGGCACATGTCAGCTAAAATCAATTATAAAAAAAATAGAAGCAAGGGGACACTTCAAGCATATTGGCACATAAAAATCCAGTAACCTTCCCCGGGAAAAGGAGACTAAATACTTTTGTATCACTAAGTGAAATTGAGAACTTGGAACTTATTGAACCTCTTACTTAAATTGAAATTAACCACATTTCATTTTGTGGGATACTGAGAGGCATATGAGGGAGAAATTTAATCATTTCAATAAACAACTCAAAAATGCTACAATTTGGACCATCAGAAAGCTCCAGAATCATGAGCCAGCAAGGAATTAGTTGGAAGTAAAAGAGCAAAGAAAAGGGTATAAAATGACATGCAAAGCAGAAGCGAGGAGAATGATAAACAAGAAGAATAACCTGAAAAGCACTCTAGAAAACCCATCTCTACAGTGATTATCTATTTCAAAATTCTCCATTGACTGATAACGGGTGTTCCAAAAATAAAATAAGCGCCTTATACAAACACAACAGGAGCCCTAATCAAATAAAAAATAAAGTAATACTTCCAATCACCATAAACAATTTGATTTTTAAGTTATATAATTTTTTAAACCATCACTTTAGATTTAATTTATTTTTTGAAATTATTTTTGATTTTTTAAAGGACACATAGCAATAACCAGTTAAGATAATGAAAAAAGTCAACACCATTTCTAATAGTGATGGATAAAAGGACTAAGCAATGACAAATTAATTATGTAAGAGGTTGATATTGGTGCAAATAAAAGTAGGGGGTCCAAATTAGTACAAAATTAATAGTAGAGGGACCAGTGCATCTTCAAACCAAACTAAATTGTGATTGTTTCTCAGCCCCTCAAAAATCCTCAAATCCCGCCCAACATCATATGGTTCCCCAAAGCCCCTGATTTTTTGACATGCCTATAAGGGGGTGTAATTTTATCATGGTACTATTATCAAATGTGAAGAAATAAATACTTGATCTAGTGAGAAAAATTATATATTATACTGCTATTGAAATGCTCGGCAAAACTAATGCTAATTTAATATATCAATGTCAACACCTAATAATATAACAAACAAATAATTAAATCATCACAAACATATGCTAAGAACAATTCATATGAATAATGTAAGATTTCAAATTTGTAATTGCAATTTAAACAACAAGGAACTCTAAGTAAGTTGATTTGTGGCATAAATGCATTATCATGCTGCTATTAAGTTTTTTTTTATCCACATTGTCTCCCACTTCAAATTGATATATATAAAAAAAATATTTAGGATCTCATTGAAAATTGTTGGGCAATATAGTGTAACACATGAAAAATGTTTAGAATTTATTCACATTTTAGTTCAAATGCTAAAATGGATCACACTAAAATTGAAAGTTAGAAATAAACTTAACTCACTTCTGAGAGTTGAGAAATAAAATAACCATAACAAAAAAGGAAAATATTTGATGGTGAAAAACTATGAGAAACTAAATTATCTATAAATAAAGTTTTGGGATTAAATTGTAATTAATCTCTAAATAGACACATGATTGCTTACCACCAAATAAAGCTTTAAGGGACTTAATTGAAACCAAAGGAGAACATTTAGAGTAAAATAAAACTTTTGAATAAATGAATTGATCATTCAAGGACTAAGGGGTGTTTGGGAGTGTGGTAGTGGCTGTTTTTCCAAATGTTTTCCGCCAGGAAATGCATCAAAATCATGCTTTTTCATTTTTTAAAATTTATTTTTGATAAACACATCAAAATGATTCAAAAACACAAAAAATAATTGGAGGGGGAAAAATCAAATTTTGATGAAAAACAAGTTCAACATCAATTCATAACACCCCTAAATTGTTGAGATATCTAAAGTTGAGGGAACAAAATGAATTTTGCCCAAATGGACATGTGGCAAATGACGACCCATCCAAGGCACTCTTATGTTTTATGACTAGATAGATGTTGCAAGACAAGTTTGCGATGGCAATGACTAAATTAGCAAAGCCTCTAGTCATCAGTGCTTATTATTACCACATGTGAATTTGAAAGGACTCACCAGTATTTTAAACATGGCAGCTACTCTCAGAGGCAATACCCTTGGAGCCCCTTGAAGTGGTGGAACAATGGGCAATGGAAGATTATGATTCGCACTAGGCGACGCTGCTATAACCTCAGAGATATACGAGTGCTCGACCTAGATAATTGTTGTTGATGAGTTCTCCATAGAGTATAATAAATCCAATGGAACAGTACAAATCCATGTTCACAACAAAAATATGAGAGCATTGATGAGACCTTATCACTTGTAGAAAATGCCTTTTGGACTACCATTGCGTCGTTTTTGCGATCTGTCTCAAAAGCCCCTGTGATATCACTCTCAGCTTCAGTCAGGGCTGGTGAATCCTTCCTGTAGTTCAAAGGGTTTTAATGAACATATGTATGCTTTAGGTGAACATGCAAGTTTACCAACTTTGAAGTACTAACCCTTTGTAATTAACACGCCAGCCTCCTTCTCCATCCAAGGACAAAACCACATCATGAAATGCAACTAGAGCTGGACGATGTGATATGGTTATGCAAGATGTTCCCATTGCTTGTACTTTAGTACAAAAACGTTCCTCCATGTCAGTAGTCACAGCACTAGTGCACTCATCAAGAATTGCAAATTTAGGCTTATGGTAGAACAGCCTGGCCATCCCCAACCTTTGTTGCTCCCCCAATGACAGTTCCTCTCCCCAGTTAACCTCTTTCGTAGGTGGATAACGATCTAATAGATACTCGAGGTCAACCTAGAATATTAACACAGATAGATCATTTATGCAAGAAGCGTTTAAAAAAAATCGGTAAAGCTACAGGATTGTCAAAAATATTGTTCATGAAAGCAAATTTTGGGAGAAAAAGAGGGGGGAAATTAGATAATTACATTTTTTAATAGCTCCACCATTCCACTATGGGTCAGTGGTTCAATTTCTTGGTCTGCAGTGAGGGGATAAATTAATTGATCACGGAGTGTTCCTACCGCTGTATATGGCCTTTGTGGAACATAGAAGATCTCCTTGTTAAGATCAGAACCGACCCCTGGTTTCACAATATGGCCAGAAACCAATGGCCATAAGCCACCCAGAACTCGAAAAAGTGAGCTCTTCCCGCTGCCATTTGGACCTTCAAGAGAAATGACAGTATATTTTACAAGGCAGCATAAAAACAATGAACAGAATAGAACAATGATTGGAAGGCAAGGAAATATAATATAAATATTAATGAAAAGATGTTGCAGGATTTAGATTCTCTTTCAAGTTCAAAGGATACCTGTAATCAACAGATTTGATCCTGAGTCAACTTTAAGAGTCAGATCTTGAACCAAAACATTACCACTTGGGGTAACAACCTGGAAAGCACTTTTATTATTAGAACAATGAATATCTCTTGATATAGAATGGAATTGTCTATAATTACCACAATCAATAAATTCCAAGTACCTTGACACAAGAAAACTCAACATAATCAGCTTCACTGAAGTAGTTCTTACTTCCACTTCTTTGCAGAGATGATTTATCATCATTGCTCAGCTCTCTTGATATGGATATTAATTCATGAATGCGGTCAGCATAACCACTGCAATAAAGCACACATAAATTCATCATTGTAGACATAATGCTTGAAGTTTTTGCAGAGGAAGTGGAGAAAGAATTTCTTAGAAAAGAAAAAAAAAATTGAAGAAATTATAATATTAAAATAAAAAAAGAAAGGCCTCACTTTAGTCCATAACCATCGTGTTTGATATACCTGAGTCGATTAAGTCGTCTTGAACTTGTAGAAAGAGTTCCCAGGGACTGGAATAGAGATATTATAACACTGGTATGATATCTTAAATTGCTCAACATTTCTGCTCTTCCCAAAGTTGAAGAGTCAGGTCTAAGTTGGCCAGAAAAGAAGGGTTCAATAATCAATATAACAGCAACAGTAGCACCAAGATACTTGAACAAAAAGTCTTGAATCATTCCAAACCACCAATGGTCATGCAGGACAGTGCTCAAGTGTCTAATCAGGGTCTTAAACTTCTGCTGAATATGAAATTCTTCTCTGCGTTCCCCACCATAAAATGCTATGCTTTCTGCATGGGTCCTCAAACGTGAATGAAGCTGCCTATATTCACCTTCTAACTGCTGTTCTTTAGACATCAGCTTCCCAAAAGCAGGAGAGAAGTTTTTAATCAAGGTTCCTGCTCCCAATATATAGGCCTGGACATCACATGTCAAGTGGAAAAGTATAAGACAACAATCTTATTAAGCTGAGAAGGCCATGAACAGCCATTCAAGAAAACATGTCTTCGGGAAATCTATAATGCCATAAACTCCTATATCTAAATATAAAATAAAGGGTCAAATAATTACCACCATCCAAAACAAATACTTAGGGCTGGTGTATGAACACAGGCGCCATGTATAGAGCACACCATCGGTAACTGCTGTCAAATCATCCAGGACAAGTTCACTCAACTCCGAACAGAACCTTGGTACGTCACTTGCAATTCTTTGTTCAGGGTTAGTAATCCGACCATCGACATGTGATATTTTATAATATGCCATGTTCTGAAACCCAAAGGAAAGCTTAATAAACAACTGATAAAACAATGTTCAAAGACTGAGCAAAGTTCAAAATATATTCATTAGGCAGCATCTCATCAAGGATTGCCTTTGCCCACAGCAAAGAGTACGTTGCAAGCCGCATATTTCTGAATTGCTGGATAGATTTCAGAAGATCAATATTTGATTCTAAATTGCAAGTGCCGTCATGATTTAACAAAACAGGATTTCAGACAATCAAGTATCTAGATATTTAGTACTGAAAAGTCAAAACAATGAATGATAGAACTGCCTGGGGGGTAGCTTTCACAGAAACTTGAAAGGGAGACAGACTATAGCAAAGAGAAATAACCATACATGCCAGAGAAAAGTTATCCTATCCTAAAAGGTGACCATTTTACCTCAAAATAATGCGCATGGATAAGTTTTGTCAGTATTTTTCTGAAACAGAGACTTAAGGTCCCAGTTACATACTTTGAAGTAGAATGCATGGTGGATATAAGGAAGCACAGTAAGATATTTTCAGATATCAGCCGGAAAAATAATGGCACGCGTCGGAGAAAAGCAGCGCGGAATAGAAAGCCCTGCACTTTCGCTAATCTGTTGCTCAGAGTAGTTTTCAAGACCTGCACAAAGGATGCAAACACATATTTACTTAGATAATGCCTTCATTCATGAAAAGAAACAAAAGAAAAACTGAATGGGTGGTAAATTTTGCATTAGGGAAAGGGGGTGTTTTAATTAATCAATAAATAATCTACACTAAATGAACCAACAAAAGATTCATTGCACCTATGATCAGAAATTAATAAAGAGACTTGAAGTAAAAGTCTTCTTTTTTTTCCAATGTTTAACCAAAAGTACCGGAATGAATGAAAATGTCTATTGATGCAAATCAAGGATAGTCTACTGAGCCCATGGACCAAGTTGCATCAAACAACGCTTGATGTACAAATTAGTTGTCAAGTTTAGAGAAGGAACAAAAGGCAAAAAATATGGAACACTTAACAACAGTTTTCATTCTACTTTTCTCATTCAGCAATCAGTAGCACTTTTGTTTTCATTTTTTTATTTCACTGTTGAATACTGGGTAGCTGGTTGCAATTTGGGAGTCAGCATGAAGATGATCTTTGAAGTCAATTGTGAATACAGCACCAGTTTTTACTATAATAACAAGCTTGAAAGAACTTCACATTGATGCAAAAACATTATTTTCCCTAAAAGAAAAGCTCTGAAAAATTTAACATCAACGCAGGGGGTGCTAAATCTTCAACTTCGGAGTGGAAAACAATGTGAAAACTACCTCTTCACATTATTTAGTTAGAATTGATGACACCATGTAACTGCAAGTTCAGGCCACAGCAACAACAGAGTGCACCAAACATACAGAGTATGTAATATATCATAGCTCTATCATGTTTTACAATTAGTATTATGTTGTTTCATAAATCTTTGTTCACTAAGAGCATCCAAAAACCCAACAATTTACAAGGAAATTTATCAGGAATATTTCCACATAAAGAAGGTAAGAAGTTGTTCTGGTGATTCTATAACTGAAATAAATCACGTTAGAGCCATTACCAACAGAGTTAAAGAAAATAACCCCTCTTCATTTAAATAAAGACATCGAGAAATGTTTCATATCAACAGGAAACAGACCAAGATGCACCAGTTTGCTACTAAAATCACTTTTTATATTCATTTGTGACACAGGTCAAAAAAAATTTCCCTTTAACCTAACACCATTTCTAATGAGTAAGATAGTGAGCCATATACCAGTAACAATAAGGTAAAAATGCATTTATACAGCGCTGCTTCAATGCTTCAAATCATATTATCGTACACAAGTAATCTACATTTGAAACTTTTATAAAATGTTTGTTGCATATGATGAACTGGAATAAAGTTTAAGTGAGTATAAAATCCTCAGGTAAATCAGTGGTATATACACCATGAACCTAGAAGAAATCCACATTTAAACTACTATCTGATTAAGATTTAGCAGAAGATGATCGCAAATTTTGGACTAAAAAAGGGAGGAGAGAGGACAAAAAAACTTAAGAAGATATGCAATGGATTCAATTGTGCAAGTATTGTACAGGATAGATTCACATGATAAACAATCAAGAAATACAATTCACAAAATGGAAAGCTTAGACGAATAGGAAATATATATATATATATCATATTTGAGTAAGCAGAGAAGAAAAACTTACTGCTATGGCAATCATAGCCAAAAGGTCCTTGGCACCCATTTTACCCATATGAGACAGAAGAGCTGCAGCTAAAACTTGCAGTGACTTTAAACCTCCTTTCTTTTGTGTAGTTTTCTTGTCATTAGTAACCAGCTTGTTTGTTATCTTTTTATCATCTTTGAGACCATTGGAATGAAGGAATGAATCAGATTTCTTAGAGCTAATTCGTGACTGCACATACACAGCAGTCCCACCAGCAGCCAAGATACCAGCTGCAAGCAGTAGAGATTTCCTGCATCAACAACAAAGTTTTATATGAATGTAGTTTCATCTGTATGGAAGTTCTTTTGTAAGTGCATCGAGAGCAATGGCATTTTTGTAAGCTGTTTTAGGTTGTGTTTGTTTTCCGGAAAGTGGTTTCCGGGAAACCACTTTCCAAACTTTCCTGTGTTTGTTTGCCATTAGAAAAGTTGGTCAACGGAAAACACTTTCCAGTCAAAGAAAAATTTGGCTTGGTTTTCAGGAAAGTGTTTTCCTGGAAAATTTGGGCGGAAAACACTTTCCGGAAGTTGTGAAAAATTTAGAAATGTCATTATTTGCTGATTATATCAAATTTGACCCTCAAACTTTTGATTGCTATATATAATTTGTTTTGAATATTTATTTTTCAATTCCATCTCTTAAAATTTAATTTTTATTAATTTTGGTCCTTATTTTTATAATTGCTATTTGCTTTTTTCTTATCATTTTTTTATTGAAATTTTTTATCTATCAAATTTGGTCCTCATTTTTTTTATTGTTACTTATTTTATTTGAAATAATTTATGAAATGTTAATTATTATTATTTTAATTTATTCACCTTTCATTTTGTTTTTAATTTTTTAGATTTGATCTCTATTATTTTGATTATTATTTATTTTATTTGAGATAATTTATGAAATTATATTTTTTTTCAATTTCATTCTCATTCAACTTTTTAATTTGTAAGATTTGTTCCTCATTATTTTAATAAACTTGAGAAAAATAAAACATTAATAAGTTATTTTTCCAGCTCATTTTCCATGACATAACCAAACACTGTAAACTGTTTTCCAACTTATTTTTCATTACACTACCAAACATCGGAAAATACTTTCCCGGAATTCACTTTCCTGGAATTCACTTTCCCCGGAATTCACTTTCCAAAAGAAAACTACTTTCCAGCAAACAAACGGGGCCTTAAATGGATTTATGATTCCTCTGACCAACTTTCTTCTATATTATTTTATCTTATCTTATACGCAGGCAAATTTCACACACCAGCTGATTTTATTTTATTTTTTTTCATTTGATGGGTGAACGTGTAAGAAATTAGCAATCAAGTAAGGAAAGGTTAATAGCTGGTAAATAAGCAAACAATACGTTAGTCCAATGACAATATATAAAATAAACAATTTGTGATGTTTAAGAACCCCCTTCCTATCAACCAAAAAAAAATCCAAAAGGCCAAAAAGTATAAATCTTTAAATGAAAGTCCTAGAGAATACACTCTTTAATTTCATTTATTTAAACAGAAACCAAAATAACGCTGAGTCGGATCCAAAATTTAACACATTAAGACTGCCAAAGGTTTCTAGACTAATGAATAACAAACAATGGCACCAATTAAGCACATCCTTCTTTTCACTTTCAAAATCTAGATAAATAAATTATTCATTGATTATTATCTAAATAATCATAAAAACTGTAACATCCTCCTCAATATAAATTAAAACAACGGTTTTTCGATCACTCTTTTTCACAAAAAAAAAAAAAAAAAAAAAGGAAAAGGAAACAAAGGCGAAATAATGCAACAAGTGCTTATCAAAAAAAATCCCTCCGAATAGGATGAAACAGAAACTTGTGGATTCTATTTGATTAGCTAATTTAAGCTAATAATACTGCTGATTGGGAATAACAACTTCGATAAATTATTGAAGAATGTGAATAAAAATCAGTACCTTCTGTTGGCCAAGAGACCACGACCACGCTCGGTTAATTGCAAAAGTTGAAGAGAACTCATGACTGGGAATCAGTCAATCAAGCAGCAGCAATAGAAGCTGGAGAAGAGTCGCTACTATTCCCTCGATTCATTCATCTGTTTGTTCTTCACCTTTAATCAATTTGCTGTTGTTGTTGTTCGAAAATGAAACCCTAGAATTTTGGTTTGTTTTCTGCAAACAGCATATTAGAAAATGGAGGAAGAAAAGGAGGGGACGGAAGAGATGTCCTGGCAAGTTGGGGAGAGAGAGAGACTGGGACAAAATGGAGGATGAGTGAACGAGTGACGACGAGTCCTTCCCGGGAACTAATCTTATATTTTATTAATTAGTACACTCTTCTTGCTCACAGCTACGTTTTTTTCTCTTACCTTGGGGGTGTGTTAGTTTTCCGGCTCAGCCCGTTTAGATTGTTTTTACTTTTTATTGCGCAAAAAGTATTTGCCCCTAAAGCAGACAAAAAATGAAGCAATGTCAAGGGTATTTTTGGTTTTCTAAATTGACAATGCAAGGTGAATTAACATTGATGAGATAAAAATAGTGGTTGACAATGAGGGCATTTTTTATTTTTCACGGTTAAGAAAACAATACAACTACTGAAATACCCTAACAAACAACAAAAGACAGATAATTAGAGTCGGGGGCATAATGGTATTTTGATTCCAGGATTTTTCGTTAGTATCGCCACATTTGTTTACTATGTTTTCGGGGGTGATTGCAGGAGCGTCTGCATGACGCGTCAGTTGTGTTGACTTGCATATCCCCTTCAGGCTACGCGTTCGGTGTCCTGCGACAGGTGAAAATGCTCACCCGTCGTGTCTCCGGATGCGCCATCATATCCTCTTCCACAAGGTGTGCGCATGTCGACAGACGGAGATTGGATAGTTGTCGGTGGTTGATTTTTTTCACACTTTTCTCTCTCTTACAGCGCCAAACAACATGTTGGTCCTCTTAGTTTATGAGTTTTTCATTTCAATCCCTTATTTTTTTAATTTCTTTTGTTTTCTTGATTTCTTCTACAATTTTTTTTGTTTTTTTCAATTTACCATTCAATTCAACTTAATCATATATGTTGTTTTTCAATTCAACCTTTATTCTTTTGATTTTTTATTCATTTTTTGTTCCTTTAATTTTTTCAGTCTGCTGGTTTTGATTTTTCAATTTCTCCTCCAACTGAAATTGATCGTATATGTTATGTTTTATTTCGGCCTTTTTTTTATTAAATCTATTTATTTTCGGTCTCAAGGTTTTGATTTGTTACAGTTATGTCCTCCAATTGAAATTGATTATATATTTTTTTTCATTTCGATCCTTATTCTTTTTATTTGTAATTTGGTTTTAATTTCTTTTATTTTCTTGCAATCCTTATTGACCAATCTTTATTTTTTGTTCGTGCTTGTGTGGCTATGCTTTTAATTTTGGTTTTTTATGTCATTGTTTTTTACTTTTATTTAGTTTAGTCCTAAAATTTTAATTAATGTTAGTAATCATTTTAAAATTGATATTTCTTCTTTTTTTTCTTTGTTATTTTTTTTTCTGTTTTTTTATTTGTTTTCAAATCAGATGATTTATTTTATTTTCATGATTTTTTTTCTTTTGTTAAAGTTTTTTTATTTTTATTTTTCAAGGTAATTTGAAGGTTTTAATTTTAATAAAATAATCATAATAATAGGTTTAGTGATTTTTTTTAATTGTTTTCTTACTTGCTTTATTTTGTTCTTTTGTTAAAGTTTTTGTTTTTTATTCTTCGAGGTAATTTAAATGTTTTAATTTTTTATGAAATAATAATGATAATTTTAGTAATTTTTTTAATTGTTTTCTTACTTGCTCTATTTTGTTCTTTTGTTAAAGTTTTTGTTTTTTTATTTCTCAAGGTAATTTCAAGGTTTTAATTTTTTACGAAATGATAATGATAATTTTAGTGATTGTTTTTGTAATTGTTTTATTGCTTGCTTTTTTTTTCTTAAAGTTTTTGTTTTTTTATTCTTCTAGGTGATTTTAAGGTTTTTATTTTTAACGAAAAAATAATGATAAGTTTAGTTATTGTTTTTTTAATTGTTTTCTTGCTTGCTCTTTTGTAAAATTGTTTTTCTTAATTCTTCAGGTCAATTTAATAATTTTCATTATTTTTGCAGTAATGGTGATGATAATTTAAATTGTTATAGTCATAATAATAATAATAGTGACGTAATAATGGATTTTCAATGATATTTTCTTCTTTTTATAAGGAAAAACAACGACAACTTTTTTTTTTTTTTAGTTAGTATAGGTGTTTACACAGTTTATATTTTATTATTTTGTTTGATTTAAATTAAAATATTAAATAAGTCACTCCTAATACAGTGAATTCATTGATTCAGGTATCATATCTTCTTACTTTTTTAATGGAGATGATAATTTTATGATGATGATTTTTTTAAAACTTGATAAACAAATAAATTCATATATTTTATTAGAAACTCGCGCTTCACAAAAATTCTAAACAAATTTTTTAGTTTACCCAAATTTATAGCATTATAAAAAATTCTCACTCTTAAATTCTTTTTCGTTGAAAAAACAATGATTTTGACTCCATTTATTTTGATTGTTTTTATTTGCTCTTTTGTTAAAGTTTTTGGGTTTTTTGTTTTATTCTTCAAGATAATTTTATGATTTTCATTGTTTACACAATAATAACAAATAATTTTAGTGATTGTTGTTTATTATTGTTTTCTTGCTTGCTTTTTTGTTACAAATTTTGTTTTTCAGGACAATTTAATAATGTTGATGATAATCATTTTAAAATTGATATTTTTTTTTCTTTTTGTTTTTTTATTTTTTATTTCTTCTTAAAATGAAATGATTTTTTTATGTTAATAATATTTATTTTGATTTTGTCATTTATTTTAGTTGTTTTGTTTGCTTTTTTTGTTGAAGTTTTTATGCTTTTTATTTTATTCTTCAAAATAATTTTATGGTTTTCATTCTTTACACATTATTATTAATAATAATCTTAGTAATTGCTTTTTTTTATAAATGTTTTCTTGCTTGCTTTTCTAATGCAGTTTTTTATTATTATTCTTCGGGATAATTTAATAATTTTATTATAATCTAAACGATTATAATAATTATATTCATAATGATAATAATGCTAATTTTTCTTTTGTCCTTTGATTTTCTCTATTTATTATTTTCATTTATTCTTCCAATCAAATAATCTTTTTTTATGCTGCTAATATTTTTTTGTGTTTTTCCTTCAATCATAATAATGACAATGAGAATAATAATTTAGATAATTTATCATTCAATGTTGTTTTTATTAAGAATAAAGTTTTGTAACAGGTTTATATATAATGTTTCAAATCCAATATCCCAAATTAATGGTTTGGAAAAATTTTGTTGCTCCATATTGTCTTTATTGTTTTCTCTTATTTCTTTAAAATTGTTTTACTTGACATTAGTATTGAACACAAAAATTTATCTTATTTAATTTGCGATTTTCATTTCAGTCCTTATTTTTTAAATTTTTATTTTAGTTTTGATTCTTTTAATTTTTCCGACCTTTTAGGAATATTTTTTGTTCGTATTTATCTATACTCTTAATTTTTGTTTTTAATTTTTATCGTTTTCTCTTTTATTAGGGTTTTATTTTTATTCAATTTAATCCTGAAATTTTAATTTATGCTCATAATCATTTTAAAATTGATATTTATTCTTTTTTCCCTTTATTCCTTTTTTTTATATTTTTTAAATGCTAATAACATTTATTATGGTTTTGTCATTTATTTTGCTTTTTTTAATTTGCTGTTTTGTTAGAGTTTTTTGTTTTATTATTCAAGATAATTTTCTAATTTTTATTGTTTACACAATAATAATAATAATAATAATAATAATAATAATAATAATAATAATAATAATAATAATAATAATAATAATAATAATAATAATAATGATAATAATCTTAGTGGTTATTTTTTATATAATTGTTTTCTTTCCCACTCTTCTGTTACATTTTTGTTTTGTTTCTTTGGGTCAATTCAATATTTTTTATTGTTTAAACAATAATAGTATTAATAATGATGATAACAATAATAATTATATAATGATTGTGTTGGTTATGGTATCAATACTTATGACTATAATGCTAGTAGTAACAATAAGTCAGGAAATAATATTTAGAATATCAATAATAACAAATTTTATTATAATCGAGTAATAATAATTATATTCATAATGATAATAATACTATTTTTGCTTTTGTCCTTTATTTATTTTCCTTTGTTTTTCAAATCAAATAATATTTTTTTATGTTGATAATATTTTTTTGGGTTTTGCCTTCAATCATAATAATAACAATAAAAATAATAATTCAACTAATTTATCATTCAATATTGTATTTATTAAGAATTAAGTCTTAAAGCTTTTCTACATATAATGTTTCAAATATAATATCACTGGTTAATGGTTTAAAAACATTTTGGAACTTAATGTTATCTTTAATTTTTAATCTTATCTCTTTAAAATAGTATTACTTAACATTAGTATTAAGCGCAAAAAATTGTCTTACAATTAGTGTTTTTAACATTACTTTACAAAAATCACATCAAGGTTGATTATTTTTCCCAAAAAGTATAGCATTATAAAAACAAACTCACAGTATTATAATTTTTTGTTTCATTTAAAAAAATTTAGTTTTGTCTGCGCTGAAGCGCAAAGCAAGTGACTTGTTTTATTTTGATTAATGTTTTTTTTAAAATATTTTTTTAATTATATTGATAATAAAAATATAAAAGTATTATATAAAAGTAAGTTAATATATTTGTAATAAAAAAAAACTTTTGTATAAACTTTCTTAATTTATGTCATGACTTTCTTCTCTAGATCCCCGTTTGTTTGCTGGAAAGTGGTTTCCTTTTGGAAAGTGAATTCCAGGAAAATGAATTCTGATGTTTGGCAGTGTTATGGAAAATGAACTGGAAAACACTTTCCAGTGTTTGTTTGTGTTATGGAAAATGAACTGGAAAATAATTTATTAATAAATTAATTTTTTTTTCAAGTTTATTAAAATAATGAGGAACAAATCTTACAAATTAAAAAGTTGAATGAGAATGAAATTGAAAAAAAATATAATTTCATAAATTATCTCAAATAAAATAAATAATAATCAAAATAATAGAGATCAAATCTAAAAAATTAAAAAAAAATGAAAGGTGAATAAATTAAAATAATAATAATTAACATTTCATAAATTATTTCAAATAAAATAAGTAACAATAAAAAAAATGAGGACCAAATTTGATAGATAAAAAATTTCAATAAAAAAATGATAAGAAAAAAGCAAATAGCAATTATAAAAATAAGGACCAAAATTAATATAAAAATTAAATTTTAAGAGATGGAATTGAAAAATAAATATTCAAAACAAATTATATATAGCAATCAAAAGTTTGAGGATCAAATTTGATATAATCAGCAAATAATAACATTTCTAAATTTTTCACAACTTCTAGAAAGTGTTTTCCGCCCAAATTTTCCGGAAAACACTTTCCTGAAAACCAAGCCAAATTTTTCTTTGACTGAAAAGTGTTTTCCGTTGACCAACTTTCCAGAAGGCAAACAAACACAGGAAAGTTTGGAAAGTGGTTTCCCGGAAACCACTTTCCTTGAAACAAACAAGGCCTAGATGTTCCTAATCATTTCATTTTTCTAAAAATAAATATATAATTTTACTTTATTTTATTTATTGATAGTTAGTCATTAAATTAAAAATTAATAAAAAGATTTGAATCTTCGGTGGTCATGTTTTGTAACTAGAATGCAAGTCCAAAACGATGATATAAATTAGAAATAATTACAAAAACCTTGTATAGTTTGAACCTCTTTTATAGTTTCATGTGAATTTTAGTTTTTCTCTGTATTTTTACAAGTTGCACTTTTTATCCTGTGGTGTTAATGTTTAATAACAATTTATATCATGGGATGGTATTTTGTCTAACACTTTTATTTTACCTAAAATATAAAATATAATTTATGAAAGTATAGAAAGAAATTGAGATTCTTATAAATTATAGGAGATTTGTTTTAGTTGTCCTTATAAACTATTGTATTTATGAAAAACAATCTTGGCAAGGCAAATCCAAAACGATAATATGTGAGGAAAATCATAGTTTTGAAACTCAATCCAAATAAGTCTTTGATCATAAAAATGAAGTTAGATGATCATATATATATATATATATATATATATATATATATATATAAACATGTTACAGAAGTTATGAATTGAGCAACGATTCCCTCTCGTGATGTTTTGTGCCTGAAGGATTGGAAATTATATGGAAAAAAAATTAATTAATTCTCTTAATATTTTACTCGGATTAGAAAACATTTCATTCTTATTTGTTGATAAATTTTAATGGTAATTAAAAAATAATTAGTGGTGTTTTATTTATTATTTTTTAAATCCATTTATTTAAAAACAAAAGTAGATACAGGTAAAAGAAGGAAATTATAAATAAAAATATTTTTATTATTTTTGATGAATCACAGGTTTCATTTACTTCTTTTTTTGTGTGTCTGTCATTTTTTTCAAGATAAGTTCAGAAAATAACTAATAATATACTCACACATTTATCTTATTTGCCATTCTACTCTCCTTCCTCGTAAGGATTATTATTATAATAATTATTATTATTATTATTAAACTTTAATATGTGAGATAATAGAACGAGAAATTTGGGCTGTTAAGAATAAAAAAATAAATTAAGAGACGCTCGTGAGAAAACGTGACCTCGAAGGGTGTAAATTAAACAATCCTGTCAATTTTAATCGTTCCGATTGTCAACTATCTACTTGAATATTTGGGTTTTAAAATATTTTCTATTAAAAAAATATAATAAAATAATAGTTTTTATTTTTTTAAAATTATTTTTAACATCAATATATTAAAACAATATAAAACACTAAAAGAAATTGATTTCAAAAATATTCTAGCTATGATGTTGGGTTGTTTAGAAATATGATTGAAGTTGTTTTTTAAAGTAATTTTAGTTCAAAAATACATAAAATATTCTTTTTTACTTTTAAATTTTTTTTAACATTAATATATCAAAATAATTTAAAAAGAATTCAAAAAAATTAATTTAAAATAATTTTTTCTTAACTTTTTTCAAAAATATTTTCGAAATATAATGATAAACAGAGTGATTGTCGGTTTGTATGTATGTGCATGGCAAATTTGTTTGTGTTTGTATATTGTGTCATTTGATCCAAAATACTTTAAATAACTTTTTTTGAAAGAAAAAAAATACAATTTGTGTGCATGAAACGATAAGTTGGGCTATGATTTTGTGAATTCGACCCCCATATTCGTTACCTTTATATGATCGGATCCTGTTTTCTCAAATATCAGCAAGTCCATTTGTTATGTAAGTTTGTTGATGTGAAAACGATTAGTTTTGTGGTATAAAATTCTGGTTCTGGTGTTTAACTCCATTAATAATACATAAATAAATAAATAAATAAATAAATAAATAAATTTTTTTCAAGAAATAATAGGATAAAGAAACCTCACTTTTTACATATTTAATTGTTAATCACATAATAAAATAGTTATGTGATCATAGTTGTAGGCCACGTATTTATTTTCAATAAAACAATTGTGTATATAGGTTTGTACAACATGTTTGTTTTGTAAAAAAATAAAATTTTATATATACATGTAATCAAATAAATCAATAACTATATGTGTTGATAAAAAAAAATAACGATAACTAAAATCAAATTTGAGAAATCAAGAAACAAACGTGGATTAAGGTATCTTATCTAGTAAGATGTGATATTTATCGGGTTGTGTTTCAAATAAAAAAATTATTAAATCAAATGATGATATAAATATACACACAAATTTTATTTATTGAGTAAAATAAAAAATAAAAATAACATCATGCAATGATGAACACAATAGAAATATTGTCTGGAAATAAAAACCACTGAAAAACTAGCATGACAAGCCAAAGATATTGTATAAAACTTGTGGCTCGTATCATCACATTGAAATAACCAAAAAAAAATTTAAATATAACTATAAAGCTCTTTTTGAAAAAAAATATTAACCTTTTAAACTCATGATCCATTCATTAGGCTCAGAGCACCGCAAATAAAAAAAACCATGAAGTTCAATTCTTGATCATTCAAATATTGAAGGATGAAATTGAAAAGAAAAATCAATTATACTATACACTTTTAAAAATATATAGATTAAAAGGATAATAATTAAAATTGAAATACAAAATAAATTTTATATTTGATCGAAAAGGAAAATCAATATAGCAAAGTAAAAGAGCAAGGATCAACATTGACATAAAAGTTCAAGTATTAATCCTCAATCCGACGAGAGAGATGTGAGTTCTAGAGAGAGATGTGAGTGAAACCAACGCCGCCACCCAAAAATCACCCCGGAGAGTAGCCGTTCAGAGATGTAAAACCATCATCTTCAACCTTGCAACACGTAGCAACCAACACCTTTCTTTATACTTTTTCTTTTAAACAATCCTTACTTTTCACAATCCAGATAAACCATACCTCGAAACTATACCCAGCTTTACCTTAACCAGAGACAAACTACTACCCCACCCCTAGGTACGTTGTATCGAAATACCCACTAAATCAAAACCATCCTTCCTCTGTGCACAACACGACACAAAGGTCTTTAGCCTGTGTTCATCGTTTTTTTTACTATGGCGGCTGACAAAAGCAAAACTACACCAAAGCCAAACATCAACACCTGGGCTGACCGGGTAAAAGTAACGAACTCCAGTACCAGATTCACACTGGACCCCGTCCAAAGAAATGACGACGGAAGAACGCCGGAAATCACAGCTGATATGCTCATGGAGAATGCAGAGCAATGGGATAGATGCATGGTAGGTTTTTTTCCTGGTTTCAGAATGAATTACCATACAGTGAACACTGTAGCAAACCGAATATGGAAGTCAGGGGGGCTTGAGTCAGTGATGTCCACTGCTAGTGGTTTCTGGCTCTTTCGTTTCCAAAAGGAAGACCAAATGCAAGCCATTTTGGAGAGAGGGCCATGGATGTTCGGTGGAAAAACAATGATTCTTCAACAATGGCATCCTCAGTTTATTTTTGACAAAAACCGCATATCCAAACTCCCGGTCTGGGTCCGCATACATGGTCTGCCATTCTCCCTATGGTCTAGAAAGGGCCTCAGCGTGGTTGCAAGCATGATAGGAAGACCCTTGTCCTGTGATGAATCTACCTATTGTTGCACTAGACTAGATTATGCTCGTGTATGTGTGGAAATAGACACTGCCTTGCCTTTCATTACCCAGTTTGAGCTTAAGACTCCCATCTCCGCAGAGCCACTTCACATTGAGGTTGAATTCGAATGGAAACCAGCAAGATGTGAAAAATGTAGGGTTTTTGGGCATGCATGTACGAGAGGCACAGTAACGGGGGCAAATGAGGTTAGTAGAACAACTGACCAGGTTCATGGCACAGTGACGGCAAACCAAATCGTGGTGAGGAAGGAAAGCAATGAAGGAAAGCACACCCTAAGGAAGGAAAGCACACCCAAATCATTACCGAGCCAAAACCAAACACACGGGAACCAACAACAAAGGGGTAACCACACCCTAAAGGTCCTAATGAAGGACAACACCGAGACTACAAAAGGAGGCAAGGGGGAGAGGACCACAGAGACTACCCAAGAAGGCAAAGGGGAGAGAACCACAGTTTTAACTCACTCAAGAACTGATGGAGATCCATTAGCAAACCAGGAGAACACCACAGCTGCAGACGAAATGGAAAAAGTTAGGGCCCTCAAAGGGAAAATGAAAGAAACTGAGGTTCATACATGCACGGTGAACAAATCAGCTTACCTTCAAAGCCAGGCAAACACAATCGAGGAGGAGTCCAGTGCAACAACAGCCACAAGTGGAGACTATGTTGAGAGCAGGGATACTTCTTCCATGGAATTCATTAAAGTAAAGAAGAAGAAGGGAGGGAAGAAGAATGGGGTGGCCAGGGGCTACTAATAGGTTCTCGAATCACCTTTGCTTTTATTTTTATGATAAATATAGGATGCTGGAATGTTAGAGGCTTTAATGGTCTCCATAAACAAAAAACAGTCCATGATTGGACGAAAAAAAATAAGCTGAGCATGTTTAGTTTAGTGGAAACTAAGTTACATGAAACCAACTTAAAAAAAGTGCAAAATGGTTTGGAGGTGAACAAGTGGCATTTCATTTCCAATGGGTCGAATACGAATGCAGCAAGAATTATCGTGGGATGGGATCCTCAAGAATTTGAAGTGGTCAGTGTGAACTCGTCCCCTCAGTGGGTAACTTGCAGGGCTCACATGAAAAGACGAGATATTGTTATAACAGTGTCTTTTTTCTATGGGCATAACGCCCCAGCTGCTAGGCAAGAAATGTGGGATTATATTAAGCTGCAAGGTGTAAAGAATGCAGGGTACCCATGGATGTTGATGGGTGATTTCAATGCAACAATGAAGCCTTCGGATAGTGAAGGAGGGGACCCCAACTGGAGTACTTAAAAGGAGGAATTTAGCCTTTGTCTTCACCAAGCTGAGATTCACCCGGTCCCTTATAGAGACATCAAATATACCTGGCATAATAGGCAAATGGGGGATAACAGTATTTTGAAGAAGCTGGATTGGATCTTAGGTAACACAACCATGGCAACAACATGGCCGAATGCTCAGGCTCAATTCCTCCCTAGAAGCATCTCGAACCATAGCCCTATGATTCTTCAGCTTAATCAAAATCAGTCTCAGTCGAAGCCTGCTTTCAAGTTTCTAAACCTATGGGCTGAGCGGGATGATTTTCTTCCTCAGGTGGAGAAGGTGTGGCAGGAGCACATGCTCGGTTTCCCAATGTATAAGCTTACGGCTAAGATGCACAAGGTCAAAGCATGCCTAAAAAACTGGCACAAATTTAACAGAAGTCACATCACTAGCCGGGTAACCAAGGCTAAGGTAGCTTGGGATGAAGCTCAGAAAAATATGGATGCAAACCCGAGGTCAAAAGAGGCTATCTCGGCAGAAAGAGATATGGCCAACCGTTATGCTCAGCTTAGCAAGGACGAGGAATCCTTTTACAAGCAAAGGTCTAGAGTTCAGTGGCTTACTCTTGGTGATCGGAACACTGCTTTCTTCCATAGATCTCTTATGCATAAGAGGATGAGGAACAGAATCACTAGCCTAATGGATGGGCAGGGAAAGGTCATTCACACCAATCAGGAGATGGGATGTGTGGCAGTGAACCATTTTAAGAGCATGATGAACACGAGTACGGGAACAGATGCAGATAAAGAGAATTCTGGAGTCTTTCCCCGGCCAATTCCAGAGAGTATGAAGCAGGAAATGTCTACCCCTATCACAACAGATGAAATTAAAGAAGCACTATTCTCAATTCCTGATAACAAAGCGCCAGGCCCTGACGGCTTTTCAGCTATACTTCAAAGTATGCTGGAGCATAGTTGGTGAGGATGTGGCTGCTGCGGTGAAAGACTTCTTCAAAACTAATTCTTTGCCGAGATGTGTAAATGCCACAACTTTAGTTTTAATTCTCAAGGTGGAAAATCCTAGAAGCATGGACGAGTATCGTCCAATATCTTGTTGCAACATGGTATACAAAATTATTTCAAAAGTGCTAGCCACCCGTTTTAAGAAAGCTTTGGAGCACACCATCGGGCTTTCTCAAAATGCCTTTATCCTGGGAAGGAATATTACAGATGCAATATTATTATCTCAAGAGCTTATGCATAATTACCACCTCCAAAAAGGCCCCCCTCGGTGTGCTATTAAGATTGATCTAAGGAAGGCGTTTGACACCATCAGTTGGGACTACATTGTGCAAGGGCTGCAAAATATTAGGATCCCTCCAGGCATGGTTAACTGGATCAAAACCTGTATCACAACCCCCTACTTCTCTATAAATATAAATGGAGAATTACAGGGATGGTTCAAGTCCTCTAGAGGCATTAGGCAAGGAGACCCTCTCTCTCCCTACCTGTTTGTCCTGGCTATGGAGGGCCTAAACGGTCACCTAAGGGGAGCTTCAACAAACCCAGGCTTCAAATTTCACTGGAGATGTAAGCCTAACAACATAACAAATATTTGTTTTGCAGATGACATCCTTATTTTTAGCCACGCCGATACAGTCTCGGTTGGGATCATCAAGCAGGCCTTGAATGATTTTATGGATAAGTCTGGGATGAGCATAAACCTTGCGAAAAACTCCCTTTTCATTACAGGACCAAGTGCGCAGTTAAAACAGGAGATTCAGGAGCAGCTAGATGTGCACATCAGAACTCCTCCTATCCAGTACCTGGGGGTCCCCCTGATCACGAAGAGCCTCACTAAAAATGACTGTAACAAGCTGGTGGAAACCATCACAACTCGCATAAAGCTCTGGACTTCAGCTTCTCTAAGCTACGCTGGCAGACTTCAGCTCATAAAATCAACTCTTTTCTCTATGCAGGTTTACTGGTCCAGTATGTTTATCCTTCCTGCAGCAGTTACCAAAAACATTGAGTCTATTATGGCTAGATTCCTATGGCGAGGCTCTTCGTTGGAAAAACATGGAGCCAAAGTTTGCTGGGATAAGATCTGTTACCCTTTGAAAGAGGGGGGCTTAGGCATCAAGCGCATGAAGGATTGGAATAATGCAGCTCTGCTCAAGCTTATCTGGCATATTCTCACCAACAG
Source organism: Salix brachista (assembly GCA_009078335.1). Classification (NCBI taxonomy): domain Eukaryota; kingdom Viridiplantae; phylum Streptophyta; class Magnoliopsida; order Malpighiales; family Salicaceae; genus Salix; species Salix brachista. The sequence continues at coordinate 9,414,351 of CM018578.1, read as the reverse complement.
TGGGTCAAGCTGGACAGAATGGGTGCACACGGTTCTTCTAAAAGGCCATAACTTCTGGGAAGTTAAAGCTCCAACTAAATCATCTTGGGCATGGAGGAAGATCATGAACAGTAGACAGTGGTGCAAGGGCCTTTTCAGATCCAAGATAGGGGATGGGAAGGGAACATCCCTGTGGTTCGACTACTGGCTCCCTGACGGTAAAAATCTTTATGACTCTTACCCTGCCGGTATTCTTGCTTCAACTGGTCTAGGGTGGAACGCCAAGGTCAAAGACATCATCATGAACGGAGAATGGGAATTTCCAAGGGAAAACAGGGATCTGCAACAAGCTTGGAGCACTATCAACTTCCTTCCTCATCGATGTCACGAGGACAAAATTATTTGGTCAGCTCACGCCTCGGGAAACTTCTCCATTGCTTCAGCTTGGAATATCTTAAGGAAAACTAATGGCATCTTCAACCTGCATGGTTTGATTTGGTACCATGGCCATGTTCCTCGATACTCCTGGACTCTTTGGCTGGCTTCTATGGGGAGGCTGTCAACAATGGACAGACCGATAATGGGAAATTTTACTGGAACAAGAACGTGTGTGCTCTGTGATTTAGAAACTGAGTCACATGACCATTTGTTTTTCAAATGCAGATACACGGGCTCTTTTTGGACCAGACTTACATCCCACGCAAACCAGCAATGGCCGTCTACTAACTGGGCAGACATCCTCCGATGGGCGAGGAAGAAATTCAATAAAAAGAAGAGGTTCAACAGTCTCCTAGCTAAGCACACTTTAGCCACGTCCATATACTTCTTATGGACTGAAAGGAATCTCAGAATTTTCCAAGACAAGAACAAGCCAGTAGAGGTTCTCCTGCATGAGGCAATCATTCAAATAAGGATGTTGCTGATGCAATACAAAGGGCACATCCCAACTTATGTTTGAGTAAAATGGAGAATATGATCTCTTGTTCTCTAGGTGGGGATCTTTGAGGCCAACGGATCGACAGCTTCCAAGTTAGATTCGTTGGTCCTCTCGTTTATGCACGGTCCTGTGCTAGATGTCCTCCATCGTCTTGGTAATGAGGAAGGGGAGAAAAGGCCATTTGCAGATAGGGCTTGTTTTCAGTCCTTGGTTTTGCTTTGTTTTGGTCTTTGTGATAGGGCTTTGTTTTCAGCCCTTTGTTTTGTTTTGTTTTGGGCTCCTGATGTTTAGGCCCCTTTGTTTAGTTTGTTTGGGCTCCTGTATTTTAGACCCATAGCTTCCCTTTTCCTTTTTCTTTCGGTGCCCCAGTTTAGCCTGGTAGTGGGCCGCTGGTGTCTTCTTTTCTTTTAGGGGTTTCTTTGAGCCCTTTAGCTCTCTTGCAGGCCTTAGGCCCTCGGGCCAGCCTGTTTCTTGTTTTTTCCTGCTCCCTTGCCCGAGCCTTGTGGCTGGAGCTAGCAGGCCCCCTGTTTGTTTCCTTCTCATTCTTTTAATCCACTTTTGAATTTATTCAAAAAAAAAAAACATTGACATAAAAGAATAAAAAGCTATTTTTGATTTGAGGGTGAAGAGAATAATAGCTTCTACATAGTAAGGGAAAACATTATGAATCAAAACAATGAGAATCAAATTGAAAAATATAATGTTATCAATTTGAATTGAATGATAAAATTAAAAACTAATAAAATGTTTTAAAAAATGCAAAAGGAAAAAGTTAGAAATTAAAAGACTATGAATCAATTTGAAAAATATAATATTTGATAAATTAGAATTGAATGATAAAATCTTAAACAAATAAAACTTTTGTAAAAAAGCTAAGATAAAAAAATTGAAAGCAAGATAATAAGAATTTAAGTTGAAATATTAATAATAAAGATTGTTAAACTATATTTTCTTAGGTGTTAAAGAGAAAAGAATAAGAGATAAAAATCTATTGGTGATAAAATAGACCATCATCATCTATACACATCGCTCCATCTAGAAGAGAATGTAGCAACCCTTTTTGGACATCAATAGGCACCACATGCCCACAATCTCACCTCCAGGTGTTGTAATTGTACGCGTGTCTAGCTTTTTTGTTTTATTTTTTATATTTACACAAATACCAAATTGTTTTTGAGCTGACACGGTAATAATAAAAAAAAAACCATTGTGAAAAGGTCCATTTAGGCTACTTATAATTTTTTAACATCTAAGTATTTTCGTTGTTTTTATGGTTTTACGTTTAGATCGAAATATTTTGTTTCAGTTAAAAAAACAAGATCAAAAAACGTTGTTTTTATCTCGGTTTCAATTTCTGTCTATTTTGGATTTTTCGGTCCAATATCGGCCAAAATGTTTTGGTTTTGTTTCGCCCATTCCGTTTAAGCCAAATAATGTTTTTTTAAATACTGAATAATTTTATAATATCAATCATATCTCTTAATCCGGAAGTTAGATTGAGATGAAATTTTACGAGGAGTCTCTTGAAATATTTATATATATTATTTTAAAATTTCAGAGCAATAAGAGAATATAATGACCTTGCAAGAGTGATGATGATATTCTCGTAATATTATACATGTTCATAATTTTGTTCAGAAAAATTATTTTATTGTGTTTTTTTAGATTAAATTGCACAATTCTAAATAATTTTATTTTTGGATTTGAACTAATTTTATTTTTGAATTAATATATTTAATTATACATACATACACACATAAGCAGTACAACCTCGAAACGACGCGCCGAACGCTCCAAAACAGAAACATTACGTTCCAATTGAAAAAACAAAACACCAACCGAAATAGTATTGACAACTTTTACTATGATTTTATTTTATTTATTTAAATAAAAAATTGACTTTTTTCTTACATGATAACAACAACAAAAAACTATTTTGAAAGTACCAAATTGCCCCTTAATGCCAATATTGAAATTTGTTGCTTTTAAGGTTATTTTGGTTTATTTACCGTATTTTTAAAATGATAAAAGATTTATTTATCCTTGTTAAAACTTAATAGTAGCTAATGTCATATAAAAAATACTTTATTGTTTTAAAAAAGTTAAGTATTTTTGTGTGACAAGCAAAATGATCATTCTTCCACTCTAGTAAATTATATCTTTTAGTATGTAACTACAATGTTTTATCAAAACATAAGTATCATTTTAATATATTTTTAAAGAAAAAATACTTTAAAAAACAAAATCAACCTTGAATTCGAATTGCATTCTTATAAAATTAAAAGGATAATATGTTTCCATGTGCCGAAGAGTTAGGCTGTCCAATTTGGCAACGAAAGGTCGATGAGGACGAACGAACATCTAGTGTTTGCTCAACCGTGTGTTTTGAATTGTTTTATATATATATATATTAAAAGTATTATTTAAAAAATAATAATAATATCAACACATCTAGACAAATATAAAAATTAAAAAAAAATAATTTAAAATTAAAAAAACTCAAATATTTATAAAAATGCATACGACCACAAAGTCAAACACCATTTTAATAACATGATTTGAGCAACAATGACACCCAAGAATGTTTTGATAAAAAAAATGTTTTGAGACCTCCTATACATCATCTTGTTTTTTATTTTTTATGGCTTTTTTTTTTTTTTACCTTTTTAGATCTATGGAAATTATACTGCTATGCACTTCAATAACTGAACTTAATTTCTTTTTAATTTTACCAAATGAAGTTACACTGCATGATTTTATGTTTTTATCTTATGTAGAGTATAATATCCTCTCACTTATTTTTCTAAATCATCTAGTTTATTTTTTTTACATAGTAATCAACCTTTTTAATTGTTTTTATAATTTTATATCACTTCAAAGAGATTTTTTTAATTTATCTTTAATTTTTCTCTCTTAAAGTTTAGATAGATAAGTTGTATTGGCATAATGTATTCATACTGTTATAGAATAATATATAAATCATATTTTGGGGTCTCACCTAACAGTTTAAACTTTTAGGTGAGATGGTTTCTAGGTATGATATCAGAGATTTGTTGACCCAACGGTCAAGAGTTCGAATCTCACCACACCCATTTTATTGGATAAAAATCAAGCATAAAGTAGTATGAATATGCAACTTTCAAGACCAAAGGGTTTTAGCTGAGGATGTGTGTTAGAGAATAATATAAATCATTACAAACAAAAAATTAATGATTTATAATTTTGTTGTTATTTTTAGAGTTATTTTTTATAATGGTAGTCTCATACTCATGATTAGGATCATGAATTACAAAAGATCATTCTTTAATATTTGATTTTTTAGGAATTGATCTTCATATTTTTTTTAAATTTTTTTTATAGAGTTATCTTAACTTTATGTCGATGGTTACATGGTAAACGAGTTAAGAATTGACTTGAAGTTTTTTTATTGTTTTTTAATCATTATTTTTTCTAAATATTTTTTTTTAATTTTGAGTTGTTTGATAATTGAGTTTTATAGTAATATTTAATATACTTTCAACGTATATCATGACCAGGACATAAATTTAATAGGCTCGAGTTGAGTAATTTTTACTTTTTTTATGCTATCAATTTCTTTTGTTGATTCATTTATTGCAGTTATATTTATTTATTCATTCATTCATATTAATAAAGTTTATTAAATACATTTAGTTAATAATTAAAGTTTCATTTTTTTTTTTTGAATTTCTTAAAAATATTTGTGTTATGCTATCATTGCCTTTCTATGTCAGAAAACATTTAGATGGGGGTGAGATACTGACAGATATCTTCCCTTCCACAGCCTAATAAATAAAACAAAAGGGAAAGTTGATTAATTGCCATTCAATGTGTGGTGGTAGGTTTCATGCTCATGGATGCATCTGTCTATCATTCATTACTAGCACTATGTTTGCAATCTCTGATTTTTTCTTTCTTTCTTCCTTAATTTATAAGATATCTAAGACAAAAAATAATTTTTTTGTCACAAGTGGGCTGATGTCCTGCGTAATTGGTTGCTTCATCTTTTCTAATTTTATAACCACAACTTACTAGTATTTTAGCTTCATCTTAAAATTATGTGTAATTACTAGTTTATAGGATTATGCTCTTAACTTTTAAAAAAAAACACAACCATATCCTGGTTACCGTGAAGAATTATTTGATATTATTATTAAATCTGATCTAGAAAGTTAATTTTAAAATCTTTTAATCTGATTATTTATCTAACTTTAACCCCAATTTAAAATTAAATTATATTTAAACTTCTTTTGTGACCGAATCAACTTGGCAAATCAAAAGACAAAATAGAATATTGATTAAAAACATGATTTGTTTTTTTATAAAATCAAAAATAACTTCTTTTTTAATACTGAAAAACATATTAAATCTACATAGGTTTTGCCACTTACTTGTCAAATTTGTGATCAGAGTAGTGAGCTTTAAAAAATATTTTAGATCGGGTTTAAAAGTTTTTTTAAAATTATTTTTACTAAATTATATGATAAAAAATATTTATAAAATCAAGCAAAACTCAAATATCACAATGCTTGTTTGAGATTGCATAATCTTATAATAAATAAATCAATCAATCAATCAAAATCAAGCAAGTATTAAAGAATTAAACCAAAGAAAAAAACAATAGTGTATGTTAAAAGTACTTGGTGGTAGGTATTGACTATCAAATCCATTTATTAAAAAGCGACCTCCTTATTTTAATTTGACAGGTGTAATTCAGAAGGTTATATGGGGTTTAATTTAACTGGTTTTAATGGTGTGACGTGATGATAAAGAGATTGTGATATGCACAATAGGTCTTGAGTTGAAGATATGATGTATATTCCTTATAAAAATCTGAAACAATTAAAATTTTAGTCTGTTATCTAAATTTATAAAATATAATTTTTAATTACTGAGATTATCGCATAAAAAAACGTTATATGGGATTGCACAACCACGCTAGATTAGGGCAAGGACTTGTACGTAACGATGAACATGACTCAAAATCTTAGATTATTGTATAATAGATTCGTCTTATATATAAATATCTTTTTTTGTTTGTTTTTTCAATGTGAGATAACTACTTGATCCATTCGGAGAAAACTCTTGTTTTTTCAATGTGAGATAACTACTTGATCCATTCGGAGAAAACTCCCCCTTCAACGAAATTATTTAATCCAAGTAAGATGTCTGAAGATAAGGAATTGGGTGTGCATTAGGAAACAGTCATAGGAGGAGCTGGTCACAATCGTCACTGTCTCAATACAGAGTCATAGGAGGAGCTGGTCACAATCGTCACTGTCTCAATCCAAATCAATGACTTTGATACCAATTTGCTGGGAAGTTGTCCATGTTTAGGGGAGATGCATGGACCTCTATTTCCATACTATGACTTCTGAGCAAGGATAAACACTTTCTCTCGTTCAAAATCATAAATATTAGCTTATTGGGTTTGACAAGGTGAATAAGTTTTTTTAATTGATTTGTTTTAATATTATGTTGTTTGAGATTTGAGTTTTGTAAAAATAATTTATTTGTTTTCTATGAAGTTGGTATGATTTCAAAATTTTAGTTTTTTTTTTCAATTTCAACCTGCAATTTTGGATTTATTGTAATTGTAGTTTCATTTTTTATTTATTTGTTTTTTTATAAAGTTATATAAATTTCATGATCCAAGTCACGAGTTTAGAGGGTATTTGAGAGTGTGGTTAATGTTGTTTTTCAAAAATATTTTTCACTTAGAAATACATTAAAATAATTTTTTATTTTATTTTTAACATCATTATATCAAAATTATCTAAAAATACTAAAGAAATTTCATTTAAAATAAAAAACAAAATTCATTTTTTTTATAAAAAAAAACACTATTGGAGTGCTTCCCAAAAAAGCTCTTAATAAATTAACCAAGTTGATTTTAAGTTTTTTTTTTTGGTCCTTTTTTAATTGACTTGAGTAAGGGTACAACAATTAAATAACATCAGTAAGGGAGCAACAATTAAAACAGAAAGTAGTTTTAAATAAGTATCCATAAAAAATGGTGATATGGTATATAACTTAATAAGATTTTTAATATGTATTTCTTTGTGAGATATGTTTTTTGTTATATATTTTATGAATTATAAGTCAAATCATATGAATATAATAAGTCCAAAGTATAGCCATGAGTGTTCGATGAACGTGACATAGTGATAAAGAATTTAAGATCTATATTGCAGGTCTCGGATTCAAGTCAGAACATTTTTACTTATAAGAATTTGAAATAATAGAGTTTTTACTCTCTTAATCTGAGCCGACAAAGAGTGTTTAAAGAGAAAGTGAGGTTTTCTTGAATAAAAAAAAATAGTCATAAAATAAACATTGAATAATGATCGAGCCACCTCTTAAAGATTATCATGTGAATGCTTTCTTAAATCAAAAGTTTTTTTTTTTGCTCTAATTATTATATATAAAAGTTATTTATTGTTCAAGAAATGCATTAAAAAATCAATTGTTTTGATGATCAATCTATTCGTGACTATCTTGTTCCTGTAAAATAAGACAGCACTGCGTTTTAAGGAAATTCGTATCATTTTATTTTTTCTGGCACGGGTTATATGGGCACACATTAATTAAATATTTTAAATTCGCATTTAACAATATTGAATTACATATTAAATTCACTAATGAAAGTGAAATATTCCATTTACATCAATCGACCGTCAACTTTTAAAACTCTTGGTAGAAAAATATTTTTCTAGCTCGAATACCAGCATCTTTTTTTAAAAAAAGCAGAGGCATTGACAGTGCTGCTGTGGTTAGGAGTTGGGATGAATAATTGCAATTGCATGGTTCTGTTGCCGGATTTGAAGTCAAGATTCTCTCTCAATTTTATTTTGATTAATGTGAATATTTTATTAGTTGGTGTATATCTCAACTAATTTTATAAATTTTAAAATTAGAAACTATATAATTTTTTAATAGCTATTATATTAATAATTATATTATATACTAATACAACAGAAATAAACTTTTTAATCTTAAACTTTTACTACCGGTCACCTACTAGATAATTAATATCTAGAGGAAAATATTCAATCAAATTAAAATGACAAAACTAAAACAAATGAAGTGGTTATTTGATATTTTGGTAGGCTTTACATAATTCCTGTATACAAATCACACTATTATAAATATTTGTAGGTGTGGTTGAAATTGTCTTTTATTTAAAAATGTATTAAAATAATATATATTTTTTATTTTTGAAAAAATATTTTTGATATAAACTCATCAAAATAATCCAAAAACACTAAAAAAAATATTCATTTCAAGCAAAAAAAAAATTCATTTTTTTTCTTCAAAAAACACTTTTTGAGTGTTTCCCAAACACTAGAGGTGGAAAAAAATCAAACAAATTAAAATGATAAAACAAAAATATAATAAAAATTATTTTTTTGTGTGTTTTAAAACTATTTTGATGTACTAATGTAAAAAATATTTTTTTAAAATAAAAAATATTTTATTTTGAACAAAAATCACTTTAAAAATAATCTTAAACAAACTGTCAAAAGACTCCTAGAGCAAAATCAACTACTAAAACTACAAAGAATATACATCTGGTTTGATTTTGGTTTTAAAAGCGCGAGACCAATTGAACCAGACCAAACCGGTTCAACACAGTTAAAACTGACACAAACCTTAACTCCCAAAATCACTCAAAGTCGTCCCTCTTGATCTCCTTGCTCCCCCCCTCTCTCAATCTCCCTCGACAAAACCCAGCAACACAGCCCAGGTTTAACCTTCCTAGCCGAACACAAAACCTCAAATCCTCGTAAATCAAACACTGTTAATCTCCCTCCACGAAAACCAATTTAAGATAAATGTGGTTTAAATTTGAAAAATTGATTTATTAAAGTTTTTATTCTATTTTATTTTGGGTTGTACAAATCAAGAAACCAGATTAGACTATGAAAAAAGTCACAGGTTTTGTCAGCCTTTTTCTTAAAAAAACCTATCAAATCGAATAGAAAATATTCATCCTTATTACTCCCATTTATTTATTTATTACACATCATGCTTTTATCATCGAGGGGTTTTTAAAGAATTACAGCCGTTGGAACTTTATTTACAGTGGGGTCATGTGACGAATAATCTCAGTTCTTTCCTTGCAATAATTCCAAGGGAAGAATCTGCTGGTATTATTTCTTGTCACGTTCATCACTGTACTTGCTCTACACTTTATTTTCTCTATGTAATGGTTATCCGATGGCCCCATTTTGATATTTTTCTTGTTTTAATTTTGAAATATATTTTAGGAAATAAAAAATAGCATTTTATTTAATGATAATGGATATTCTTTAACCATTTTTTTTTTAAATAAATGAACATGTTAATAATGGATATTCTTGGACAAATGCAGTTTTATTATTACCATTTGCCAATAATATGAGAGGAATTTCAGTTTTATTTCACCTCGATATTATTAATTAAACAAATAAGATTCACTAATAATAATAAAAAGTCTGCCATGTATAATAGGTGTTTCAGTGGTTTGCTCTCTTATGATTTTAAATGCGAGTTATATAATTGTTAATATGATAATTATTGAAAATTTACATAATTATTAACTTTAAAATTTATAAAATTAATTAAAATATACACAAATTAACCCGAACATCCATTTTACCTAAGAAAATCATGCCATGAATATGATACGGCTCATCACATGATAACATAACAGAATTTGGTGGGCTGGTGAGATTTTGGATGGAACCATATGTCCTGTCCATGTCAAGTTAGATGGAACAATTATTATTATTTATTTTTTGCGTACCAAATATCTATATATGTAATTGAATTTGTCCTTTGCTATTTACCATAAACACCAAAATGTTTCCCCAAAAACAGTAAATAATTAGACAATTGAGTATAAAATATTTAGTGTATAATCATGGAAAATTATAAGTTGATTGTAAACGTGTAATTATAATATAATATGTATACAAGATAAATATTATATTATATATAAAAGACAAACTAACTTTTAATATGCACTCTAGAATATATATATATATATATATATATATATATATATATATTAAAAAGCATATAAAACACTTAGTTATTGAAATTATCAGAATTTGATTAAGGTGAAATTTTAATTACTGTTAACAATCAATCATCTGTATTTAAAGATTTATTATTGCTCAATTGATGCAAATAGCTACCTTTAATAAACACTATAATATCCCAACAACTCTTTCTTATCTATGATGTCAATGAATGATTTTTAAAATACAATTGCAATTATTTAAATTTTAAAAAAATATTTTAAGATATAAAAAACATAATAATTAAAATAAAAAACAAAAAAAGTGAAAAAAACATAATTTAATTTGTTTTTATATAAAATATATACACAAAAGCATCATAAAGAACCTCTATAGTCTACTCTAATTAGACTAAAGACTAAAAAATCAAAACAATATTTTTGGGTTTTAATCTATTTTTTTACAATATGATTTAAGACTTAAACCACCTATATTAAATCTTATCTTCAAGACAAATCCATTGTCACCAAAATTAGTGCGCTCTCTCTCTCTCTCTCTCTCTCTCTCTCTCAAATGCCAAGGATTAAAATGTGAAAAAAAGTTTTATAATTTAAATGTAAACTTTAAAAACTATGAGGACAAAAAGACAAGCATCCTAAACAATGCAAATGAATATTGAATGAACAATGTTTGAAGAGTGCTTATACACTAAAATGTCTTATTTTATTTTTAACTTAATTAAATTTAAAATCGAGATACCTAGGAGGAATAGGAACAGTAGGTTCCATAATGAAGATGCTAGAATTTGAAACAGGTTCTCGTGTTCGGAAATTTAGGCTTTTCAGACTGTGATTTTGGGCTTACATATGGACGCCATGAACTTTATACAGAAGGCCAGGCCCATAATTAGCAACCACTGAATAAGCACACCAACACAAATGCTGTAAAAGCTAGTTTACTGGTCACTTTGCCCCAAACTTTTACGGGTATTTGAGACTGTAATATTAATAATTTTAAAAAAAATTATTTTTAAACAAAAAAATGATAATTAAATTTTAGCCGATCAAAACGGTTGATCGCAATACCAAATGGAGGCTAAGCCGTCGAGTAGATTAAAAGAATGTCTCAAGAAATTTTTAGATATTGAGTCAACATATCAATTTACAAGTCAATAAATTAATTTTAACCACGTCAACTAAATCACTAAAAACAACAGGATTAGATTAATTAATAACACAACTTGAAAGCTAACCTGAGTGGAACTAAATCATCGCCCAAGCCGAAGTTAATACAACCCATGCGGCAAACAGACGAGTAAAGATAAAAGTAACTATACCAAGATATGGTGAGAATGTTGCAAGACATGCCAAGTTACTAACCGCCACCACCTCACGTAACATTTTGCCAGCATGTTCAAGATGGGAAACCCTAGTTGATCATGCTTGAAAACAACACCAAAATTGTTAAGAAACCATCTAATCTAGAAACTTAATCTGTTAGGTGAAATCCTGGAATATGATTTATATTATTCTCTAACATATCTAATCAAGTGAAAGCCCTTTAGGCTTTAAACTGGCACAGATCCATACTATCTAGTGCTTGATTTTTATCAAATAGAATGAGAGTGGTGAGGTTCGAACTCGTTACCGATAGGTCAACAAGACTCTGATATCATGTTAAGGAACCATCTCACCTAAAAGCTTAAGCTGTTAGGTGAGGCCTCAGAATATGATTTATATTATGCTCTAACAAAAACAAACATCGAAGTAAGGAGCCAACAATCACTCGAAAACAAAGAATTGATAGTTAAGGAGGATTTATATACACAGGCATCCTTAAATGCACTAAAAGCTCCGCATTCTCTATAGACTATAGCTGTACTCTACACTCAAAACCTTTGTGTTCAATTTCTACAGTTGAAATCAACAGGAATCGGGGAACAAAAAATAAAGAAATAAACAAAACTAAGAGAACAAGTTTGTTTCTAGACAAAATGGGCACTCACATATTCCTATGTTGATGGCGCCTCTCCATTGTTGATGGTAATTTATGCCAGCATTTGGATGATCACCTGCTGGTCTGAATTCAAGATTCATCTTCTGCATGATGCACATCGTACCCATGCTTCATATCTGTATCAAAACAGGGACTGAATAACGAACAAATGTATTCAAATTCATTATAAACAACACCAGGAATTTACTAGAAATATAAAATTGCACCTTTTAATGTTGTTTTATCATATTTATCTTTCCTCCCATCTTCGTTATTCCATTCACTATCATCATCGTCGTCATCAACCATTTCAACCCTCCCATCATTTCCCATGTCACTTTCACTTGCTGTTTCCCATTCTGAACCATCACTTTCCTGGCCGTAGATGTCACCGGCATCACCCTCGCCATGGACACCTCCATGTTTGATGGCTGCCTCTCTAAATAACCAAGCTGCACGCATCTGCTTTTTGACCAGTCGCTCAGCATAGTCAGGAACTTTGTTCTGCCTCAAAGAGAGGTCAGGATCATTTGTCTGAGAGCATTCATTAATGAACAGAATGGCATCTAACAAGCTCTCTTTAGCTAAGCCAAGCATGTCATAAGCCTGAGCTCTTCTCCAGAGACTTTTGGCATGACGGTTAAGAGGGTTGTGAAGACACACTGCACGAGTAGCATCACTAATCGCTGCCATTGGCTGTTGTAAAAGAAGATAACACTGAGCTCGATTACTGTACAGAACAACTCTCTCTTTTTTGGATCTCATTGGACACAATGACAATGCCTCTGAATATTTTGATGCAGCGCCAGCTATGTTTCCTGATGAGAAGAGTGAATTTCCTTCAAGCTTGACCACCAGTGCAGCTGCCTGCTTAATATGAAGATCCTCTTTGGGCATTTTCTTTTCCCATTTCAATCTTTGTTTGGAGTTCAACAGTTCCTCAACCAGTTCCTTTGCATGGTTGCTGATAGTGTTACGCCCTGTCCCTTGTGATTGCAAACACTCCTGCAGAACATTAACAATGGTGTCCCCAAGCCTTTTGTGATCACCCAGATTTGTTATCTCTGCGAGGTCTACAAGTGCAGGTACTGTCTTATCAATGACCTATCAACAGGTCAAGAAGAATTCAGCAAGAAATAGCACACATTGTATTTACAAATATTATAACACATATTGCAACAAAAGAGGTTATATAGGACAGCAGAGACTTTGTATCACATTTGAAATGAATTTCTATACAACAATTTAAGCTAGATGAGTGGTAGATCTACATTAAGAGAAAACACTGAGATTTTCACAAATAAAAATCCATATAAACAAAGCAAATAGGAACATACATTAATATTTACAAAACATTGTGATATTTTACATTTACGCTGCAACTCTGATTACAGAACTTAAAAAATCAGAAAAGCTATGTGGACACATGTTCCCTAGTTAATAAAATTGATGAAAGAAATAATTTTCTTTTCATTTTTGTTTTTCTTTGATAAAGAAAATTCATTACAGATGCAAAGGAACACAATCCAAGAACTGGATAAGCAGTAAGAGAAACCCCAACAAGGGACAAGAGTTGAAAATGAAGATGTCAAGAATCAATGAAATCCACGGGAGAAAGGGATGGGGAGCTGTAGAACACTCAAACAACAACAACAAAAACAACCAACCAACCCTCAATCCCAAATTAGTTGGGTCAACCCTATTGATTATGTAAAAATAAATATGTTCAAATATGAATAGCCCATGAGAGGAAGACTCCTCTTCAAAAATTTAACCATCCCAATTATCCATATATTTCAAACAAAGCAGTAAAACATCCTTGTCAGGGTCTCCAACGAGAACATAACAACATTCAAAGATGGTGAAAAAATGTTACGCAAACAGAACTAACTAAAAAAGCATGTGCAGACCAGGGATGTAATTATTCTCCCTTGAATAATCTTAAGTACAAGATGTCAGTCATCCTAGTCCATGGTTGCACTTGCAATATAAATTTCAATGCACCAATAATATTTTAGTAGAAAAAGAAAGAACATCTCATGCAGCACCAAAGTAAAAAAATCAATGAATTGATATTCAATTTACCTTATGGCATGTACTTGGATCTTGGATCAACCAAAGAAGACAGTCTATAGCCATACACTGCCAGTCATCTGATGACCTAGCTATATTACACAATGCCTCAATAATACCAGGACAGCTAGCAACAGGTCCCCTACCAAGCTTATGATGACAAATTGTTCTTAATAAACCAATACCAGCAGGGGAATTTTCATTAACAAGTCCACCCCACATGCCCGGGAGTTTTACCAAGAATTCCGGCTTGCATATGGTAGGAATAAATTCGGGCTTGAAAGCAAAGCAATTAATGAGTTGAAGTGACCAGCACTGTAACTGACTAGCCCATTCCTCTGCTTTCCTGGACTCCATTTCAACACCACCCATGCCACGGGTAAGCAAATCGCAATGATATCTTAGTCTTCTATCAGCATATTGGTAAAAATGTGTGTAAACTATTTCGAGTGAACTGATTGCTAGTTGGATGGAGAGTTCAAGGATTTCACCATGACTTGCCACAGCAGGAAAAGTGTTGGTGTATGTCGCCAGGTGCCCTAGTGCTCGTACTGCCACTCTTTGTTCAACCCATGTCAATCTCCCCCTCAAAAGCTCAACCAAGGGAGAGATTACGCCAGCATGGACAGCACTTTCTGCAAACTCTTCCATGTTCATAGTGTAGGATCCAATAATATGAGCTGCATAGTAAGGAATATATATGTTTTGGTCATGAGAAAGCCAGCGGCGATTCTTTAAGCCCTTCCATATCAGAGCAGCCATACATTCAAATATTCCCAATTCAATGAACTCGGGGTCATTTGGATGTGCCATAGCAGTGTTCCAAAGTCCACTGATTGGGAGTACCTGGCCATCATCATCCTGTGAAGGAAGTTCTCTAAAGAATTTCAGTATACTTGCTCTGCGCTTACTTGGGTTTCCTTCCTTCATGACACAAAAGAAGCATCCTGGATATGGACAGTCGGGAGAAACTTTATCCATTTTCAGACAGCAACTACTCTGAATTCACAAACTGCCAAGTGAATTAGTCATTGACCTAGGTGATTCAAACAAATACATTCAGCATGCATAACTTCCAATAACGACTCACATTAGTTCATGAAATTTCAAGATAGGACCATATGAGGATCGACACTTCCAGTTTTCCTAAGAGAGTTTCATCTAACGTGTATGCACATAGATTGCTAGCCAAAATAAAAATGGATATACATAACGAACACAAAAACCTACTAAAGCAAATAGGATCTTTGCCATCATATCCAAGTTCACTCCAACCCCGACATTAAAAATATCAGCTCCTGCCACAGTAATGAAAATGGCTAGAGGGCAGCTAGATCAACCACCCCTCTCTCTCTCTATCTCTCTTTTTTAAACAAATTTCAATTTGTTATTCGAGTTCTCAATCCCTTTAGCTGTTTGAATCAATTACAATGGAGCCAGTCATCCTCTTTAAAATCATGTCGAAGAAACAAAGAAACTATATTTAAAACTATATAAGAATAGAGAACCAAGGAGAAAAAATCGTGGCATGAAGAAAACACAAACATGACAGTTTTTTCTCACGCATAGCAAAAGCCCAATCTAAAAACAAATGGATCTACAAGAACCAAACTTTAACACCCAAAATTCAACATAAACACCAAAAAAGCTAAACCCAAGTTTTTAAATAAGATCCAAAACAAATAATGTCCCAATCACAGAGACATAGATAGATACCACAAATGAGCCCCCCCCCCCCCCCCCCCCCCACCGCGCAAAACACACACACACAGAGTACTAGAAAATGGCATACCTTTGAGTAGGGTTCCTTAAAGAGAGAAGCAAGGAGAAGAACAGCAATCAGCTAACAGTGAAATTGCAAGCCGAAAAGAAGAAAAAAGTGCTTTTCTGGTGTACTGTTTGAAAAACCAGATAACTAAGACACGCTCTCTTTTTTTGTCTTTTTTTTTTTGTGTTTACTCTTGTCACCGAATGAGAAAAGGAGAGAGATGGATGAAAGTGTCGTTTGAGGAGATGGGGACGGTGTTTTTTGATGTGTTAGATTCTGACAGCGGAGAGATAACGATCTTATTCTTGTAATGAAAACATCTCTCTCTCTCTCGCACTCCCAGAGGCAGTAATACTGTTTTAATGCAATAGCAAATATCAGATAAAATAAAATCCATTTTTTCCAAATATACATTTCTTTGCCCCCCCACTCGCTTCTTTCTTTTAATCCTCCCGTCAGCACTAAATCTTTTATTATTATTTAAATTCAGCCAAGAGTAAAATACCCCTCCATAACATCACAGTTAAGCAATTCCTTAACCCTTTTTGTCTGTAAATAATAAGTTTATTTCGAGGGTCAACACAGCTCCCCAGATCATGCATCATGTTACCTTTTTACTTTGGGAATGAGATTTCTTAAGCTCCTTAAATTGAATGCAGATTGCAATGTTTAAAAATTGAAAGGGTGAAAATGTGAGAGAGGCGGCGCGTGGAGATGTGGACAATGAAATGCGTGGAGGATGGGGCTGGCAGCCATCATTGCCCCACCACTATAACACCCGTTGCCTTTGTGTTTTCGTGGTTTTGGGTCCCATTTTCTTAGACGCCTGCCTTTCTGTTCTTCTGTCCTTCCTTCTTTACCGTTTTTGAATTGCAGAAACCTGACCCCTCTCCATCTACTTTTACTTTATTACCATGTTTATATATGGAGATATATTTTCTCCTTAAAAATCAGTTATAATATCTAATTTAAATTTAATTAATAAATAAGTAGCATTTATATGTTTGAAAAGGATGAAATTTATTTGTTTTACTTTCTATATCATTTTCATTTTATTTCTTCAAAAATCTTTAAATAATATGGCTAGATGGATATTTTTATAAAAATAGCTTTGACATTATTATTTTTAATTGTAGATAAGAGAAACTTACATTTAATTTATTTTTATAGAATGTTTAGATCTTCAATTCAATTAGGAATTCAATTCTTAACATTTAAGAAAGTTCCAAATATAAGTTTTTATTAAAATCTCTAAATTAAATTTAATTAATATAATTCCAACCCTATTATATCCTATCTACACGAAGGATTTCTTTTCATTTCCGTTCTCAATTATATATATATATATATATATATATATATATATATATATATATATATATATATATATATATATATATATATCGAGATTCTGAAGTTAGCATGTTAATCTCTATGATGGACACATTTTTGTACTGAAAAAGAGAGGGAAAGATTAAAGAAGTTTTTAGAAACTGTTGCAGATTGCAGATCAGCGGTCGACCGGTTAAGCTTGTGTCGTCCAAGCGGGCGACCGGTTCACATCAAGCGGTCGACCGGCTCGCCCTCATCTCCTATTTAGGAAAGGCCGGTGACCTGCACAGCAAGGAAACTATTACCGTATCTTATGGAGTATTTTCCTATTGTAGTTCTATTAGAATTAAAAGTGTAATTGATGTATAAATACTTACAGCCTTACTGTAATTCAATAAGAATCGTGAACAAGTTTTTCACTCTCAAATTCTTCATGGTATCAGAGCGGTGATCCCCTTCACTGCGTAATTTTTTGTGTTTCTCAAAACCATGGCTGAAGATGGAAGTCACGACACAACCAAGGAATCAAAGGAGATTGTTATCTCCTCATCCATCACCACTGATGGTGATATCAGTACAGCTCAAAGATTGAGCACAATGTCATTGAACGAATACAATTACCTCCCTTGGTCAAGGGCCATCAAAATTGCTCTAGGAGGAAGATCAAAGTTGGGATTCATCAATGGCACAATCAATGAGCCAGAACTTGGCACACAGGAGCATGATGCCTGGCTAGCAAAGGATCAACTAGTTATGTCATGGCTCCTCAATTTAATGGAGCGCAATATAGCTGAAATTTTTAGCTATTCAGAATCCTCCTTGGACCTCTGGAATGCTGTTCGTGACATGTACGGGAACCAAAACAATGCTGCTCGAATCTTTCAAATACAGCAGGAAATAGCCAAGATAAATCAAGAGGGAAAACCTTTTGTAAACCTACTGGGAAACTTGAAGAGGTTGTGGAACGAACTGGAGATGTATAGACCACACACTATAGATGCTGCCATCATGAGAAAACGAACTGAGGAAGATAGGATTTTTCAGCTACTAGCCAGCCTTAATTCTGACTATGAAGATCTCAGAAGTCATATTTTAATGAACTCTGAACTTCCATCATTCCAAAATGTATGTGCAACAATACAGCGAGAGGAAGTGCGTCGCAAAGTCATGTCTCGTGCCCCTGTTCTCAGCAACAAACCTGACATGCATGCTTATTTCTCTCGTCAATTTCCAGAAGAAAAAAATCACAAAGGGAAAAGACTGGATATCAAATGTCAGCATTGCCATAATTCTGGACATACGATTGATCGATGCTGGAATTTACATCCAGAACTGAAACCAAAATTTATGAAGGATCACAGAGGGAAACCAAACAATTCACATAAAGCCAACTTGGCTAACCATTCCAGTGAGACATTCACCTCCAGTCCCGTGGCCTTGTTGAATGATTTTGCGAACTACCTGCAAATCAAGCAGGGACAAGGAGCAACCAACAACGAAGAGCAAAATCAAAAGTCAGCCATTATCAGCAAATTTGCAGGATTTCTAGCAGAGACCAACTCAGAAAACAGCCAAGGTATTCTTCTTGCATTTATGACTGCATTAGAGATTAGTAGTTCTCATGATTTATGGGTCATTGATTCTGGAGCCACCGATCACATGTCAAACAAATTGACAAACTTTGATGATTTTTGTGTCTCTCCCACTCCGGTCTATGTGTCAGTAGCCAACGGGAAGGGAGCTGCTGTTAAAGGGAAGGGAAAAATGAAACTTGTGTCATCCACCATTGAATCCGATGTCCTTTATATTCCCTCATTTCCTTTCCAATTACTTTCTGTCAAAAGAATTACCACTGTTCTAAATTGTGAAGTAGTATTCTCGTCTTACAGAGTGATATTTCAGGACCTCGTCACCAAGAAGATGATTGGTGAAGGATTCTTGTTGCATGGTCTGTACTACTTCTCTCCAGACCCCGAATTTTCCAAAAGTTTTCAAGCAATATCTGCAATTGCAGCTCCTGTCAATGAACATCTCCTTTGGCATCGTCGTCTAGCTCACCCTTCAAATTCAGTTTTCAATAATTTATTTCCCAGCCTATCAAAAGAAAGTCTTGACTGTGAGATATGTCACTTTGCAAAGTCCTGTAGGCTGCCATTCAAAACTTCAGTATCGCAAACTTCTCATATATTTGAAATGATACACTCAGATGTTTGGGGTCCCTTCTCTGCATCAATTGATGGTTTTAGATACTTTGTAACCTTCATTGATGATTTTTCTAGAGTTACTTGGATCTATTTACTGAAAACTAAATGTGAAGTTCTTGAATGTTTTGAAAATTTCCATGCCTTAGTCACCACTCAATTCTCTGCAAAAATCAAAATTTTACGTTCCGATAATGGCTCAGAATACATGTCCCATAAAATGACACACTAACTAAACTCTAATGGAATAATGCATCAAACCAGCTGCGTCTACACGCCGCAACAAAACGGCTTAGCTGAACGTAAAAATCGTGATCTAATGGAGAAGACGCGTGCCATCATGCTGCAAATGAATGTCCCTAAATACCTCTGGTCTTATGGTGTCCTTACTGCCACACATCTCATAAATTTGTTACCCAGTCGAGTGCTGGATTTCAAATGCCCTCTTGAAATTTTGCAGGTAAAAGCACAGGATATGTCACACCTTAAAGTCTTTGGATGCACTTGTTACGTGCACCTGCCACAAATTCAAAGAGATAAGCTTGACCCCAGAGCTGTGAAGTGCATCTTCTTAGGCTATTCACAAACCAAGAAGGGATACAAGTGCTATGAGTCGAAATCCAAAAAGCTATATGTCTCTAGAGATGTTAAATTTGCAGAAACCATTCCCTACTTTGAGAAAACCAGTCAAGATGACAACCTGCAAGAATTATTCCCTCTGCCCAGTACTGAACCGGTCGACCACTTGGAAGACAAACCTGAACCGGTCGACCACTTGACTGAACCGGTCGACCGCTTGGAAGACAAAACTGAACCGGTCGACCGCTTGATTGAATCGGTCGACCGCCTGGAAGATCAAACCGAACCGGTCGACCGGTTGGATCCAATCCTCAAGAATGTACCTCACACAATTCTAGCAGAAACAAGCCCTGCAGTAGAAGCTACTCCAGCAGTGACCACTGGTCCAGCCGAAAGCCATGCATCAAATGGCCAAGCCAGAAGGGAACCCCTGCGACGAAATCCTCCACGGGATCGTCACCCTCCAGCTAAATTGCAGGATTATAAGGGATATGCGGTCAGGTACCCACTTGAAAAATACTTGACATATCATAAATTATCCCCCCTGCACACAGCATTCCTTACAGCTATTTCCAGTGTTAATAACCAAGAAATTTCCAAGATGCTCAATCTCAAAGTGTCTGAAAAAAGGCTATGGCAGAAGAATTAACAGCCCTTGAAGAGAATAAAACCTGGAGTATCATCCCTCTTCCCCCTGGAAAAAGTGTTGTCGGAAGTCGTTGGGTTTTTAAAACAAAATTCAAATCTGATGGTTCAATTGATCGACACAAAGCCCGTCTTGTCGCTCAAGGATTCACACAAAAGTTTGGCATTGACTACAACGAAACATTCGCCCCAGTTGCAAAAATGACTACTGTTAGAGTCCTCTTATCTGTAGCCATCAATAATGGGTGGAATTTGTCCCAAATGGATGTTAAAAATGCCTTCTTGCATGGGGAGCTGGAAGAAGAAGTCTTTATGAAACTACCACCTGGACACCCTCAAAGTGCAGATTCTGGATTGGTTTGTAAACTACACAAATCAATTTACGGCTTGAAACAAAGCCCTCGTGCCTGGCATGCCAAACTGAGTACTGTCCTTGAAGCTCTCGGGTTTACAAAGAGCTCGGCAGACTCCTCACTCTATGTCCAGATCAAGGCAAATGACAAACTCATGGTTCTTATTTATGTGGATGACCTCATCATCACAGGTAACAATGAGAAGTCTATTGCCCTGTTGAAAAAGAATCTTCAGCTCAAATTTCCAATCAAAGATCTCGGACAGTTGAAGTACTTCCTCGGCATTGAGATGGCCACCTCTAGCAAGGGATTATTTCTAAATCAAAGGAAATACACCATCCACTTGCTTCAAGATGCTGAATTATTACACTCAAAAGCTGCTGCAACACCTCTTGACAGCAAATTGAAACTGCCAACAGAAGGGGAGCTTCTTGACTCTCCCAGTCACTATCAGAAATTGGTTGGGAAGCTAATATACCTGACTATCACGCGACCAGATATTGCATTTGCAGTTAGTCTTGCAAGCCAACACATGCATGCCCCAAGTATTCAACACCTCGGAATGGTGAAACGCATCTTGCGATATTTGAAAGGTTCCCTTGGTCGTGGCATTGTGATGCATAATAATGGACACACAAACATTATGGGATATTCGGACTCAGATTGGGCTGGAAATACAATTGATCGCAGATCAACGACTGGTTACTGTATGTTCGTAGGTGGGAACCTCGTTTCATGGAAAAGCAAAAAGCAACAGGTGGTAGCAAGGTCTAGCGCTGAGGCTGAATATCGCGCTATGGCATTAGCGGCTTGCGAGCTTATATGGCTGAAAAGTCTTCTCACAGATTTAGGGTGCTCATACAACACGCCCATGACTCTTTATTGTGATAATCAAGCCGCCATGCACATTGCGTCAAATCCCGTGTTCCATGAACGCACAAAGCATATTGAAATTGATTGTCATTACATTCGGCAACAAGTTCAAACCAAGCTTATTACAACTCAATATGTGCGTACAACTGAACAACTAGCTGATATCTTTACAAAAGTCCTACCCACTACTCAGTTCCATCAGCTAGTTAGCAAGCTTGGCTCCATCAACTTGCTGGATCCAGCTTGAAGGGGTGTGTTGCAGATTGCAGATCAGCGGTCGACCGGTTCACCTCAAGCGGTCGACCGGTTAAGCTTGTGTCGTCCAAGCGGGCGACCGGTTCACATCAAGCGGTCGACCGGCTCGCCCTCATCTCCTATTTAGGAAAGGCTGGTGACCTGCACAGCAAGGAAACTATTACCGTATCTTATGGAGTATTTTCCTATTGTAGTTCTATTAGAATTAAAAGTGTAATTGATGTATAAATACTTACAGCCTTACTGTAATTCAATAAGAATCGTGAACAAGTTTTTCACTCTCAAATTCTTCAGAAACATGGTTTAATTGTGCTTTAAAAAATGTTTTTTTTTTATTTTCAACGGCTACCGATCACTGTGACTTCCTCGAACCCAATAATGCTGTACTTAAAAAGATTAATATGTGCTTTACATGGTAGGCTTATGCTAAACAGGGGAGGTGAATCCCAGATCGATTCCTTGCCAAAAACCTGTGCTCCATCGCATAACTCCTAGAATCAAGGAGGTGATGCTATTTTTGATGCCTTTTCTTGGGATATTTTTTTTTTTAGAATTTCAGTTGCGTTTAAAATTGTTTTTTAAAATATTTTTTATTTAAAAATATGATAAAATGTTTTTTTTTTAAAAAAATTATTTTTGACGTTAACTTATTAAAATGATCTAAAAACACTATTTTTTCATATTTAAAGTAAAAAAAAAAAAATTTCAAAAAAAAATTTTCAAAAAAAAATTCCAAACGCATTCCTAAACACCCTTTAAGTGTGGTAGAAGTTGCTTTTTAAAGTGATTTTCATTCCAAATTATATCGAAATAATAATTTTTATTTTTAAAATCATTTTTAAGAGCAACACATTAAAAGATAAAAAAAAACCAAAAAAAATAATTTAAAATAAAAAAATAAAATAAAAATTCATTTTTTTTAAAAAAATATTTTTGAAATGCAATACCAAAAAAAATACCATAATTGCACCATGGAGAGAAAATTATTGGTACAGATGAAATTTTCAAGATATATTATGATTGTGAAAGGCGTAATGTTTCAATTCAAATATATGATCATCCTATCTATTTATCCCCTTTTTTAAATAAAATTAAAAAAAAATGTCCACGACAGAGTTCATCCATTTTTGGATCCACCAGCTTGATGTCCATATCGATACGACAACATTTCACATCCCCATGCAAGTAAGTGAAGGCGGACCTTACAGCCACCTGACATGCTGACAAGTTCCCGTCGAGCAACCGGACGTTCAGCATCTTTGATGATTAAAACGACAGCAATAAAGATGACGATAGTTGTCGTTGTATCAACGCCTGCATGAAAAATCTCTCTATGGACAAGTTTTAATCTTCTGTCTTAGTTTTTTTTTTTTTTACTTGTGGAAAACATTTTATAGTTATTTTTTAAAATTGATTTGTTTATTAAAAAATATTTTCAGCTCGGAAAATATTTTATGAATAATAATCTACTTACAATATATTCAACTATTTTAGCCTGTCAATTCGGACTTTTCAATTGACTTGTATCAAATACAAAAATATATATTCTATATGTTTTTAAATAATATTGATTATGCAATATTTAATGATTGTGATGTTTAATGATTATGAAATATTTCATCAGTCAGATAAAATTTGAAAAGAATTTTAAATTTTATTTAAATAATTAATGATTGTGATGTTTAAAACTAAATTATTTTAATACAATTGACGCATTTCATGCTATAATATCTAAATTAGAGCATTATTGATAAAATTATAATAACTACATCACTAAATCAATCATTGAAAGTTTAATTACGAGATAACCATTAGTTGGAAGTAGAAATTGGATGGTTAATTAAGTATGATTGTCAGTAAATTTTAGAAATTAAAGACTAAAATATAATTTATATAAAGATTACAATTCTAGACTTGATTGAATAAATTTATAAAATTAGATTAAAAGAATACGTGTTGTAACATGTAAGGGGCAAATTAATATTTTGACATTTATTTATAGAATTTTTAATTAGGAATGTCAAAGATCGAGTTGTAGGTGATGAACGTTTGAATTCAGATAAAATGTTACACGTGCTTTGTTGATAGTCGATGCATAGAATTTTGAAATAGATCCCTGGACAGGCTGGCGGTGCCCCACTTCATGGTTCCTTTCTGGAAAAAAATAAAATAAAAATTCATTTGTTGATGTACGGACGGGATTACCCAGTTCAATGATGATGGTTTCAACTTAAAATGGGTTTTTAATGGGCTTTAGTCGCTATTTTTATTACCTGTTAGTTTGATCCAACACTTCAAATGAGGCTTACTGGGCTCTTCGTGACTGGCTTGGGCTCGATTTCATTTACGTATTCAAGTTTCAGTTTTGGATTTATTTCAAAAAAAATAATTACATTACCCAATCAAGTCCCGACATGTGCAAATGTACTGTGAACGTAAAGCTGATATCCCAAGAAACCGGACGATAATTAACAGGTTCTGGCCAAAGTTGTCGTATCATTTCGATTGTTGTTTTGTTTTTTAATTAAAATAAAATATTTTAATTTTAGAGTATTTTAATATGTGGATTATATTGTTTATATATATATATATATATATATATATATATATATATATATATATATATATTAATTCAAAAAAATAGTTCAAATTCAAAAATAAAATTATTTAGAATTGTGCAATTTAATCTAAAAATAAAACATAATAAAATAATTTTTCTAAACAAAATTATGAACATATATAATATTACAAGAATGTTATCATCAATCTCGCAAGGTCATTATATTATCTGATTGCTTTGAAATTTTAACATAATTTATATAAATATTTTAAGAGACTCCTCGTAAAATTTTATCTTAATCTAATGGTCGGATTAAGAGATATAATTGATATTGTAAAATTATTTATTATTTAAAAAAATATTATTTGGCCGAAATAAAACAGGCAAAACTGATACGTTTCAGACAGTATTTGGCCGAAAAACCAGGAACATACTAAAAGTTTAAATTGAGATAAAAATAATAATATTTTTTTTAACCAGTAGAAAACGGCCAAACAAAATGAAATTAACAATTATGGTTCTAGTCGGTTTCAGTTCGTTTTCATTTTTGCCCTTTCCTCTCTTTCATGCCGCTTGCAGCAGGGTTACTCAAGCCCTTCCCCCTCCAATCTGAAATTAACATTTCAACACGTGGCTGATAGGTTAAGCCCACACGTATCACCTGAATTAAAAAGCTCAAGCATGCCCAGGCTTGGAAGTCAAATATATTTATAGGGAACACCATCTCCATCAAAAGATTTTTGAGCAAGGGGTTTTATTGACACAAATATTGTTTTTGCTGAAATTTAATCAACTCATAACTTTCTCACTTCTTTATCATTTTTAAATGAGTTTCTCTTGAAATTCTCAATCAAAATAAAATTTTGAGTGAATTTTAAATTGACAATGCAGAGTTCTTATGATTTACATTTTGGTCCTCACTCTTCAAATTTCTTTTGCAAATCTAAACCATAACTTGTTATATTATCCCTAGAAGCATTTATAGACAAAAATTAAACTAAAATGATAAAAAAAAGGTACAAGAGGATACTGTTAATTTTTTTAAAACTAGAATGAAGATAAAATAAAATAAGGTTATTTCTCTTTGAATTTCATTTACGATATATGTGTACCACGACTCGCAATATATATTTTTTTGGATTCGAGAAAATTACACCCCTTGAAAAACATATTTTGTGGGTCCAAGTGAGCAAGTAAAACTCAAGGTGTCCATGCTCTTACAAGAGATGCACGTCCTGACTCGAATTCGAGACCTGCTATACATATCTCAAACCCTTTGTCATCACACCACGTCACTTGAAGATCATCTTTATTATTGTGTTCTTAACATACACAATATCAATAAATCATTCAATAACACACATTCATTCCTATCTATATAACATAAAACAACTATTCTCTTTTTAACTGTTACATCAAGAGACTCATCAACTAAAATAGTAAGGAATTCATTGCGAGGATCTTACAAGATGATAGTGGTGGTTTCTATTACATCAACACAAACAATATTTTTTTGAATATCATAAGCTATAATTTTTAGATTACAAGGATATTTGTCCAAAACAACATCTTTGATTTTCTGATTATGATTGGTAAAACATAATCTCAAATTTGTGGTAGCTCGTTAGTTACTCCGTTCACATCTTTTCTGATTATTCCCTTCTTTTTATTTCTTCTAAAATTAGCAGCCATGAACCCCATAACAAAGAACCCTAACTTTTGTTTTTCCTTTGGATTTGACTATGTTTTCTTATACAGTAAACAAAGAGTGTATTTTGTGATAGGGGCAAATAAAAAGATAAAAACTTTTATAGCTGTTTCGGCTTCTAATCATATGGGCCTTCTAATTATATGGGCCAGAAACAAAAGGATTAAAATGTATGGTTTTCAGTTTAGATAGCATGGGCTTGATTTTGATTGTTTTTTGCAGTGTGGGCAAGTGCCCACAGTATGCAACCGTCCTTGCATATAGCAATGATTTTTTGCTATTATTTAGTATACCTCAAAGTGTAGGTATTATATCGTCAAGGTCTTGGCCTGGTGGTCAAGAAGGGTTTTTCTCTTCTTCTCACCTCAGGTTCAAGCCTTATCAGGCATGTCTGTCACCCCCGCGGTGTCTTACATGCTCATTGGGCTTGCAGGATGTTCAGTGAGCCCGAAGATTAGTTGTGGTGCGCGCAAGTTGACCCGGACACTTTGGTTATAAAAAAAAAAAAGTGTAGGTATTATGATTAAAAATGTTTATATATATTGTTTTTTTATTTTGAATTATAGCTCGTAAAATATTTTTTTGCTATTATTTTGAATGTGCGTTACGCAGGCTGCTGATTATGTTTCAAAAATATTTTTGAAAAAACTTAAAAAATATTTTTTTTTATTTTTTATTTTAAATTTATTTTTTAAAATATTTTTAGATTATTATTATGTACTGATATAAAAAATAATTTAAAAAAAATAAAAAAATATTATTTTAATATATTTTTGGAAAAAAATCACTTTTAAAAACAACCATAATAGTCTAAAATACAATCTTAATTTTCCATAAACAGTCATTATTTATTTTTTTAGATTTACTTCCAGACATTCAAGGCCTAAAGCTTGTACTGCTTGCTAAATTGGTGCATCGTCATATCTCTGTGATCGGGCCACCCATCAGTGGGGGCTTCCCAGATTTGATTTCCATGGGAGAAAAGGCTGCTCCAGTTCCTACAGAAAATAAGATTTATAGGAGATAGAACAAGAATCTTGCCGCTGTTCTTCATGCTAAAGCCTCCATTAAAACCCACATCTGCATTGATTATTATATATTTATTTGATATTGAGATGCTTATGTTTTTTTTATTTTTAATACTAGCATATTTAAACAATAAAAATATACTTTTTAATCACACTTATCATGAGTCCCGCTCTATCATCTATCACTTGCAGCTCTTGGTGTCTGAAATTAATTTTAAGAGCTTGAAAAGTTGCCATTTTAAAGGTCAGCAAATGCGGGTTAAAAGTCAAGATGAAGCTAGAGTCGTCAGAATTACTCTGACAGCGAGATATCAATAGTTGGACCTCTAATTTGGAGGAGATCACTACCAAATTCTATCTTCAATATGGAAAACTATCTGCAGCTTCAAGTATATAGAAGGAGTGGTCTCCGTTAAGGAACCATCTTACTTAAAAACTCAAGGTATTAAATGAGTTATTAGAATATGATTTATATTATTCTCTAACATTCCCCCTCAATTGAAAGCTTTTTGCGCTTGAAACTTGTACAAACACATATTATCTTGTGCTTGATTTTTATCAAATAGAATTAAGGTAGTAAGATTTGAACTCGTGACTGCTGGGTCAATAAAACTCTGATATCATGTTAAAGAACTATTTCACCTAAAAGCTCAAGCTGTTACGTGAGGCCCCGGGATATGATTTATATTATTATCTAACAGTTTCTAGTGGGACGTGATGACAAAGAACTTGTGATCTGTATAGCAGATCTCGAATTCGTGTCAGGATGTGCATCCGTGTATATGTTTGTTAAGATCATTAATTTATCAAATACTATCTTCAATGGAAAACTATCTGCAGCTTCAAGAATACAGAAGGAGTGACCAAGACAGAGTATTGTCAACGTAATGCACAACTTCTACCTTTCCAATTTCCATATGCAAATGTTTTTTTTTTTGATAACCGGGGTATCCGGGCCAGCTTGCGCGCACCACAACTAAATCCTCGGGCCCACTGAATATCCTCCAAACCCAATGAGCATGTAAGGCACCGCGGGGGTGACAGGCGTGCATTGCAAGGCTTGAACCTGGGGTGAGAGGAAGGGAGAAACCCTTCTTAACTACCAGGCCAAGACCTTGCTGGCTCCATACGCAAATGTTAACAATGTGGGGGAGATGATGCGACATTTTCACTAGCTAGTTTCATTCTTATTTTCCATTTCTTTCTTTTTTTTTCTAGGAAGAAAAACGGTGTGGAGATGTTCAAAACTCTTATTTTTAATACAAGGATTATATGAAGTTTGATAAAATTGCAAATTTCCACCAGCTAGAGTAACACCAAGGTTGATTGGCCATAGGTTACAGTCAATGCCCACTAGACATTAATAGTGGGATACATAAATTCTGCATTCCCACTTCATATATATATAGATAGATAGCAAGAAAAGGAAGCATATGGTAATATCTAATATTGAGACATATATTATAATTAAAAAAAAAGAGAGATATAGCAAAATAGGCCTTATTGCATTTCCTTGAAAAAATATCTTCCGTGAAATTGCTTTGGGATAATTTCTTAACGAATTAGTTCTTCTTGCCCTCTTCACCACCCTCTTCCAAGTATGCCTTCTTTCTCCTCTCAGCGTTAGCAAACAGGCAAATCACGAGGAAACACGTAGCATAAATCCCATGAATCTTCCAATTAGTCTTGGGTGGCTGGTGCAGCACAACCCTATGAAACACTGCCACGTAGCAATGCAGCCCAATTGCAAAGCCCACCAGGGTCTGGCCTAGGCCCAAAAACTTCGAGCTCAGCCCACACTCGGCGGAAAAAACCAGGATCAAATACATCAAGAGAAGCAACAAGTACAGAACATAGCCTAGGGTTTGAAACACCATTAAACAAACGTAGGTGGACTGTGAAGTAGCATAGAAAAACTTCAAGGGCTCAAGGCCTGTAACTAATGAAGAGAGGCAGAGAATGGTGAAGTAGATGGAAAGATAAACTTGGATGAAAATCAAGATCTTTTGTAGGGAGAAATAAGCTTTGATACGGTTAAAAATAAGAGAAACCAGAAGTAGGGGTATTAAAATGAATGCAAAAGAGACTGCAGAGGCAATGGTAGGTGCATACGTATTGCCAACAATTGGCTTGAACCCTTTAGTCAAATCTTTGTTGGCTTTCGTAAGGTATTTCTTGGAAGTAATTGAGAGTCTCTCAAGGTCTGGTATGATAGTTTGATGAAACTTTGATGGCAGATCTCTGAATTCAGCAACCAAATCATCTTCATCATCTTGGCCGACCCAGCTTGGTTGATTTTTATTTTGAGTGGTCTTGGTTTGTTTCTGGGATCCTGTACTGTCACCGACTTTCTTGTCTACAAGGCTTTGTGTTTGTTTTGTGGAAGTCGGTTTGGTTGTTTTGTTAGTGGATGAGCCTAGTTTCAGAAGATCTGATGTTTTCTTGGTGGAGGCAGAATTGGTTGCGGCTTTTGACGTGGAATTGAGTTTCTTGAGCTGTGAAGTGGAGTTTAGCTTTTTGATCTGAGAAATGGAGCTGGGAGGTGTAGTGGGTGTTGCTTTAGTTGAATTTGTAGATTTTGTAATCTTGGTTTGGTTCTTGGTAGACAGGCTGCTAGTCTTGACGAGCTTTGTTTGGTTTTTTGCAGATAGGCTAGGCTTGGCGAGCTTGGTTTGGTTCTTGGTGGATAAATTGCTGCTCTTTTTCTTGTTTACTTGGTCTTCATACGTCTCAACTTCTAACATTCTTCTTCTAACAAGAAACTGTTTTGCTTCAAGCTGTGTTTGATCACTGTCAGAGGAGGCACATAGGAGAAGAAAAACGACCATAAACAAAACAAGAAAAAGCAGAAGCTGTGCCTGTCGACTGGAACAGATCAAGTACTTGAGTGGAGCCATTTGTGAAATCTAGGATGCTGTTGGTCTTGAAATTAGGATTTAATGGGGATTTGTAGGATCTAGAGAGAGAGAGGGGGGGAGAGAGAGAGAGATCTTATGTTCAGTGCTTTTGTTCAGTAAGTGAAGACTTAAAATGAGAAAGCAGTGGAAGATGAGATCAGCGATCAGTCACATGATATGACTCCTTCCGATTAAACGCGGTTTTTCATGTCCCGGTGTGCATGCCTGCTGGCACCGGGTAGGCCAAGCTTAATTTATCTATTTTTTCCACTCATGGGACACTATTGTTTGGGCTAATCATCTCCTCAACTTGGGATTCTCTATTATAATTTATAAATAAAATGTGTTGAAACCATGACTTATTGGTCATATATATATTCTTCATTTTTTTTTAAATTGACTCACATGAAATTGACGACAAAACGAGGAACTTGTATAAAGTTAGCAGTAGCTCATCATCATGTACCTTTCGGACAAAAACCTCTGTTTAGTATGTGAACTGATCAAAAGAGGTAAGGCTTGCCCGATGGACAAGGTGAATCTTGACTTCTTTGCCCGTTATTAAAGGGGGAAAAATGAGTAATATTAATGATTTGGAATTGTGTCATCAGTTTCTGCCCAATAAATATGATGTGATGGTAAAATATTTGTGATTTACATAATAAATTTTAAATTTGAATTAGAATGACATCTTTAATAGGATAAACCATAATTTTATTCACTCATTTAAACTCATAAAATATATTTTTTTAAAAATAAAATTTACTCATATAAAAAAATATTATTAGCGAAACGTCATCGCATTGGAATTGATAGTTAATATCTCAAAGATAATCCTTAATATTGATCTAACTGGAGATTAATTTGATTATCGTGATAAAATAAAGAGTTAACTTTTTCCTCAATCCATGACATTAAATATAAATAATTAAATTTAATGTTTCCAACTTTATTGAAAATTAAACTTGTGACCTCTTGCAAGTATTAAGAGACGATTGCCACTTAAACTAGAAATTATGACATCAAATATATAGTAATTATACATGTGACGGGAGAATGACTTGTATTTTTGTGTAGAGAGAAAATAAATGGTATTCTTTATTTGTTTAAAATGTCTAGAGAAATAAAATCTAGAAAGATCTATTTATATAAACTTTGTTATATAAAACATCTTAATAAGCATCTAAATTTTAATATATTTTATATAAATATCTTATAAATATCCAAGGTATTTCAAAGATATTTATGAAGATATGTAAATAGTATAAAACACCCTTATAGTTTTTTAATGTGTCATCACTTAGTTTACTTTGTAGTTGATAATAATAAAAAAAAATGCAATCCACCATACAATTTAATTACAGCCGATTTAATTCAATAAATCAAATTCATGTCAAATTAAATTACTTGAATGTGAGAGTTGAGTAATGCAATTGACACATAAAATGTATTCTTGAAAGTGGACATTAATAATTAGTAATAATTCCTGACTTATATTTTTAGCATCATGAAACTAAATATAAACTAAAGTTTCTTTTCCTTTCATATCACCAATTTTATAGCAGGAACACACGAAGCCAGGGGTGGACGAACAAGACCAAAGCATGATCTAGATCCATCAGATTCCCTTCTACTATTTTATAGGAAACATAAGTAGACCATAGTTGAAATCGTTGACTTTTGCAGCCAGTTTTAATATATAAAAAATAATGCTAAGTTATTGGAATCAAGTTTTAAAAACAAGAAAGAAGATTTTATGATTTCTATGGTAGATTTGATTGTGTAAAATAAGTTATTATTATTTTTTAATTGGAAGATTAAAAAATAATCCGTAACAATAGGTCAATTAAAATTTTAAAAAAATGATAATCACAATGACCTAGGAAAAAAATATTTTTTAAAAATAGTATCTTAATTCCTAACTTATTAAATACAAAATGACAAAACTAGATAAAAAAAGACCTAGAAAAATCAATCAAAATCAACAATACTTATCGTGATAAACTTATAACCCTGATAAGTAGAACATAGTCAACCCAAATTGTTATGCTAAATCCATAGCTCAAATCATGCGGCCGAGATAACATGATAGAAATGAAAAAAAAATCACAAAGATCATTAAAAAAACAAATGTAAACCTGAGTTAGCCTTTTAAATTCGCGACTCGTGTTACTAGACCCAAAACACTATATTTAGAAGAAGAAAAAACATTGCAATTCAATTTCAAAAAAAAAATTATACAAAAAGATTAAAAAAGAAAAATAGAAATTAAAAAGAATGAAGATAAAAATTGAAAGGTAAAATTGAAAAGAAAAATTAATTTAACAAAAAATAAATAAAAAATTCTAAAGAAAGAGAATAAAAAGAAAGATGATCAAAATTGAAATAAGAAATATAACAGTTTTTTTTTATTGAAAGACAAGATTAAAAAGAAAAATGAATTTAATAAAAGAATAAAAAAAATCAAAAGAATTAGAGCCAAATTATAAAAAAATATTGGACATATTGGAATTGAAAGGTGAAATAGAAAACAAATAAAACTTGTATAAGAAAAAAAAAAAACCAAGAATAATAATAAAAAAATAAAAAGAATAAGGATTAAAATTGAAATATCAACAATAAAAAACAAAGTTGTAATTTTTAAAGAAAGTAAAAGAAAAAAAAAACCCGACCAATAATAAATTATACCCCAACAGCCTACACACACTGTATCAACAAGAAAAGAATGGCACAAATGAAAGGGATTTTTGATAGCTAGAAGGTGTAACACGCCAACCACAAATATCAAATATCTCTCCCATGCTGGCACTTACATATCACATACCATTAAATTTTTTAGATATTTTAATTATTTGACAATAAATTTCAAAAGTAAAAGAAATTAATTTCTCTCGATTAATTCAGTGCGCCTTCTAAAAAAAATACTATTGCAGTGTATGTTTTCAAAATAAATCCGCAAAAGAAAAACGAAAGGATGTGATTGGACTGTTAGTTTGTGTTGATCACCTACCCGAGTGACCGACCAGCGGACCAGAAAAACGGAAGGATCCTAGACAGAAGGTCCCGCCGTCGAGCTGCCCCGCATTACCGGCTTAACTCCACTCGTAAATTCCCCAAATAGAAGAAGGTAAGAGTATCGATGTTTCGTGATTAGGTTATTTGGAGACCCATCTTGTGTGTCTGTGTGGGCCGTCAGATCATGATATTATTGGATGATGATGAGACGGGTGTCGTAGACAAGCTAACGTGCCCTTTAATACTCCAAGATGACGACGAAAACGATCGATGATGAACAAAACATACTACCTTGTCTCTTTTCGATCTCCTTCTAGTCTTATGTATTTCTGAGCCACCGATAATTACGAAGCCATCCGCTTGTCACTGTATTTTCTGCTAAAACTTGAGTGCACTTTTATTCTAATGGAACTTAAGATAAAATCAAGAGATCTACTTTGTGATATTGATTGCAGACACCAAAAACTAAACAAAAATAAATATATATGGCCGGGATTGTGAGTGTTCGATACGCATGAACCTTAGAGTTTGTGAGTGTGTATGTATGAACAGACAGAGGTTTACAGTTTCAAGAAACGTGGTGGTTCGAGTCTGAGTCAAGTTGTGTATTTCTTGTAAAAATATAGAATAATTAAAGTTTTACTCGTTCATCTAGATTCACAAAATACACTAGAATGAAAGATTTAATGGAATTAAAAAAAGA
The DNA here is from genome assembly GCA_009078335.1 of Salix brachista. NCBI lineage: Eukaryota > Viridiplantae > Streptophyta > Magnoliopsida > Malpighiales > Salicaceae > Salix > Salix brachista. The sequence goes on along the minus strand of CM018578.1, from coordinate 9,380,427 downwards.
GTTAACAACTTCAATGAACAGCAAGTGTGTATGTGAGCAGCAAGACTACAGTTATGAGTGTTCTATTCTTGAGAAAACTCTCCTTAGATTTGGAGAATCTTATTCACATCTCAGTTGGGGCCATTTCTTCTGGCAACGAACAGGACTTTCTCAACAATAAAAATATTAGTCTGAGATTTTCGTTTTTTAATTTAAAAAAAAAAGGATTCTCTTCATAATTAATCATGTTCAATGTATATGGCTAGTTTATTAGGTGTTAAGATTGCTATTTATATGTCATTAATTCCATGCATCGCATGATATCTACGATTTTTTTCACGTTGATTGTCTTATCTGTAAGTAACTTGAAAAAAATAAAAATAAATTAATGAGTTTCATAGGAGATATCCACGCTTATTCAGTGGACGAGATTCTCATTCAAAAGATGAGTTTCTTAAGAATTAAATTTGATAAATGCTTCATAAATCTAAATCATTAATTCAAATTAAATGCATGGTCGTGATTTAATATATGATAAAAAAATAATAAAAATTAAATACTTGATATTTTATTTATCATATCTAATTAATTTTAATCATTGAATTTAAAATTAATGATGAAATTTAGAATATAATCGTTCAAGCTCTTTTAAAAACACAAAAAGTTTAAGAGAACGAGAGAGTGAAACTCATATGAGGTACGAAAAAGTTCAGTCATTTTTGTCACCACATGCACATTGTCATAACTTTTTTATGATATTTCAAATTAGCTAAACTAGTAAAACCTTTCTTGAATTTAAAATTATTTAAGAATTATTTTTGGTATTTTAAATTTAAGTTTTTTATATATTTTTTTGATATATTTAAAACCAATTCATTCTGTTACTTTTTTAAAAATACCCTCTACATTTTTCATGAAATATAATAATAATAATAATAATAATAATAAGAATCTTTAACCTAATATAATTGAAGTTTCCTTTCAATGAGAAGAAGAGTTTAAAAGAATGAGAGACTTAAAATCATATGTGGTACGAAAAAGTTTACAATCATTTTGGTCACCACAAGCACATTTTCATAACTTTTTTATGATATATCAAATTAAATAGCTAAAATAGTAAAACCTTTCTTGAATTTAAAACTATTTGATAATTATTTTTGGTATTTTAAATTTCAGTTTTTTTTTATATATTTTGATATATTTAAAACCAATTCATTCTGTTACTTTTTAAAAAATACCCTCTACATTTTTCATAAAACATAAAATTAATAATATCTTAAACCTAATTAGTTGTTTTTTTTATTTTTATATGATTAATTTTAAAATTTGAAACTAAATAGGTAACTTTAAAATTTAATATCATAATTTTAATCCTCCATCTATAAATTTTGGTATAATTAAAAAAAACTAGTTCCCTAAATATCATTTCTTCCTTTTCTAAAAAAGCACCAACTTAAAACCTCTTCTTTGTTTTTGTTTCCAATTTAAAACCAAATTATGACATTATATTTTATTTATAAAACTTAAAATTAGTTATATATAATACTTAAAAGTAATTGGTAAAATTGAAAGTATTTAAATCATTTTATTAGTTTTATATGCCAAATATGGAGGGGATCTTGAAAAAAAATGATTTCAAATTAAATACCGAAGTATAGAAGGTTAAAACTAAAATAAAATAGTTTTAGTATTTCAGCCTTTTAAATATTTGAAAAATATATAGAAAAAACATGAATCTTAAAAAAAAACTCAATGGCCCTCGAGTTTTAGCTTTAAACTAGTTAGATTGCCCGCACTACGTTGCGGGCAATATATAATTTTTATAATGGTTGAATTTGAAACAATTTATAGATTTTACTAATTTAAAAATATAATATAATATTTACACATGCAAAGTTTGATATGATACAACACATCAATACACTATATAGCAATAATAATATCGAAGCTTTAACATCAAAGAGACGGAAATAAGTAATTGCCTCGAAAGTTTTTCAACAAAAAAATAAGGGAAAACATAGTTTTTTTTCAACATTTACATCAACCTTTGTGATGTTGTCGGTTTGCACTATGTCGTAGGTCGAGTAAATAATTTTTATAACTGTTAAAATTAAAATAGAATATTTATACATGTAAAGTTTGATATAATGAAACAGATGAACATACTTTATTATAACAACAGTAACATCGAAGTTTTAACATTTAAAATTATCATCACTATCACCGTCAAAATAATAAAATTAATAAATTACCCCGAGGAAAACATACAAAAAAATTTAACAGAAAAACAAATAAGAACAAAAATTAAAATTAAAATTATTATTATTAATATTATTATTGCGCTAATAATGAAAAAAGAAAAATTAAATCAAAGACTAAAAAAAAAAATTTAATAAAAGAGAAAATAAAAAAATATAATAGATGATAAAACAAAAATAAAAATTATTAGCTGAAAAAAATCATTTAACTTGAAAATTTAAAAAATTATCCGCTCTATGTTGCGTGCTGAGCAAACAATTTTTATAAGATTTGTTGGATCAAAATTAAAATATAATATTTATATATGCAAATTTTAATATAATGAAATAGATCAACACACCCTATTATAACAATAGCAACATCGGAGTCGTAACATCAAAAATTATTATTGCTATTACTTTCAAAATAATAAAAATTATCAAATTATTCTGAGAAAAAAAAACATTAACAAAATAGGAAGCAAGAAAAACAATTAAAATATTATTATTACTGTTATTATTATTATTATTATTATTATTATTATTATTATTATTATTAAAGAAAAAATAAATAAATGAAAGACTAAAAAAATCCTAAAAACTTTAATAAAAGATCAAACAAAAAAATAAAATAAAATAAAAATTATCATTGTTATTACTGTCAAAACAATAAAAATTATCAAATTATCCCAAGAAAAAAAAAACCTAAAAAATATTAACAAAAGAGTAAGCAATAAAAAAAATTAAATTATTATTATTATTATTATTATTATTATTATTATTATTATATTTGTGTTAATAATGAAAGAAAAAAAATGAAAGACTAAAAAAATCCTAAAAACTTTAACAAAAGATCAAACAAAAAAAGAAAATAAAAATAAAAATTATCATTATTATTACTGTCACAACAATAAAAATTATCAAAGTATCTCAAGAGGAAAAAAACCTCAAAAACATTAACAAAAGAGTTAGAAAGAAAAATAATTAAATTATTATTATTATTATTATTATTATTATTATTATTATTATTATTATTATTATTATTATTGTGTTAATAATGAATAAAATAAAATAAATGAAAGAGTAAAAAAATATTAAAAACTTTAACAAAAGATCAAACAAAAAAATAAAATAAAAATTATTTGGTAAAAAAAATCATTTGACTTGAAAATAAAAATAAAGAAACAAATAAAAAAACTAAAAGAAAGAACAAAGGGAGAAAAAAAAAGAAATATCAATTTTCAAATCATAAATACAAAATAAAATTTAAGAGCTAATTTTTTTGAAAAAAATATCAACTCAACAAATAAGAAAATCACAGAAATTAAAAATCAAAGCTAAGAGCAAACTTATATATACATGGACAAAAGTAAGGATTATTCTAGAAATATAAAGAAATAAAAGGATTGAAATAAAAAATTAAGAGTATAAGGGCTGAAATAAAAATGAAATATAAAGGGATTAAAATCCAAAATTAAAATTATAAGGGCTGAAATGAAACTTAAATATATTATCAATTGCAATCAAAAGACAAAATTGAACAAATTGAAACGTTGTACCGAATTTAATTAATCTTTTTAAACTCAATTCGGAAATTAAAAGAAGGAGGACCAAATTGAAACATTGACACTGAATTAATGTCAATCGAAGGACCCAATCGAACTAAATCAAAACTTATAAAACAAAAATCAAGACCATAAACACAATTAAAAGTAAAGGGACCGAAGTGAAACCAAACCCAGGGGACTCGCCTGCACTTTGACGTGCAGGAGAGAGAAAAACGGCTGCAGCGGCTTAAACTGGCCACCGCCGCGTCCACGGCTGTTTAAGGACAAAACACGCTGCACCGGGAGGAAGACCACGCGTCGGCGCATCGATTGAGACGCTGGAATCCCATATCCGGCCACGGGACCAGCCCTCACGCACCACCTAAGCAGGGCGTGAGGCGGAATACTGTCGGTCGCGTGTGGAACACGCGCCGACAATATAAAGAAAAAATAAATAAAAAATGATGGTCAATTACCGGTACACCCCTGTGCATAAGTCAACAATTTTGTCTTATTAGGGGCTAGATGAGTAATTAGCCATTTTCAAAAAAATATAAAATAATAAAAAGGTAGGCGGACCGATCCGGTCTGAAATTGTGCAATTACCGCGGAGCCCCTCCACCTATAACCGGTTTTTTGTCTTTTTCGAGGGCTAAAAACGCTATTTAACTGTGAAAATAATGATAAAAAAATCAGAAAATCGGTAAACCAACCGAACTGAACGAACCGAGAACCGAACCGACCCAAAAATACACTATTGAAATCTACAATGAAACACTTATAATCTACACTGTTTTCTTGATCTCTTTTAGTTTATTGTATAATATAATGAGAAATTCTTTTCATGCACATGGAGAAATGTGGGCTAAAAGCCATGGAGAAAAAAGATCTAAACTACCTGTCCTTTTTATATTAAATTTAAAGTGAGGTATGGCCCTAGATAGATCTGGCCCACTTTCCATGTGCTAATTGTCTGCATGTTTTCTTCGAGCCTTTTTCCATCGTAAGATGTATGCACATCTTTGCATGCATGTACAGATTTTTTGTTGTACCACCCATCACCCAGTGACGTGGAGTTAACACTGTATTTATTACATTAATGGATGGGGAAGGGGCAGGAATAATAATAATAATGTTTTGAAATGACGGTGCATCTGCATCGGTGGAGTGCGTTTAGGTTTTAAAAGTGTTCTTTTGAAATCTAGCAATATAATATATATTTTTTAAAAAATATTTTTAATACAATCATATTAAAATGATCTAAACATATCATAAAATTAATTTGAAATATTCTTTTTTTATTTTTTTTAAAACATAATGATAAAAAAACCACGAAAAGGGCTGTGGCATGGCCATTATAGCAGCAGTTAAATTGTCGGTGGAGATTATAGGAGTTTTGAATAAAATGTGCTCCAAAATCCAACATATTTGCACAAAGAATGGAAAAAAAAAGAGAATGGGGTGAGAGAGGCTCGAACTCTCGACCTCAGGATAACTCAGAAGCTATGAGACCTACGCGCTAGCCAACTGCGCCACCACCCCTTTCTGCTTCATCTCGTGTATTAAATAACATTATATTTTCAACCTATTTATCTAAAAGCTTGTTTTCTTTTAAATTTCAATGAATTTTTATATTTTAGCTTCAAATTAATTTTTTTGTTTTTAAATTATTTCTATATGATGACATATTATTTTTAAATAAAAAATATTTTAAAATACTATAATATGACACAAGCTCTAATAAAAATATAGTGGGTGATAGATGAGTGAATATTTTCATTATATATTCCGAGGTAATTATCATTTAAATCGGTTTGATTTCAGTCTATAAAATATAACCAACCGTAGTATAAGAAAATTTGAATCAAACCAAATTGACTCAAATTAAAAACAAATCAATTTTGGTTCACCTTGATTCCTTAGCAAACCAGGTCTTGTGATTTTTTGAAGAAAAAAAAAATTGCTTCATAATTCTAGTTGTTTATGTTTGAATTTTAAAACTTTATTTTACTCTTTTAGCTCGTCCATATTAGAGAAAATGAACACACAAAAACTGTTTTATTTTAAAGCAATTAGGGTTTTTTTTTATTGAAAATAGTTTTATAGAATGTATTTTGTGTTTTCCATACAAGTTAAAAAATGAGTTTTGAGCCCTAAAATTTGGACTTTGCTTTCCTGGTCTCTAAACATGACTAGTAAATATAATAGGAACAATATATTATCGGTTTGTTTTTTAATTTTAGGCTATGGTTCATAATTTTGGTTTTTTAGATCCAACAACGTTTAAGTTATCTTTTAAACGACATCCAATTTTATTTTATTTTTATTTTTAAAATAAAATTATCTGTTTTTACCATGATTTTTAAATAAAATTTATAGTTTATAGTATTATTAGAGATTGTTATATGAATAATAATTTATGAATAAATTTGCTCATAAATATTTATTAAGAATGAAATATCTGTTTTGTTTTTTTCATTATATAATGTTATATGATTCTCTCAAATTAATTATTTTTATTTTTTTATATAATCATGTAAAAATTATGGAGACATAATTTTTTTTATATTTATTTTAATTGCTGTAAAAATAAACAAAAATAAACTTTAATCATGACCTGGCGACATCATGGGAGAGAAAAAAAACACTAATGTGCGTCCTATACTTTTCCAGAAAGTACAAAGCATGTGGAATATAACCAAATATTTTTCATAAAAAACCACATCTAAGAACCAAATAAATATATAAATAAAGAAAATATATTATCAACATTTAATTTTCAAAAATTACAATCACAAAACAAAACAAAAATAATTCTTTAAAAATCTCATGCTATCCAATATCAAATTGGATCTATCTCAAAGTTAGCTCTAGCCGGGTCTGTATGAAAAAAAAAAAAAAAAAAGCAGAAAAAACGATGGATTTTAAAGGAAGACGACTTGTGCAAGTGAAGGAAATCAAAGGGATCTCATTATATTCAATTGGATCTACCCCAAATTGAACTCAACTCAGCCTACAAGAACAAAAATAGAAGGAAAAAAATAAATTATTCCGAAGGCAAGGTTTGCAAGGGTGAAATGCAAGTGTAACCATGGGCACTTAATGTTTAAACACAAAAATAAAATAAAAAATAGATTTTGAAGGGCAGATGGGGAAAAAAAAAGGTTTTTATTTTTATTTTTCACATCCCGAAATAGAACCAAATTGAAACCAAGTCAAATTTTATAATTTCCAATCAAGAACATTCACCAACAAAAGTTGATCTTTATTGATAATCTAGATATTTAGATTTTTTTTGTCACCCCAACTTGTATTAAAGTGATAGATCCTACATGAAGATGTTGCAAAACCAGAAAGGAAAGCTATTTTATACACAAACAAGTGAGTTGCTGGAAGATATTGAAGACAAGAAAAAGGTGCCCAAATTTGATCCCAGAAAAATGCAGCAGAGCTTGAGGAATCAAATTTAGTGATGAAACACGAGCTAGCATCAAATCAATGAATGAATCCCAGATGAGTACTGTTTTGATGAACTTTTTTCTGTATCTATCAATTAGCTGAGTATCATGCAACAGCAACACAGCTTCCGCCTGACAGGCTCGTCAGTCTGCCAAGTTCGACAATGTTAGCTGCCGATGAAGTAAAGCCTTCTCATAATCATCATCATCCAAATCAGTGCTCTCATTGTTTTCGTACTTGATATCTATTTCGGTTCTTTCCTCTCTATCCAATCCGTTTGTTTCCGAAATATTCAATCGAGAGTGTTCTTCTCTCAAAGGCGAATCATCTGACTCTATTTCTTGCATTTCTAATTCTATCAATGCAGTCATCCTTGCCCGGTCCCGGTCTCTTGGGTATGTGCAGTAGAGGAATGTGTAGATGAAGCAACATAATGCCATTGGAACGCCAATTGCTGTGTAGAGTGCCTTGGCAAGCGATGCAGCATTTTCTCGGTCTGTTGTCACTGAGACATTGTCTAATGATTTTTTGGGACTTTTATAGCCATAAACATGCTGAGCCAAAATCCCTACTGTAGGGGGAGCAAATGAAGATAGCACGGACTCAAATGACCGATCCAAAGCATAGACACTCGCCCGAGATTTCTCTGGGACTATCTCTGCAAATATTGGACTATAACACCAGTTATATACATAACAATACAATACAATTGAGAAAAAATGGGAATATATATACTCTAATTTCATCATCTAATGCTTCAAGGGAAGTAGGAAACCGATTAGTCCCCTTGACTTCACAGCACATGAACAATACCAAGTAGTTTATGCAGCAGCGGAAGACATGCTACTAGTCTCAGCATTAGGGGCTTGAATGCTTAAAGATAAATTTATCATCAAGATCCAAATCATAATTCTTTGCAGTTATTAGCCATCTAACAATATATATATTTCTTTATTTTAATGATGCTTGTATGCACAACAGAAAAACATAACATCAAGAAGTGGAGAAATTAGTTGACGATTGCCCTTGTTAAGGAACCATCTCACCTAAGAACTTAAGCTATTAGGTAAGGTCCCAGAATATGATTTATATTATTTTCTAACACCTCCCCTCAAGTGAAAGCCTTTTGGACTTGAAACTTGCACACAGGCTCACTCTAACTTGTGCTTGATTTTTATCAAATAGAATGAGAGTGGTGAGATTCGAACTTGTGACCGCTGGGTCAACAAGGCTCTGATACCATGTTAAGGAACCATCTCATCTAAAAATTTAAGCTGTCAGGTAAGGTCCCAAAATATGATTTATATTATTTTCTAACAGCCATTAAATACATCTTTGCTTCTATTATAATATCAGATGGGCCATCAAAACCATGACAGAAGTAGTTAATTCAAAGCAAAGCCTATCCAAGGTGAGGATGTAAAAAGCTTTAAGGTTATATAAAGGAATGGGTTTCTTCGAATTAAATAGTATTATCAAATGCTAATTGCAAACTGGATTTTTGTATCTACCAATCTACGCGTGTGACCTCTACAACCTATTAGTCAAAATCATAACTATTCTACATAACAATTGATGCAAATCATATTGACTGACATTGAATGTGTGAGGATATTTTTGAGGTAAAAGTCAAAAAGAATTTCAGAGAGTCAAACTACTAATTTGACGAAAACATACATAACTTTTAATTTGATTCTTAGATATTACTTATATATTCTACAAGCCCAATTCTTTAAAAATCAACATGATATGACTCACTGAGATTGAGAAAGCCTTTACATTAGACCTATTAGATGTTTAATTTTTTTATTATTGTCCTAATTTTCAGATTTTTATTTTAATTAGGCTACCTAATTTTACTTTCTTTAGGTTTATTTAATTGGATTGATTCCAAACAGTATTTAAATAGTTTGTATGTAATTTTTAAAAAGATATTATTATTAGTAGTAGTATTATTCTTTATAATTTAAGGTTGTAACCTTAGATTTGAGATATTGTGATTTTTTATTTTTTATTTTTTATTTTTTATTTTTTATTTTTTATTTTTTATTATGGTATGTCATTTGATATCACAACAAATTAAACTATTAATGTACATAGGTATTGACAACAACTTTTCATTTTACAACAAAAAAGAGAAGGCCATTTGGGCACCATAAAGGATTGAAAGGCAAAGAACTCTATCCTAGAGATTTAATCAGTTGAATCAATTGTCAAGGAGAACTCTATCTTAAGAGATTTAATCAGTTGGAAGGAGAGCATAAACAAGAATTGTGATGCAGCATGGGACATGCTCAGAGACTTACCTCGTAGTAAATCAAACCCCTATCTATCTTCCAAACCTATATAAGCATCACATCTATTTGGAGAGTAACATATATGATAGACAAGTTTATTATATGGTTGTCAAATTGTAAGAGTATTTTCAAAGGAAAAAAACTTCTTGTTATCCAAAGGTAGACACAAACTTATCTATGGTGCCGAAGGTTGGTGGTTAGATGTTCTAGAAGACAAAGTTCATGTTGGTAAGTCTATACTTCCATCATTTAAGCAACTAAATCATTTAAGAACCAATCATTATTGAAGAATTAACAAATGAAGTTTGTGAAATTGAATGATGATTTTGTACGAATAAATATTTACATTGAGGAAGATAAGATGATGAAATCAAAAGTTTTCAATAATAGTGATGATATAAAATAGATTCTTCAAAGCCTTAATGAGGATTCAGGTTTTAACTTAGAATCTACAATGTCTCCTGCTCAAGAGCCACAAATTACTAAGAATTAGGAGACTATTATTTAGATTATAAAACAATTTAACACTGAATGCATGGATGGACTACTTTCTATAGAATATTTCATTCGAAACTTCAGTAATATAGTTGCACCAATTACTGAATACACGAAGAAATGGAAGTTTGACTAAGGAGAAAAGGTAGAAAAAAACTTTGTTTCTATTAAAAAAAAGTTGAGTATCACTCCAATTTTAACACTTATAAATTTCAACATGTTTGAGGTCAAATGCAATGCTTGTGGTGTAAGAATTAGATTGTATTGTTTCAAGAAAAGAGACTCCTGACATTCTATAGTAAAAATTTAAGTCATTCTAGATTAAAGTGGTTCACATACAATGAAGAATTGTAAGCTATTTTTAGGACTCTGAAGAAGTGGAAGCATTGCCTAACAAGCAAGGGATTTGTGCTATATTATGTGATCGTGAGGCATTGAGATTCCCACGTAAATATAATCAAATTAGTAATATCAATATGCATGTGAGATGTGACTTGCAGTAGTTTCCAATCAGAATTGTGCAACAGTTAAGAGTCCAGAATATAATTGTCAATACTTTGAGAAGAAAGATAACATTGTTAGTAACCTTAAGAGGAGAGCATGATGAGAATTTCAATGAGTTGAGAGAAAGTGACAAAACCTGCTTATTAAGATTTCTAAATTTATTATAGGTTATTGATTGAAAGAACTTTGCATTTCTTATCTTCATTACGAGAGAGAAGGTGATTTAAGATCTCCATGGAGAAGGCTTAATTAGTTATTTAGAATGAGAGAAGAATATTGTTGTTGTCGGTAAGAGACATTATTAACCTAATTTGAAAAGAGATACTAGTAAGTTTATGCAAAATTGTTATATTTGACAAATTACCAAAGGCCAAGCTTAAATATTATTTTATATATTCTTTCTATTAATATATATGAGATGACTTAACCGTGGATTTTATGCTTAGATTATCCGATACATAAAAGAGAATGACATATGTATTTGTTGTAGTTAACAAGTTCTCAAAGATGACATATTTTATCCATTACAAGAAGACAACAATGCCTCTAGTATCGCTCGACACTTCTTCTAAAAGGTGGTTCGATTGTATAGGGGGTGAAGACATTTTAATCAAGACAAAAAGTTTTATAATCACTTTTGATGGATATTGTGGAGAAATGTATGATTCATCCTTGAATTCCAATAGCACAACACATCCAAAATAGATGGGCATGTCAACGGACAACAAGTTGTCCGTTACTCCCAGCTGTTTTTGTTAAGAAATCAATTGTAGGTGCAGGTTACCGTTATGTGTAACATTGCTGCAGTCTAGGTCGGCAAAGTAGTATAGTAGGTGCAGAAAGTCTATTCTTTTATTGTATATATACTCAGTTCTATAATCCCTTAAGGAAGACAATTTTTCAGACAAAATATTGTGTTATAGTTTTGACATGGTATCAGAGCTCTCTCGGTTTGTAAAGTAATCTGTGTTGAACACCTCTCGGTTTGGATGTTGGTGTTGTCAACACTGCAACTCTCGGTTTCTTGGATTTTGGCTCTGCTTGAAGTTTCTTTGGGTTTTTTTAAAGAAGAGGGTGACTTAATTGCCGATCCCAGTTTATATCGAAAATTGGTAGGCAGCCTTGTTTATCTCACCATTACTAGACCGAACATCTCATTTGCCGTACAACAAGTCAGCCAGTTTCTTCAGGCTCCTCGCCATCTTCATTTGGCTGCTGTTCATCGAATCTTACGCTATGTTCATGGCACGGTGGCTCGTGGGTTATTTTTTTCCTACAAACAACCCTCTTCGCCTTACAGCTTATAGCGATGCGGATTGGGCAGGTTGTGCAGATACTCGTCGATCCGTCACTGGTTGGTGTATGTTCTTAGGAGATGCATTGATCTCTTGGAAGAGTAAGAAACAAGATCGAGTATCTAAGTCCTCTACAGAATCTGAGTATCGGGCAATGTCTCTTGCTTGTTCTGAAATCATTTGGCTTCGAGGGTTGCTTGATGAGCTTAATTTTTCTGCCACTGACCCTACACCTCTCCATGCCGATAATACGAGTGCTATTCAGATCACGGCTAATCCTGTCTTTCATGAGCGAACGAAGCATATTGAGGTGGACTGTCACTCTATTCGTGAAGCCTACGACGCTCGTGTTATTACTCTTCCTCATATATCTACTAACTTGCAAATTGCTGATATCTTCACCAAAGCCCTCACACGTCAACGGCATTGTTTCCTACATCGCAAATTGATGATGATTGACCATCCTGCATCAATTTGAGGGGGGCTGTCAACGGACAACAAGTTGTCCGTTACTCCCAGCTGTTTTTGTTAAAAAATCAATTGTAGGTGCAGGTTACCGTTATGTGTAACATTGCTGCAGTCTAGGTCGGCAAAGTAGTATAGTAGGTGCAGAAAGTCTATTCTTTTATTGTATATATACTCAGTTCTATAATCCCTTAAGGAAGACAATTTTTCAGACAAAATATTGTGTTATAGTTTTGACAGGGCAAACATAGTTGATGGATCAGATACTTGGCAATATGATTTGCAGTATCTATGATGACAAGTCGAAGTAGTGGGATATGGCTCTTGCACAAGCAGAATTAGCACAAAACATTTCTAAACATATGCAATAGGTAAATCACCATTCAAAATTATGTGCATGTTGTATCCCAGATATGTACTTGATCTTGAACTAGTTTAGAAGGGTGTTGGTAATAGTACTGTTGTCGAGAAGATTGTTGTGAATGCAAAACTATATGGGTTGAGATGGGACATAAGTTGCAACAAATCAATGTTAAGTACAAGGATGATGTTGATAAAACCCATCATGCTAAACTGTTCAAGGAAAGAGATAAGGTGATGATCTTTCTACACAATGAGAGATTTCTAGTTGGGACCTATAACAAACTATAAAAGAAGAAAATGATCCTTGCAGCATAATAAGGGTATTCTAATGGACATGATAAAAGGAAAATGTTTAAATTGTCGATCTGCCAAACAATATGGATATTCGTAAGACCTTCAATATTTTTGACATTATCCTAATTATGATGATGAGCCATTATATCCAAATTTAGATGTTGACTTTAGGTTGAGTCCTTCTCAAGCAAAAGAGAATGACATGGAATCTTTGTTAAATACATTTATGGACCAAATGGACAAACAATTCTCAAAAAGAAGTCTAAACATGTCAAACAAGTATTCTGATGGAAACAAACATAACTTTTAATATGATTATTGGATTGTACTTAAATTTTATTAAATAGTTTTACAAACCTTGTTCTATAATAGATAAGCTCGCTGTAACTAGGCGAGATAGAAAATATCCTTTAGGCCTAGAGGATGCTTTTTAATTTTTCATAGTTTTCCTATTGATTTTTCTATTCCTTAATTTGGACTAAGAATTTAATTTAATTTAATTAAGTTGGTTCCAATCACTATTTAAAGTTTATATGTAATTTTTCAAGAGATTATTATTATTGAATTCAAAACACATCAAAAGAGAGTTGTAGAGCTATGATTTAGAGTTTGAGATCCCCTGATTTTGACTTATATGAAACTATGTTTGTGCAGATATCTTATTTCAATACCATGTTATCAGTTGATTGTAATTCTCTAGGATGAAAAAAGCAAATGCTGCTGGTAGTTGAACATGAAAATCAAGGGAGATGATGAGTTGAAATGCATACTTGTTTGTAGCTGGACCATTCCAGGATATGCAGAATCCCATGATGAACAAGACCAGACCATGGATGAATGTTGCGGATGGATCATCACGTAATACAAGCAGCAAAACTGCTGCCAATGGAATGGCTGAACCAGAGCTTATCTGTGACAAAAATATCCTCCCAGAATTGGGAAAGCGTTTAGCAAGGACATCCCCCATCTTCCCTCCAAACAGGCCACCAAGTGAGCCAGCAACTACAAAAATAGTCATGAGAAATGCTGTTTTCTCATGGGAGAAGCCATTGAGCTCCAACCACATAGGAGCGAACGATAAAGCTGACCAAGGAAAGGATCCAGATACACCTTGAGCCACAATTATTTGGAATGATGGTATTTTTATAACTGACTTTGCTTCTTTCACCAGGTACTTCACCTCAGAGATAAAAGACTTTGGAGTTTGGTCTTTAGCTCTGCTATTAGTATCCGAAAAGCGTGGATCGTCAGCAAAAAGGCGGACCATAATACCAACAATTACACTAATTATTCCAACCAGATGAAAAGCAACTCTCCAGCCAGGTATTCCCATGAATGTTCTTGAGGCTATTAGAACTGAACTGAGCCCTCCGATGATGGAACCAAAGTTTCCTGTCAGCTGTAACCATCCAAATGCCATGCCACGGTTGCTTTCATCAGTTGAATCAGCGACAAGGGACTGAATGGCAGGTGTGACTATGGCCAGTCCAATCCCATTAAGACCTCTTGAAACTGCTACCTGATAACCAAATGTGAGAACATTAAATTAGGCAAGAGGTCATGCCATGAGAAGTATGAGTTCTTCTTCTATTATTATCCATCCAGGAGACTCAAACCACCAAAAATAGCAAGCTTCGTATTCTCAAGAGTGTTTTTTCTTGCTTCTTCAAGTTCACTTACGAAGTATACAACTTGCTGAAAAGATTCCTGATAAAAGTATCCAATTTAACCACAAGAACTCGCTTTTCAAACCAGAAAATTGTTCAGCTTACCTTCATAATCTTCTTATATCTGCATAACAAATGAAAGAAAGCAACATAACACTTTAACATCTCTAATAAAGACTTGGAAAATTATGGCTACATTTTTCTTACATCGAACTTCAGCTCCATTGAGTAAAATTTTCTCCAACAAAAGCTTCTTGATGCCAATCATATTATTCTCACCAAAATTCTGGTCATAATAACGAAGTTCTTGAACAAGAAATGTAATATACTTCTGACTAGTTTCCTTCACTATATTTCTCTCAGAAAAATAGCATTTTTACTAGTCTAATATCAACACATGATTGAATCACAATTCCAACACTGCTCAAGAAATTTCTTCCAGGTCATTATTCACCTTGAGCTAGGACAGTCATTGCGTAGGTTGAACCTGAAATCTATGGCTGGTGTTGTGGTAATAGGCCAATAGCTGTAAGAGACGAATGACATTCATGGAATACAAACAGTTTCCTCATTTTATTTGGAAAAATCCTATATTCCTAGTAGCATAGCAATTAAATGGACTAATCCAGGCAGCCCAACATTTCACATATACAACTATTCTTCTGCGAAGTATAACAAACCAGCCTCACCAAGAAAGTCATTAGAACCTATCTATCGGTCCTCTAATAAAATCATGAAAAATAACCCAAAATGAAGAATCTATAACAGAAACCGACAAAATTTGAAAAAAAAGGGGGAGGTACAGATCTTGAAAAAAAATAGAGAAACAACACAAATAGAGGGGTTAAAAGTCTCAAACCTCGAAGAAAGTAGAGGAGATGGCAACGAGGAAAGTGGCGGCAGCCCAAAGAAAAGCACCAAGAGCAATAACATGGGCACGATTATGATGCACAGCAAGGTAAGCAGCTAATGGATAACAAGAAGACTGAACAATGGATCGAAACAGAGTTAATGAACCCAAACCAGTGGGGTCAGTATGTAAGGCTGCACCAACCTCTTTGTACACACCTGGTAACAACGACTCATCAGCCCTCTCCATAATCCCTGCTAGATTCACTAGCAGTAATGTCAGAGTCTCTTGTTTCATCGTTTAAGTTTCTCTGAAATCAGAGTACTCTGGTTTTTCGGAACCGAAGAAAACAGAGTATCCTCTGTTTGGATAGAAAGAAGGGTTGACCGAGTGGATTGATAAGTTGCTGATATAGGGGAATTTGATCTCTGAAGTATCAAGTCATTTCTCTCTCTCTATTAAAGTAAGAGAAGGACCGCAGAACCCACCAATCCAAATTCATAGATCGAGCCAAGAATTTTGGTATCCTGCGTGGAATCATTCAAGAAAATTAACGTCTGATTGCCTCTCGAGCCTTTTACCATTTTGCCTTCCTTTACATCCTTTTCTTAGAAAAAAGTCTATGATGGATATTTTTATTTCCCTCTTGATATGATATTCAATATTTCTCAGAAATTAAATATTAATTAAGCATTTACTAAGAAAAGCAGATGTGATTCTTGAATCCCACGACTTTCATCAGAGATCATCCCATGAGATGTTAGGACGAATAGAATTCTCACAGGTGATGCGATGCGCCTACTACTTCTAATATTCAAAGGAGTGCTTGTTTACTTGTTGCCGTGTGAAGATTTCGTCAATGTTGTAGACTATATTCTTGTGTTTAAATAAGACTTTATCTGTCACAAAGATGACTTCAATTTGGTTTCAAGTGATTTATAAATAGGGCTCAAGTGGTTTCGTAGTTGGGGGCCTTGCCCTATTGTGGCTCATTGCTCTTCATGACCTTAGGCTTAGACCAAGAAACTTGTAAATCAAATGATTTCGTATAGATCAAATTGTGTAATCTGGTGCTTTGTTTTTTAATTGAATTGGAATAAAATGTTTTGATTTTAAAGTGTTTTGACGTGTTGTTTTGAGGTTGTACTCTCTCTATATATATATTAATTCAAAAAAAAATTAGTTCAAATCCAAAACTAAAATTATTTAGAATCGTGCAATTTAATCTAAAAAATCACAATAAATTGATTTTTCTGAACAAAATTATGAACATGTATTATATTACGAGAATGTCATCATCAATCTCGCAAGGTCATTACATTCTCTGATTGTTTTGAAATTTTAACATAATCTATATAAATATGTCAAGAAACTCCTCGTCATTGTTGTTAAAATCGCGAGTTGACTCACAAAATCGTATGATTTTATGAGTCAAAACAACAACACTGGTTTAAATCGGGTAGAAAAATCAAACCCTTTTAAAATTGGATAAAAATCGGTCTGGATCGTAAAATCAGACCGAATCGTTCCGATTTTACTATCCTACAAATCTTGCCAACTGTGAATTGCCCATGCCCTACTGTCCCTTCCTCCCCCCTAAGGCCTAGGTGCCTAGCCCTGCTATCCGATTTTCCTTTCCTCTCTCTCTCTCTCTCTCTAGGGCCACCCCCCCCTCTCTCCTAGTTTAAAAATAAATTAAATCAGTATTTATTGATTATCATATATTGTAATTGTTTTGTAATGTATTTTTAATTTATTTTAAACTATGTACCTTAATTAATGAAGTTTTATGACTATAATTATGTTGTATTGTATTTAAAAATATTTTACTTATGATTTTACGATTTTTCTACCTCCACGATTTTAATTGCGATTTTACGATTTTTGTACGGTAAAATTTCAGTTACGATTTTACGATCTGAGTTCAGAAGCTACTTCTATTTTGTGTCAAAATCATGATTTTGACAACCTTGCTCCTCGTAACATTTAAGCTCAATCTAATGTCGGATTAAGAGATATGATTGATATTGTAAAATTATTCATTATTTAAAAAAAATATTATTTGACCGAAACGGAATGGACGGAACGAAACCAGAACGTTCCGACCAAAATTGAGGCGGAATTTTCAGAACGTGCCAAAATTTAAGCGAGGTAAAAACTACGCTATTTTATCTTATTTTTGTAACTGGTACAAAACATTTCGACAAAAATGAAACGAAATTAACAACATTGCTATAGAATATTGTACCCAAACTAAACAAATAAAGGATGGAGATAAGCTTTCAAAAGATAGACATAGAATCTGCTGCGTTACACGAGCCTGGAAACTTGCAGCAGTGATCAAATAATAATAAACATGGCCACAAAAGAGAGTTTCCCTTGATCATGTAAACCTGATTGGCTTTTTTGATTAATCGAAATCATTGAAAGTGTTAAACAATGGTGTGGTTGTTTCCGTTTTTCTGAAGTTAATGAGGACACTAAATACAAATAACCATCTTCTACCTCACAATTTTACCAGTGTCCTAATCTGAGGATGTTAGTTTACTTGAAAGTAGAGCCTTGTTATCGCTATCATCATCGAAATCCAACCTATCGATTTTTCCACACTCTACATCACTTTTTGTTGTTTCCTTTCCATCAAGCCCTTTTGATTCTGAAAGATGTAGTTGAGAGAATTCTTCTTCGAAAGGAGAATCATGCGCCTCTGCTTGCTGCATTTCTGATTCTATCAATGCATTCATCTTCGCCCGCTCCCGGTCTCTTGGATACGACCAGTAGAGGAACGAGTAGATGAAAACACATATTGACATTGGAATGACAAATGACAAGAAGAGCGCCTTGGCAAGTGATT
Source organism: Salix brachista (assembly GCA_009078335.1). NCBI lineage: Eukaryota > Viridiplantae > Streptophyta > Magnoliopsida > Malpighiales > Salicaceae > Salix > Salix brachista. The sequence continues at coordinate 9,362,121 of CM018578.1, read as the reverse complement.
CAGCATTTTCTCTATCTGTTTCAACTTTGACAGAATCCGATGATGTTTTGGGAACTTTGTATCCGTACAAGCGCTGAGCCAAAATGCCAACTATTGGGGGAGCAAAAGAAGACAGTACGGTCTCAAATGAATTATCCAAAGCATAGATTGTCGTTCGAGATCTCTCTGGCACTATCTCTGCAAATATTGGACTGCAAAAATATATGTCAGACAATTCAGACTCATTAAACATCGTTTCAATTTGTAATATCGTTACTTCATGCATCGAACTAGTAGGGAGCTAGAATGGCCATCAATACTACCTCACAGCATGCTTTATTTCACTTTAAAAAACATAATCCGGCATATCTTTTGCGCTGCTCTAGGGACCTGGAGCGGCAGAACATGCTTACGAAGAAATTTGATTCAGGAAAACTGTAACTTTTCAAGTACAACACTTGGGGTAATTGCTGTTCAAGTGCTTGCAGCAGGTATAATTTGTAAGACATGCCAATGAATTTAGCGTAATCAAGATACAAGGCCAGCATAATCTCTGACACTTGCAAATTGCAAACTTTGAAATTAATGCTTACAGAAGGGTGCTTTCAAGCTATCAAAGTTTTCTACAAGTTATAGAAAATTTTATAATCTTAATCTAATGAAGGTGAAGGAAGAATTGTGTTAATATCATTTTGCAAGAAATTGGGAAATCCTTTGGCCAATGCTTCTTCGGGACAAGCAACCTAGTCCAACACAAAGATCTATGTGTAATGGTGAAAAAAAATGAAATCTTCTTTAAGTGAATAGGAATACATACTTGTTCGTCGCGGGAGCATTCCAGGATGTGCAGAGTCCCATGATGAAAAAAACCAGACCATGCATGAATGCTGATGATGGATCATATGGCAACACCAGAAGCAAAATCCCTGCTAACGGAATGCTTGAACCAGCACTTATCTGTGATAGCATTACTCTCCCAGAATTAGGCAACCGTTTAGCAAGGATATCCCCCATTCTTCCTCCAAACAGACTGCCGAATGAACCACCGATTACAAAAATGTTCAAGAGGGATGCTGTTTGTTTATGAGAGAATCCAATGAGCTCTAACCACATAGGGGCGAATGATAAACCTGACCAAGGAAATGTTCCAGTGACACCTTGAGCAACAATTATTTGGAAGGTTGGTATTTTCATAACTGACTTGGCATCTTTGATCAGATCCTTGAACTCTGAAATAAAAGTATGAGGAGTTTTATCTTTAGCTCTACAATCAGTATCAGAGAAGTGTGGATCCTTGGCAAAGATACGGACCAAAACACCAACTACTACACTTATAATTCCAACCAAATGGAAAGAAACTCTCCAACCAGCTATCCCCATGAACGATGTTGTGGCTAGCAGCACCGAGCAGAGATTTCCAATGATGGAGCCAAGGTTTCCTGTTAGCTGGAGCCATCCAAATGCCATACCACGATTGCTTTCATCAGTTGAATCGGCAACGAGAGACTGAATGGCAGGTATGACTATGGCAAGTCCAATCCCATTTAGACCTCTTGAAATTGCCACCTGATTAATTGATCAGATGCAAAATTAAGCACTGGCAAGAAATTCAGCTCTTTCTCATCAAATAATCAAATTCTCGAATAAGCAACATCATTATGAACTTATATCAGTAATTCATTCCTTCATTATCTTCTAAAAGCAGAGTGGCTCAACAAAAAGTTCATAGCACTCTCAAATCTCTATCTACTGCTATCAAACATGAATCTATTGCAATCGTAATAGAGCCAGCAAATTAACCATTTGGGACTTATGTGTGCCCCATATAATGAGTCTCCGAATCTAAATGCTACGTCTTTTTTCCTAGACAAGCACGTAAGATTTCACCTAAAAAGGCATGAACTCACAAACCCCATATCACAGACCAGCCCCCTCTTTTGTTTTGCTTGAACTAGCTAGATCTTCTCATGTAACCATAATGAAAGCACACCAAAATGGGTTTCTTACAATAACTATAAAAAGTCACTCAAAAATAGAGAGAGATCAAGAGGGGAACCTGTGAATATGTAGAGGATATGGCAACAAGGAAGGTGGCAGCAGCCCAGAGAAAAGCACCAAGAGCAATAACATGGGCACGATTATGACGCGCAGCAAGGTAAGCTGCTAATGGGTAACAAGAAGACTGAACTACTGATCTAAACAAAGTGAGTGAACCCAGCCCGGTCGGGTCTGTATGTAGAGCTGCACCAACTTCTTTATACACTCCTGGCAACAAAGACTCGTCAGCTCTCTGCATAATCCCCGCAAAATTCACCAGCACCAAAGTGAGTGTCTCTTGTTTCATTTTCAAAGTCTTTATCAAAGCAAGATCCTCTATTTTATTTCCAAAAATAGACAATCCGATGTTTCTTTTCCCTTTTTAGCAAGTACTATGAGAGAAAAAAGGACATAACCACGTAGCCCTATGATTGACCAAATAACTGCTGGATTTTTCGGACATGTAGAGCAGACTTCCCCTGAAATCACTGTTCTGGAAAAGTGCTTCTGCGCTGTTGAGCAGCTTGGGTTTTGCTAGCAGTGGGTGTAGCGTAGTGCAAGGGGTTTTAATTGCTAAAAGAATCAGATCTGTGCAGTAAATCTAAAGACAATTTACAGGCTGTGCATGTGCTTCAATGGCATCGCACAAGTTGCTGGATATTAGTTTAATTTGCTTGTGTTATGGGGAAGATGCATCATGCCATTATAAAAACATTAAATCTGTTTTGTATAGCAGGCCTCTTGATTTTATTGATGGAGTCGTGCATGCCTCCCCTCGCATGATTAGCAGAAAAAAATATATATCGCCCCCATTTCTTGGAGGAAGGAAGTTCTTCAATTTAGCCCTTGTACCTGTGCAGACTAGTACCCAGGGGTGCGGCTTGGTGGCAAGGGCTGTCTCTCGACAAGCACGAGTGCAGCTTTCGAGCCTGGCCGGCCAATCTATCTCAAACCTATCTTAAACCTGTAAGAGCCTGGTACAGCCGTGGATTTACACGTGTTCTGGGTCCATAAAATACGCTTTCCGGGTCACGTGGTTCCCCCTTCATCCAAAAAAAAAAAGACTAGAGCCACGTTGGTTATTTATGATTGGTGGAATGTTACGATTTTAACTGTAACAGCTTTATTTGAGGACCCAGACACCTCCTTTGCATAGCCATATTTATGGAATTTTCGATACCTTCATTAATGGAAATAGTTCTTTAAATACATAATTAGGAAATAACTATCCATTATCCTGACTAGTTGATAATGGACAGAACGTGTGCAACAATTTAAATGAAGTACTGAATTACACGAAATATTGCTTAATTAAATAACAATCAAATACTTAATTAAATAACATAATAAAACTCCAGCTGCTGCCCCGTGTCATACATCAGCTTCGGCTGGTTTCCCCAAGTGTCACGTGTCCAGCATCCAAGTCGCCTCGGTTGCATCATCTCCCCATCTCTAAGCTCCAGGTGTCCCTCGCTTGAGCGTCCATCAGTGCCGCGTGTCTCTTGATGACCAGGCACATAACATGGAACATAGTTTTTTTGATACAATATGGCAAACTTATGATAAAGCCCAACAAAACCCAAATAAAAGCCCATAATCAAACCCACTCAAATCACAGCCATGGAAACCCTGTATTCTGCGTGAAGTTTTTCCCCCCGATTTTATACAATATATAAAAACCTTTTGTGATTGTAGGCCATCGTTCTAGTGGCGAGAGAATACATTTTACTCTTATTTTCAAACAGTCCCTTTGGTTAAAACCTTTCTTATTTTAGTAGTGTTTGATATTGTATTTTAAAAATATTTGAAATATTTTTTTTATTTTAAATTAAAATAATTTGATATTTTTAGATTATTTTCATGTGTTAATATCAAAAATAATTTTTTAAAATAAAAAAATATTATTTTAATACAACACAGGCACTTGGTCTTCGTCTCACAAAGTAACGGACATTTTGCTTATACTAAATTTCAGATTATTTTTTTCTAATATAAAAAGATATTCAAGTAAATTTGGTTAACTTTATTAACCAATAACATGGGATAACCCTAGAAAAACAAATTAAAAACTAACAAATTAATATCAAATAATAAAATATAAAAAATAATGATGTAAAAATCAGGCTAATTTTAGAAACCTGCCATATATAATACCAAAAGAAATCTTGAATACAAATTTTAATAATAAAAAAATAGTAATTTAAATAATAAAAATCAAGCCTAATATAAAAACTAATGAAAAAAATAATAACAGAGCAATTAAGAGAATGCAAACAAAGATTAAATTAAAAAATAAATGAAATAAAATGTTGAATGATAAAATTAAAATAAAAAATTAATTAAAAAAGCATAATTAAAAAAAAAATATAGCTTGTAAATTATAAAATATCTTCCTACGGTTTTTAAAACTCAAAAGAAGTTTTTTAGTGATTTACTTGAACACAGAAAAGAAATAAATAAATAAATAACTCAAAACTTTAGCAAATAAAAAATAAAATAATAAACGAATTCAATCCCGCTGTAGCTTTAGAATTCGAGTCTTGAAACCGATAATTATTTTCTCTTACAACTGACTTAATTATTAAATTCTAATTAAGAATAAATCTAAATTTCCATATATTTTTATATACCAAACACAACCAATATTGAATTGATCCCCCCTTACCAGCTAATTGGATTAAAAATCTATAATAATAATAATTAAAAAAAAAACAATTACTAATTGCCTACATATTGAATAAATTCAACATACTAGACATAAATTAAAACCTCGAACAGAAAGAAAATGTAAGAACAATGTTTCAAAATAATTTTTTAAACAAAATGTACTTGGAATTAAAATCTTTTTTCATTTCACAAAATTCGGAATTCATCAATTCTTTACTTAATAAATAAAAAAAACTCTGTAACATCTTCTCATTGGAGATCAATGTAATGGATCCCCGCTCGTTTCCCTAGACGGCTGCAGTCAACATTAGTGGCGGTTGATTCTTTGATGTTATTCCGATGCTTGTGGCTGGAAAACATGATCCTGTTCTTGAGCATTAAAGTTATTTGGAAATGACTCGCCGAAAGTGTATCTAGTCTATATGTAATCACATCTTTACTTGGTTAGGCTAAGTATTCTTCCCACCCTACAGGTTTTTTTTTTTGTCTCGCAAAGTTATTACAATCTTATATATACAAAAACACTCTAGAAAGTTCTATAATACCGAGGAAGAAAAATAATATAGGAAAACTAGTATCTTCGAATGACATTTTTTATATATATAAACGCATAATAATACAAAATTCAAAATTAAATTAACTACAAAAAATATTTATTTTCTCCAAAAAAAAACACCCTCCATCAATCTTCACGGGTTGGAAGCAACTCGTCCCTAAGTTTAGATATCAATAAAAAACTGTCTTTCACCATTCGCGTCTATTTAATGCCCTATTTAGTATTGTGTAAAAAAAAATTATTTTTATTTTTTACTTTAAATTAAATATTTTTGGTGTTTTTAGATCATTTTCATTTGCTAATATCAAAAATTATTTTTTTTTAAAAAAACATCTTCTTAATTCAATTTTAAACGAAAAACATTTTCAAAAACAACTCCTACCGCAATCTCAAATAGGCATTAAGTGTTACAAAAAAAAAAAGATCAATTAAAAACCTAAATTGCAACGAGATATAGGTTTTAGGTGTTATTAGAGAGAGAAATCAAGATTTGGGAACCAGATATGAATCTAAAATGGTCAGATTATTGAAATTCGAGGCTTAATTGCATAAGATTCAAATTCTAAGGAGCAATTAAGGACTTGATTAAACAAAGTTAGACCAAGGAACGATTTGAACAATGCACACTACTGCAAGGGTTGGAATCAATGGTTTCAAGGACCAAAATGAATAAAACAAAGTTATATTGACCAATCAGGGACTACATTGGCAAATCAAAAAACAATGACGATAATGAAAAAGACACTCAAATTTAAGGCTAAAATAGGATATCGATGATGGGTGAAATTACAAAATTAAACGGTGTAATTGAGCAAATTAAAAGCATAAGGGTGCAATAAAAATTCTCGATCTAAAAAACTCTAATTTTAAGGGTTAGCAAAACGACACCGTTTCATGGGTTTTGTGCACCTTCACGTGATTGAATGCGATGATTTTGACCATATCTGAGGCTAAAACCACTCCCATTCGACTCCCAAACTCTTCCTCTACAACCTTATGATCTTCAATTCAAATGATGATATCTCATACCTACCATTTATTACTTCAACATCTTATCTCTTATCAACCTTCACTTTGTGTTTAAAGAAAAGTTGATTAAGTTAGAAAATTCAAGCAATAAATATAGAGTTATAAACATTCAAATCAAGCAAAAAAGAATATAATGGAAAGGTGTGCACCTTCTTTATCTAATTCAAGTGGTTTCAAGGCACGATGATGTTAGAGATGTTCCAACAAAATCACAAAAATGATTGACCTAGTCATTCTTGACTTAGATACCTGGTTGCCCCAAAACTACTTAAGCACTTCACATGTCACACTCAAATGGTCTAGAGGATTCTTATCAATGGTTATTATCATTTCCTTCAAGATTAGAGGGCAAATAACAATTTCCTTTGTAGCCAAGATTTCTATAAGACCACTCCAATATGAAACCAGAAAACCTTGTAGAAAATCAGCAAGGTTTATCTTGTTAAAACTTTAACTGAGCTTATAAAAGGGCAAGTCATCTGCAGAAGTAACGGGAGAGGAAAGAAAAAAAAAGGAAGAAAAAAAAAGTAGTAAAAAAAGAAGGAATATAAGATTGGTGTTTGAAGAAAAAGGTGCAAAGTAGCAAATGTAACCTTCTACAACCAACCGGTTCCACTCGGGGAGGGTCGAATTGGTTGGGTCAACCAGTGGAGTTGACTCAATCGAGTCAACTCGACCGAGTTGACCCAAGCATAAAGGCATGTTTGTTTGATTTAGGTTTTGTTAAGTGGATTTCTTAGACTTAAGAATATGTTTGGCAAACGCAACCTTGAGTTAGTTTTTGTTAGTTCTATTTTAAGCAAAAAATATTTTTTTACCGAACATGGTCTTATAAAAAAATAATGAAAAAAAGCTTTTGTGTGATGTATATGAACAATTATCTCAAAAATGAATTCATGTTTTCATATAAAAGAAGTTTTGTTTTTTTTTTGGGTGGGGGGGTGGGTTGTATATATCTTGAGATTTCAATAATGATTTTATTAAATCCCTAAGAATTTGGCCAATATTCAAAAAATACAACCAATTTTCCTTTAATGTATGAGAATAACAGGTTACCATTCATATAAAATACTGAGTCTATTAGGAGGTTGACGTTTAAAATATTAGTAATTAACCTGAAAAAACTCTCAGAGTTAATTAAATATTTATCATTTTTAATTGAAAATATTTTAATCATTATTCCTGATGAACAAAGTAAAATAGATGCAACTCTACAATTTGTCTCATTTAAATCATAGTTCTTGTACTCTCTTTTTTTCATCTATGAGATGTCTGTTTTTAATATAATTAACTATTATCTTCAAAACAAAATCATAACTTAAAAGGTTAAAAGTTCGGATCCCATTATCCATAATCTTCTAATTATTGTTAGATTTAAAATAAAATAGCATATAGTAATGGTGTATCTATATAAGTTTTTAATCTCAAATGACCTTCATTTAAGAAAGTATATTAGTGTATGTGTTAAATTATGTTATGATACTTTACCTAGAGGTTGTAGTTTTATAGTTATTTAAAATACAAGTGATTAAGAACCCAATTTTTAATTATATTGATTTAACCAATTTCTACCACAATTGTTAATTAATATGTCTAGATTTTAATCAGTATTTTAATCTTAGCGTGCCATACAAAATTTAACCCTAATTGTAAGTAATGACTGATGAAATGAAACCCTAATTCTATGATTTTAATCAGTATTTTAATCTAAGAGTGCCATACACAATGTAACCCTAATTGTAAGAAATGACTATTGAAATGAAATCATATGCAGTGGTGATGATAATTGCATTTTGTTTAGCTTGAACAATAATAAAAATAAGAACACCAAAAGTCTGTGATTTGAAGAGTATTTTCAATCTAATGGCCCAAAGTTCGTTTCTTAAAATTTGAACGCACTCAAGCTCAAACATGTTTTTCCACTATTTGGTCTTAAAGCCCATTAATCATATGAAGTGAGGATTATGATTTTTTTATATGTAAAAAAAATGGTAAATTATGAATAGTTAGCATGATATTTATAAACTAAATTCATTTAGAGGGTGTTTGAGAGTGTGTTTGTTGTTGTTTTTTAAAGTATTTTTCTCTTAGATATGCATTAAAATAATTTTTTATTTGATTTTTAAGAAAATATTTTTGATATTATCACATTAAAATTATCTAAGAACACCATTTTTTTCATTTAGAGAAAGCAGATTCAATTTTTTTTAAAAGCACCTTTTCAATGCTTCACCCTGTCTAACACTGTGTTTCAAAAATATTTTTGATAAAAAATAATTTTTATTTTAAATAAGTTTTTTGAGTGTTTTTAGATTATATTTGCTATATCAGAATTATTTTTTAAGAAATAAAACATATTATTTTAATTTATTTCTATCATTTAAAAAAATAATTTTAACGATGATACATTTCTATCATTTTCAAAAAGTTAGTAACGAGTACGACAAATTGAGAAATAAATTGACATGAACAGTGAATTCTAGAGGTCAAAAAGCCTATAACAGTTCCTTACGAAGTATTTTTAAGTTTTTTTATTTGATGCCAGCAATTACTTTATTTATTTCCTCAGAATTCATCATTTTAAGAAAACTAACCACGATAAAAGATTGATTAAATATTCATATGCTACAAATTCCATCTAAATTGTAATTTTTTAAGAGTTGACTTTGCGTTTACAGAGTAACGTTTTTGTTAAAAATGTTTTAAAACAAGATGAAAAATTAAAAGGATTTAAATACTAAATTCATCCCATCTTTGTTCTTACATTATAAAAGTGTTTTTTTTTTTGAATTTTTAATATTTATTCTGAATTATTTTATTATTATTTTAAAATAATGATATTAAAAAAGTAGAGAAATATATATTATTTTAAAATAAAAAATATGTTAAAAGATGGCAATATAAATACATGAAAAGGCTGTAATGGAAGGCACGGAGGCTAGGCCCTAGGGTTATAGTGTGGGGCCCAAGAACTGCGTGGCTTCACAAGCTGACTCACTCGCCATGATTTCATTAATATGGGAGGTGGCATGATGAAGGGGGAGGGAGCCAACATGATGAGAGAAAGGACGGGTGGCTTTGAGAAGGGCCCACAAAACCCTTTGTCTCGAGTTGGATGCACATTCTCCATGTCAAAGACCTTGCTTGCCGTGCTGCGGGCTTTGCTGGGAGACAAATCTGATCCAAATAGCACCTCCAATATTTCTCCAAAACTGTTGCTTCTTTCTCACAGTTTCATTTCATATGTCGTAAAAAGCTTTTCAAATCTCAAGAGTCCCCCAGAACTGATTCCCAGATTTTGCCAGCACCCCAGTTAGCTTATCATATGAAATTGCAGAAAATTCAGAGTCTTTTTTTCTGATGCAATCTTCTGTGCCAATAAACCAAGAACAAAAACTGTCCCATTATCATTAATCATTGACAGATTTCCAAGAACTGATTCCCAGATTTTGCCAGCACCCCAGTTAGCTTATCATATGAAATTGCAGAAAATTCAGTTTTTTTTCTGATTTAAACTTCTGTGTTCATAAACCAAGCTCAAAAACTGTACCTTCATCATTAATCATTGACAGACTTGTACACGGGTAGCATCAAAATTTGTTTTCGAATGATGAAAAACGTCTCTTTGCAACCTTAAACTCTTGTGGTTAAATCTAATGAAGGAGGTTAATTGATTTGGAGGCAATGAAAAGGGACAGCTTGCTTTGTGAATACTTTTAGGTTGCAGTTTGTGAGTTGACAGTAGTGGCAGACAAATGTGGACTTCATGAAAATCACTCCTGACCCACCTCGGCAGACAAGGGATAATGCGAGATTTTAAATAAGCACCACAGTAAATGGACTCACTGTTGCAGTACTGGTTTTTACTTCCAAAAGTTTTTCCAGAGGAAGTCGTCGAAATAAATAGTAAGTCACCGTTCTGTATTTCTTTTTGCTGGAAAAAAATACTAAAATAATAGTTTTTGGCTTTCTTTTTTTTCCTCAAAGAAGGGTTTTAACATATCAGTGTGTTTGTACCGTTTATAGCAGTGCTAATTTATTTGGAATATTGACAGCCATTGATAGGAAACGGAAGTGTCTTCATACATAGCTTTATATATTAAAAAAATCAGTATATTAATTAAGGATTCATTTGAATCCTGGTGTGCAATAAAAGGAAGCCAAGTATATAACTGTGTTATTTAACACCACCATCAAGATAAGAGACACGCGAAGTATGCTGTTTTAGAGTGTGATTGAGGTTATTTAAATAAAATAATATTTTATTTTATTTTTTTAAGAATTATTTTTGACATCAATATATGAAAATAATCTAAAAACATTAATTTTTTAACCTAAAATAAAAAATAAAATTAAAATTTTATTATTAGTTTTTAAATATTTTTAAAAACAAGTGACAAACATCTCTTAAGTGGTGTTATGTCTTTGACAAGATTAAAGTGTCAACTATGCTTTAAACTTGTTTGATTATCGAAAGTAAGGGGGGGGGGGGGGAAAGGAGTTCTTTCAAAAGTAGTAAAAAGCTGAGCTAGATGCTAAAAATGTTGACCTCAAAAAAGAGTGTTTGAGGGGGAAATCTTCCTGATCTTGATTTAAATATGTCTATGAATTCTGTAATACTGCTATAATTTAATTCTGAAAGGCGTTTTTCATGTTATCACCGGGTGCCGTTTACTTCTACTGCCATATACGATCTCACTCGACTATGAAGCTACAGCCTACAGTAGAAAAGTCGGCACTATGAGATGATTTATTACTGTTGGATAATTATGTTGTAATTGTTCTTGAAATTATTTTTTGTTTAAAAATAATATTTTTTTTATTTTTAAAAATTATTTTTAAGAGCAAAATACAAAAATGATCTAAGAACATAAATTATTTTTAATTTAGAATAAAAAATAAAAATATATCTATGATTTTTTTTTCAAAAATACTTTTAAAAAAATGGGCTGTAATTCAAAAGGCAATCCCTCTTCAGTTTTATGTTCATGTTAGAGAGGTTTGCGTGCTATCTACATGACTCATTTCAGTACTGTATACGCACAGATGGATAGCTTTTGATGTGTAGTAGCACCAAACATTTGAAGAATTTTCAAATCAAGCTCCTAAAAACACCCTTTTTGATGGGACTTCTCTCGATTAGAATTTCTTGCGAGTTAATGTTAAACAACCATGTTATAAATGATCTGACGTCAATAATAGGTGAGTGAAATTTATATGAAGCAAGATTCGTTCGGCGAAGCATCAAGATATGGGATATATGAAAACATGGATGAAATGAAGCTCGTGAGGTCCGATGATGAGGATATGGCCGAACCAAATGAAGGTCCATCTCCATCCCGACTAGCTAGGTGGCCAGGATAGACGTGGGAAGAAGCCTCCTCCAAGAGGGAGACCACTAAGTATTAGCTGGGGGGAGGGGGGGTTATTACATTATTTTTGGAGACTTTACTTCTACCTAATTTTTATTTTACATGTATAAAGTTATATATCCTATGTAGCAAAGTCATTGTTTAACATGTTCATGGCATCTATCAATATTTTGCTTGGATTGGGATATAAATGTTTCATGCATTTAAAAATTGGGATATATATAATATATTCTTATTTCAAATTGATTTCTTTTCAATTTCCTGCTCTCTGTTTTTCATTCGTATCGAAACAATACCTTGGATGGCTAGGCATTCTGGTTTTGGACAACATAGATGCCTGTACATGGGCATGGGCATGATATGTGCGACACCTATATAGATGCTTAGCTAGTGTTAATTAGGAGAACCCACGCTACAAAATTGAGGTGCAAATAAGTCAAAAAGCAGCTTAAGATTGGATCTATGCAATGGGGCTAGCTCTAACCGGAACCCCTTTTTCTTTCTTTCCATTTCCCTTTATAATATATAGTTTAGGAATTGAACTTAGCCCAAATAAACATGATGTGTGTACTTCGGAATAAGATACCATTATTCTGCAAATATGAAAGTTTTGTCTTCTTCCAGTATTGGGCACTTGAATATATGCTTTTTCAGATGAGGGAATGGTTTCAAGTGAGGAGGAAATGGAGGGAGCCAGCCAGCCTTTTGATGAAGATGTCAAAAGTTGTACATCTTTTTGAGCTTGGCTCAAAAATGGAGGGCGCCACCATTTTTATATTTCTGTACAGAGAAAGAATGATGCCCTCGCCAGTTTGTGAAACTGTTCCACCATAACACCAGCCTGTGGGCTGGAGATAGTCATCATTGCTAGAGAGCAAAGGCTATAGTTATACTCACTGGCATGGACCATCCCCACTACTCTCTCTCTCTCCTCTCTCTCTCTCCCCGTCTATCAGCGATGCCTGGCCGTGGCTGGCCCTTTATACTCGCAAAATCCCATGGCTAATCATTTGAGATTTATTTTCATTGAGAAAGGTTTGGATATATTAAAACACATATGAATGGTGGGAAAAGAAGACAAAAGTATCTAGCCAGAATCCTACATGTTGGTTATCCATAATTCATATGAATGCGTCTCCTCTTTAGCAAAAAGATTCACAAGTTTTTGAAACCACACCACTACTCCCTTTCTCATGATTCAAAATTTAAACACCAAAGGTGAAAGTGGTAGATATTGTATAATTGAAGTGACAAAGATCATGATCTATCAATCAATGTGATGAGAGAAAAGATTATCTACTTTTTAGAATTATATATCCATTTCATGCAAAAGACATTGCCCGCTTTTGATCATCATAGCTGTTGCAGAGGAGTGCCTGCCTTGCTATGTCAACCTTTTCTCTTATTTTGAGAGACTCCACACTATTCATCAGTACTCTCCGCTGTGCTTCTTCTCAATAGCAAAACGTTCGGCGGGAAATAAGATTTTTTGCCACGCACAAAAGCTACATCTACATATTTATTTATTTTATATATATATAATATAATTTGAATGCCGGACAAAAAAAAGAAGATTGGATACGCTAATGAGTACCCTTAAATGATGAGGAAAATGGTGATTGAATGAGGAAAACTTACACGCTCAAATCTTCAAGGAATGGTAGGCCTCACCTTTGCTTGAGCTTCAGGAAGATGATGGTATTAGCTATGTAAGCAAGACGTGTGTGGTTTTGGCATGGCTGCTATGCGTTGCGTTTAATTAGAGGGAATTCAAGTGATTTTTTATTTTCTTTTTAATATCAACCTATCAAAACTAAAACTATAATAAAATTAATCGGGTTTGCCATTGATTTGATGCATTAATGTTCTCATGGATTTCGACATCTAAAACATAACCGGAGCAGTTTATCTGAGAAAACACAAATCTTCTCTTAAATTAGTGATTAAAAAATCGCAGGGTGGAGGTAGAAAGCTCATCAAGAAACCTTACGAAATCCTATCCCTTTGTTATTTTCTTCGAAGTAACCTGAAAGCTGTAAAGCACCTAAGAAAAATATGTGAAAAATGACAAGCCCCGTACCACACGTGTTTTAAAAGCGAAGCTCCAGCTAATTTGAGCTAAATAATATTCTTGTCCACACATGCATTGTCTGCGATCCTCACATAATTTGATTTCTTAAAGCTCATAGCGCACCAACATTTTTAAATGCAAGCTTCTGTGAGGTATAATAATCAAATCACTTGGCTCGTTCCAAGGGGGGAATTGTTATTTAAAAGCAATCTAGATCGGTGGGAAAGCGAGGTTTATGTAATTTTTAATTAATATCTTTTTTTTAAGGCTTTATTTCTTCACATAGGGCAAAAAAAATATCTCCACGCATTTTACTGCTGTGCTAGAAAGCCAAAGCCAGCATGAAAAGGCAGTTTTGTCAAGCACCCACAGTCGGTCTCGACTTAAATATCCTATAATGTATATCAAAGATTCAAATTACCATGCAAAAATGAAGTAACATATAGCTAGAATTGTAAACTCGGAACTTTTGTTAATTCTTTTATGGTGGAAATAAATATAGAGGTGATTTTTATTTTTATATTTGTTTATCTCACCATAAAAGAATTTAGAGGAGCACGTAAATGTAAAAATAATTGATTGTATTTGTTTGTTCTTATATGAAATCAAAATGAGATATGCTAAAGCTCCTGGAAAATTTTCTTACTATCACTTTCAAGAAACTTTCGTTAAATCGGTTTATAGTATTTTCTTTTTTCAAGAAGAATAATTAATCACAAGAGTATTTCCCACCGCAATTCATCCTAAATACTACACCTCACAAATAAATCAAATTATTCGAGAAATTCATATGATTTAAATTAAAATTTAATCATCATTATTTTGCGCAATTTCTCGAGTAAAATAAGATGCATTAAAAATTATGATTTAGTAGATGATCCAGTGATAAGAGTTTGAGGTTAAAAAATTTGTTTTCTCTATAATCTCGAGTTCAAACCTTGTGGTTGCTAATACTAATACGATAATCACTGAAAATATATATAGTTGGAATTAGGGGAATTATATGGAAGCTGAATCATACACAAACATTAATCAAAACAAAAAAGTTGCATTAAAAACATAGGCTACTATATTGGTCCATTATAAATCCTACCCTGATGAGTGTGAGTGTACATGTGAAAATTAATATAGTGGGGGGTGTTAAATAAAGAAAAGAGCAGAGCCACAAGAAGAGATTTTATTTATCTTAAGACAAGATTGCGGCGGCTAACGTTTCCCCAAATCTCGCCACCAATCACTCCCTCTACATTAAACAAATTAACTTATCATCCACAAAATACCGAAATGGTAACGAGAGAATACATCATAGATCGATAGCACAATCCCCACTATCATTCTGGATGGAAAGAAACCAGACAAGACACCAATCCCATGTGTTATGTTTTTCTTTTTATCAATTTCCTGGCACTTAACGATGTGTTTTTGTTTATCATTCTTGAGTAAGTGATGGGAACACGACATCTAGCTAGCTCAGCCAAGACTCTTCATTCTTTCAAACTAGGCGACAGAATAAATCTCAAATTTGACTTCATTTAGAGAGAAACATATAATCACATTTCAAATACTAAGAGAAAAATCGAGCTTCATAAAGTAAACGAAAGCATTTTGCTATCAAAGACTAAGGGAACTAAAGTGCCATGATCGTTTGTATAGAGGGATGTACAAGGAACAGAGATTAATACATGGAAAAAAGTCAAAAGAAAAGAAAAACATTAAAGGCTATTATTTACATATAACCAGGAGAGATTACAAAGGAAATAATCTTTTTGTAAAAAGAAAAAAGTGTCCTAATTAGGTTAACCAAAAGTCATGGTTCGAATCGAGAGAGACAAAAAATTATTCCTTTTCTTTCATGCATCAACATAGATACACACCGCCATTTTAGCTTTATCCTCTTCATCTTCATTCTCTCTCTCTCTCTCTCTCTCTCTGATTATGATCTCGTAATCATTTACTACTTCTTAATGGTGATCATTATATTCTATTAATAAGATACTTATATTCCTAATCAGAAGAACAAATCCATGATTCCATCATACCTTCACTTCGTGCAGCCACATTCTCTTGCCCCTTATTATCACCACGAAAATCTGACGATGAAGAAGCCAGGAAGTTAACTTTCCCATTTGTAACACGCTGGGTTGAGTTATTGTAATTGCCATTAATGGACCTTAGAAGACCTTGTTGTTGATGATGGTGGTGGTGGCCACCGTCATTTGAACCAACCCCATCTCCCCAGCCTGCAAGGCTGTTGTTGTGATCATTTCTCATTAATGTCGCATCTGCTGATGGCGACGATGATGACGAAACTATATTTTGAAGCCCTGTAAGGTTTGTGCTAACATGGCCATGGCTCATCCCGAACTCTTCTAAAACACCCATTTTGAGATGTGAATCATTTGATGGGATTTCTAAAGAAGACCCTTGCGCTTTTGTGGTGTAAAGGATATTGGGTGAATTTGGAAGTGGATATTTATGAGGGGCTTGAAGAAGAGGGTGGAAGTTGAGAATTGGGTTCTGGACGTTGATGTTGAGTAAGTTATGCGGGTGTTTCAAAAGGCCTAAATCAGAAGGTAGTTGGTAGCTAATGGAAGTTGAGGAGATATTAGAAGTAGTAGTACCATTAGTACAAGCACCGGAATTATTGATGTTAGCTGTAGTAGTGGAGGCTATAGCATCAACCATAGAGGAGGTGGAGCCTGAAGAGACAAATGGTGGTGCTGGTGGCGGAGGTGGTTGGAATCTTTGAGCAAAAGGTCTTAGGAGGTAAGGAGGCGGTGAAGGGTCCAAATGGTGAGAGACGGCTGATCTGAAAGTGGAGGCTGCAGTTCCAAATAGATCAAGCCTGCTTCTTGGGAAAGGTGAGGATGTGAAGGGTGGCGCAGGGATCCCTGTAAACTCCTGAACCATGGCTCTGAAATTGGTGGTGTCTGTGGTCAAGACAGTAGTTGGTGCCCGCCTGGAAGCTCTTGATCTTTTCTTCGGGTTTCTAACCCCTGCAGCGTTACTGACTTGATCATTTGTCCCCGAAACTGGGCCTCTTGTAGCACTTTCTTGTCCATGTGGTGGTACAGATTGAAAAGTGGTTCTAGTTTGAGCTTGGTTGGTAAACAACTGTTGGGTTGGTGAAGAAGACGTAATGAAGCCACCGAGATCAGTGCAGTTGGGTTCAGATCTTAAGCTCTTAGACCAGACCATGTCAAGATTGAGGAGTGAATTCGGGTTCGTGAAAGGAGGTGGTGGTGATCTTGATGATAAAGGATCAAAATAGTTCGATGAAGGGTCAAACAACATCGTTGAAGATGAAGAAGGGTGGTGGGTTTGGTGGTGGTGTTCTGGTTGTGGTGGTGGGTTATTAGACATGGGACCAACATGACTTAATGGGTTGTTATTGTTGTTCAAGAAAGCAGAGATTGACTCAGCGCGTGAGTCATACTCTTCATCTCCACCACTGGAGGATTGCATACTTCCACTATTGCCAGAATCCATATATTTTTCTTCAAGAAAAGGAGAGAGAAACCAAAAGGGAAAGACGTAGAAGAGAGACAGAGATATGGAGAGAGAGATGTATCTATATATTCAGTGAGATTTTTTCGTGCTTACTTATTGACTCACCCACACAGACTCGATCAGGCTCATTTAAGAAGGGGGGGAGAAGCTACAAAACAAAGCATGTGGTAATATAAAGAAAGAAAGAGAAAGATCTTCTGGAAGATGAGAGCTATCTCAGATAAAGCACCCCAACTTGTCTTTAAGGTTCTGATCCACGAAGAAGACAGCGTTTGGCTTGCTTTTACTTTGTCTTTGGACAAGAGGGTATATTATGATTATGGTGTACAGAATGGAATAAACAGCTCAGTATCATGAAATTGATAGTTCCCTCAGTGAAGCAAGATATGGAGAAAAATGGCACTGGGGTGAATTAGGGTTTTCTTCCAGAGAGAGAGAGAGAGAGAGAGATGGGGTGGCTCTCCGGCCTTTTCTTCTCTCAAACAGATGCTGTTTCTGCTCGCAGTTTCTCTCAAAAGATCAGGGTGGGGGTAGAGAGAGAGAGGTAGAGAGGGAGGGGGGGTGATGGGAGGCAGGGCAACTGGTCAAAGTATGCGAGAGGTGTGGTTTTGATTCACAGTGTGAAAAGAAGAAAAAGATGAGAGGCGAAGGAGCGCTGTTAAAATATACTACCTCCACAGTAATCGTACGAGATCGATAGAAAGTATTGAAAATGTCTCCATGCACTTATTAAAATTATTTATGTGTATAGAACAATGATATGGGCAAGCAACCAAATTAGGAAAAATGGTAGTTGAATGGTATAAAAAGAGGTATAACAACCATCACCAATATTGACCACCATTACTTTCATATATATATATATATATATATATATATATATATTGATGAAGTGTAGCTAGTGATGAAATCTGGAAATCTAACATTATCTAGATTTTGGCTCGTGTTTTCGAGGAAGGTTAGGTTTAATGATGGACGATTTTGATGTTGTGTACGTATATAAAAAAGAAAAAAGAAAAAAAAATAGGCTAGTTAATTATAATCCTAGACACAGCCTTTGACCAAGTCAGGAATCGTATGATAAAATATCAGGAAAAGAAATTTATATTATTTGTGTGGTATAATTGAGGAACCTGAGAGAATCTTTCACAGTTTTTTCTCTGCTGAAACGTATAGGAGCAAAGATAATCATGATTTTTTCTATCTTTTTTCTAACACCTTTAATTGGTTATTTTAATTTTCTCCTATTAATAATTACAACTCTTAATATGTAAATGATTATAAGAAAACTATCCAATCTATGGATAGATGGACGGATGGATCTGCTCAACAACACCCTGAGTTCGCTGCAACCATCAAAACTAAAAAGAAGCTATATAATTAATATTTTTATTATCTCCTCCTCTTTGCTTCCTTTCAAATATTTAATTTATTGTATTAATTATGTAGCTTATTATTAAATTACTCAACTTGGGACGTCTTCATCATGGTACGTGGTTTGATATGATACATCTCTTGTCAATGATCTGTTTCTGCCGCTACATTAACCAAACCCTAATCCTGAAGACCCGAATTGTCATCACGTATTTCAAATCTATACGCTGAAGCAGCTTCTAACGCCCGATAGCACGCGATGCTTTATTTATTTATTCCCAACTATAGAGTATAATATCTACCAGTCATATGGGATATCTTTTTTACAGTTCTTGACAGGTACAACTTACTGCCTATCCTTTATTCTGTGAAATAAATTGGATTTCACGCATTCTGGAAAAAATATAATTCGATCGATTTGATGAGTCTAAAGATAATACGAGAAATTGATAAGAATATAGTTTGAATAAAAAAATCAAGGTTGACATCTTAAAATATATATTAAAATAATAATATATTGGATCAACTCGGGTCAGTTTAAGTTAACATTTCAAATGTATGACTTTATTATATCAAAGTCAATTTGATTACATATTGAAGTTTTAAACTTAAAATCAGTTCGAAATCTTTTTAATTAGAATTTTCTTTTTCTTCGATTTCATCATTGTCATGTCAATTATAATCTTCTTCATTGAATTGAAGCTCGTTGATATCATCAATTTCATCAACTTTTGTGTGTCCATTGTTTCACAACATATCATTTAACTTTTCAACATCAATAAAAATACTCTCATTTACATGAAAATCAGAATTTTCTTCTAAGTTGATAAATCAAGTAACTCGGTATGCATCAACTAATCCATCAAGTTAAAAACATCATCCCACATAGTTACTTCATCATTATTATCTTGAACAACTTAGATACAACTTCTAAATTTGATTTTCGCTATGAAAAAACTAATCAATCGTAGAACTTTCCTTTCAAAAGAAAAGAGTGTGTTATAGGTTTCTTGGTATTGTTTGGCAAAGACAAAAACACCATGATATTATGAAGTCTAGTTTTTGTATTAATTTTGATCAAATCATTATGGGAATCTATATTTTTTTTCAATGAAAAAACAAATGTACGTCTATTCTAGTCCAAAATTAGTAATACCATGAAATTTGATTAGAAATGGCTAAAAAATATTTTTAGTTCAAGTGAAGCAACAATCAAAACATAATTAAAGTGGAGGTGTAAAAAATTATTAACTAATTCTATTTTTAGAAAAATACTTATTAAATAAATAAGTTAATATAAAAATCAAGTATTTTATGAAACATCTTCCACATATTCAAATTCTACATAAAAATAAATTAAGTTTATTACAATGAAAATTTTAAAACCAAATTATAAAAGGTGTTCACTCTCCCAAAATAAATTTCATGAGTTATTAACTACTAAATCTCACTAATTATAATTTTTTTTTATAAAGTCATAAAAATTCTAAAAGAAATATTAAAAACACACCCAGAGTCTTTGATAACATATTAAATAAAAAATTCAAATGTTGAGGACATAGAATATTTAGGGTGAATTGCACTCTCAAATTCACTATGAGATGGTTTCAAAATAAATTTTATGTTCATATAAACCTAGAAATCATTAATTCAAGTGTCATCAAGCTTCATCCACAACTCCAATTTTAACAAATAATCTATCAAATTGAAGACTTGTAATATATTATAACTAGGTAACAAGTGCAGACCATAACACTCCTTGGAAGACCAAATTCTAGAGTTACCAATTCATCATATACTTTTTTCCAACTCCTTAACTTCAGTATTACTTCAAATTAGATCTATGAAATACATATAAATTCACTTCAAATGGCTTCCTATCAATTTTAGACTTCGTTAGTATAATACCTTATTTGACACTGTTTTAAAAGTAGTTTTGAAAAAAATTGAATTTTTTTTATTTTTATATTATATTTAAATTAATTTTTTTTTATATTTTTAAATCATTTTCATGTGCTGATATCAAAAATAATTTTTTAAAAATAATTTTTTATCATTTTAATGCATTTCTAAACGAAAAGCATTTTCAAAAGTAACTACAACCAAACTTCAAACACCAAGGGTGTGTTTGATATTGCTTTTGCTTTTGTGGTTGGTTAAAACTGTGGTTGAGTTTGAGGTTAATGAAAAGTAGTTTCAAGTGTTTGGTTACTAAGCTTTTCATATTGCTTTCAACTTGTGATATTACTTTAAAGTGTGTGTGTGTGTGTGTGTTGTTTTTTAAATATTTAATAACCATAATATTAAAATATAATTAATAATTCAAGTAAATTAGACACTTGTTTTTATTCTCCCATCAAACTACTTGTAATTTCATCACAAACTAAATCCATATGTGAAGTCCTCTACGATCCCAGAATAATATATGGTAAAATATCATCTGAAGCAAAATTAGGATTGCGAGGCAAAAATTATATTGTGATCTCCTTCTAATATATTTATTTATATTTTAATTAATTTTTAAATTATTTTAATATTAAAAATATATTTTTATATTAATAAACATATATTATGTAAACATTATCAATATTTTAATTAATTTTTGTATTATTTTAATATTAAAAATATATTTTTTATATTAATAAACATATATACCCCCAGCAGCCCCCACCCCCAAGATCGAAAAACAGCTAATAGATGTTTTTCTTGCGCCGGAGTTCGGTGCAAACTTTTATGTGGGATCCATGCCATATTTTTGCTTTTTACAATTAACCAAACACTAGATTAGGTTGTTTTTTTTGCAACATGTAGTTGCACCACAATCCCAAACACCTTCTAAGACTAACACCTTAAAAGTGATTAAAAAAGCTCTAATTTCTAAAACTTTCTCAATAACCCTATTATACATGCAAAAACTTAATTAAAATGTAATGATAGAAAACGCATGCCTTAAATTGATATAAGAAATTAAAATTTTTGATCTAAGATCAAATCTCCTCATTAATTTTCATCTTTTTTTTTCTTTTGTTGATTTAGGTTTTGTTTTTTTGAAGACAAATAGAGCATGGGTTACTATATAGGATTTTGTTTTTATTTTATTCTCTAAATTATTATGTAATTACTAATATACCCACTGTTACTTATAATCAAGGTTGTCAATACCGTTTCGGTTGGCGTTTTGTTTTTTCTATTGGTACGGAACATTTCGGTTTCAGAGCGTTTCGGTGTGCCGTTTCGGGGTTGTACTATTTATATATATTTAATTAATTATATATGTATAAAAAAATTAGAATAGTAATTTAATAAGCATAATTAAAATTCAAGATAAATTAAGTTTAAATCATACAATATAAAAAAATATACAGAAAACTATGTTATTTTTAACTATAATAATTTGCATAGATTTTGTTTTTCGTCCGCTGCCAAGTGAGAGAAGGGACAAGATTATTTAATTGAGAATATTCCTTGAGAATATTCCTCTTTTACACATTTCTCTTTCAACTTTCAAGTTTATACCTACTATTACTTATAATGCATTTAATTAATAAAAAAGGATATAATAAAAGAACTAAATAATTATATTATTTAATTTATCATTACTATTTTTTCTTCTTTCACGCGTGCACAACAATGTTAACCTGGCTATCAAAGTTTAATTGTAGCTTCACTCTTTGCAACCCAATTCGTAATAAGAAAAGAAAAGGCTAACTTATATTCTAATCCCTATGATTTCGATAATATTCCAATATGGCCCTTTTCTGTTATTCAATCGTATCAGAATTTACGTGTAAGAAAGCTAAGAAATGTTTTTTCATATATAAAAAATAAAAATAAAAATAAAAATAAAGAAAGCGAGCATCCCATCGATTGCTATCGGTTATTTAACAACAAGGGCCATATTGAATTGTACGAGAATGCAAAATGAATTTTCTTGTTTTAGTCAAAATAATTTTTATTTTGATTTATTTTCAAGAGAAAAAATACATTGAAAAACAACTCAAAATTTTATATTTTAAAAAATATTTATAGAAGATAAGATTAGTATAAAACAAATTGAAAAATCTAGGTGATATTGGGGGGCATTTTCACAAATATCACTCTCAAATCACTTACCTAACTATGTCTAATACAAGTATCGTCCACTTACAAAACTAATTATGAGGTATTTCGCATTGTATTTCAAAAATATTTTGAAAGAATTTAAAAGAAT
The DNA here is from genome assembly GCA_009078335.1 of Salix brachista. Classification (NCBI taxonomy): domain Eukaryota; kingdom Viridiplantae; phylum Streptophyta; class Magnoliopsida; order Malpighiales; family Salicaceae; genus Salix; species Salix brachista. Next base: position 9,339,316 of record CM018578.1, on the reverse strand, counting down.
TATTTTTATTTTTTATTTTAAATTAAATTTTTTTTAAATCATTTAGTTGTGCTGATGTAAAAAAAATAAAAAAATAAAAAATTATTTTAATATATATATCAGAATGTGGATTGATGACCCATCATTTTCATTCTACCTGTGGCTTAGCACAGATAAGATTATTTTTTTCTTTGATGGATCAATCGTGTGTCAATAATTTGTGGCTCATAATTAAATTAAAAGAGAACCTTTGTAAAAAAAACAAAAAAAGAGCCTAAATAAGAGTAATTCCAAGAGGGTCCCTTACAAAACTCAATTTTTTTGGGTGCCTGTTTTTCTGCACTTGCGCTGTCATATGTGGTACAACCTGCAGCCTATCCATCACATCCTGCCAGTTGCTCCGAACTTTTACAAAACTTAGCTATAGTCTATTAATCCGCGTTTCGTTGAGGATTTGATTAATTTCTTTAAAATGTAAGAAAAAAATAAGATATAGAAGAGTTTTTTTTTAAAAAAAAAGTGGTCCTAAATTTTAATATGACCAAAATCAAAAAGAAAAACATATATAGTATGCGGGTAAACACCTAATTTTTTTTAATTGAATTACTTGAGCAAGCAAATCAAACTGTTAGCGAGTTATAAACTCTATCATGATTATAATTTTTTTATTTTTGAATAACTTATAGTGTTTCAATTGTTGGAACCTTGTCAAATCGATTCATTTATGAATTTATTCATTTTGTTTTATTTCAGTAAATGATTTTTTTTCTTTTTTTAATCACAATTTCTTTTAATGTTTTAGTAGGTATTGTATATTTTTTTGGCTTTACACAAAAAAAAAAAAAAAAAAACTTGTAGGGAAGTAGTGGATATTTTATGACCCGGTCATAATTGAATCCTTAGCCAAGAGAATGAATAATCCTGTGGAATGTGAATGGACGTGGATCGAGGAGCATGTAATAACAAAAAGTAAGGTTCATGAAGAACTGTTATAATACAGGAGTTGGGGGAAAGATTGGGTTTTTTATTTGTAGTGTTTGGTCAGTATTTTATAATAGAAAAGACAAATAATTGAGATAGAGAGGACGAGAAAGAATATAAGATACAGAAAATAAAGATAATGTTTTTGTATTTTATTTGGTTGATTAAGATAAGATAAAATATAAAAACTATTTTTTGTCTCCTTAATTAGTACTATCATCAAACTTTTCCATAAATTATTAATATATTAAATTTTTTATTTTTAATATAAATTTAAACGAAATATTTTTTATCTAATAAATTGTAATTTAATCCGGTTAATCCTTCTTTTTTTTGAAACCCATATATGAAAATCTCCTTCTCTTGTGAGCCTTCTAGAAATAATCAAATGTCAAATCCTCCATATAAATCCTCTCTTTGGTTGTATGATAAAAAAGATTTTTTTTCATGTTTTTGAGAGACTATTTTTCAAGGCCATTTTTAGATATTATTTTTTTTTATTTTTTTTTAATATTGTTTTAAAACTTTGACTAACGAATGAGTTAAATCAGGGACTATATTAAAATGATATATTTTTTTTATTTGAATCTACTTGTTTTTTTTATTATTAAAATGATATTTTTTTTATTTGAATAAACCTTCGTCTCTCAAATTTAAAAATTCCCTTATGTTGCCGTCAAAATTTAGAGGGCCTCTTTCGTTTTTTCAACATGTACGAAAACACATTTACATGTTCCCTTGTATAGATATAGTCTTATAGACCAAGTTTTGTTTTTTTTGAAGTTCTTGTACGAGATTCTGTTTAATATCCACATAAACACAGTACCATTAAGGCCTTGTTTGTTTCAAGGAAAATAGTTTCCGGAAAATCACTTTCCAAACTTTCCTGTGTTTGTTTGCCTTCCGGAAAGTTGGTTAACGGAAAACATTTTCCAGTCAAAGAAAAATTTGGCTTGGTTTTCAGGAAAGTGTTTTCCGGAAAATTTGGGCGGAAAACACTTTCCGGAAGTTGTGAAAAATTTAGAAATGTCAATATTTGCTGATTATATCAAATTTGATCCTCAAACTTTTGATTGCTATATATAATTTGTTTTGAATATTTATTTTTCAATTCCATCTCTTAAAATTTAATTTTTATATTAATTTTGGTCCTTATTTTTATAATTGCTATTTGCTTTTTTCTTATCATTTTTTTATTGAAATTTTTTATCTATCAAATTTGGTCCTCATTTTTTTTATTGTTACTTATTTTATTTGAAATAATTTATGAAATGTTAATTATTATTATTTTAATTTATTCACCTTTCATTTTTTTTAATTTTTTAGATTTGATCTCTATTATTTTGATTATTATTTATTTTATTTGAGATAATTTATGAAATTATTTTTTTTTTCAATTTCATTCTCATTCAACTTTTTAATTTGTAAGATTTGTTCCTCATTATTTTAATAAACTTGAAAAAAAAATTAATTTATTAATAAATTATTTTCCAGTTCATTTTCCATAACACAAACAAACACTGGAAAGTGTTTTCCAGTTCATTTTTCATAACACTACCAAATATCGGAATTCACTTTCCCCGGAATTCAATTTCCAAAAAGAAACCACTTTCCAGTAAACAAACGGGGCCTAAAATTAATTTTGGAAGTATATTACATATTATTATTTTGTTTAAATACATTAAACTAATTATTTTTATAAAAATATTTTTGATATTAAAATATCAAAATTATTAAACAAAACTAAAAAATAAATTCAAAATAAAAAATAAAAATAAAGTTTTAAAAAAACAGCACCTAACACCATCTTAATCTTTCGCGCGCGTGGCTAGCTAATTTTGTCCACCTTCCTATGGATATAGCCTTCTCCTTGGAGTTAGATTAGGATCTACCTCTCCAAGGCCCATTTGGCTGCGTTTGACCATTCACCTTCATAAATGGGTGCTAGTGGAGGAGGAGGTGTATATCGCCACACGCTTCCAAACAGTTGAATTGGATGGTGAGCAGCTGGCTTAGGCTGTGTTTGGGAATCATTTAAAAAATTATTTTTCAAAACATTTGAATATGTTTTTTTTGCTCTGAATATATATTTTTTAGTTTTTTTATATTATTTTTATACACTGATATTAAAAATTATTTAAATATATTTCTAAATAAAAATTATTTTGAAAAACAATCACAATACACTCACAAACACCCACTGGTTTGAGGGTGACTGAAATTATTTTTAAGATTTTTTTTTAGAGATATATTAAAATAATATATATTTTTTATTTTTAAAAAAATATTATTGACATCAACATATTAAAATGATATGATAATATATATATATATATATATATATATTTGTGTGTGTGTGTGTGTTTGATACATGTGTTTGATTAATTTCATTTATAGCACTCTAAAATATATTCATAATATAATTACGATAGAATACCTTACTATATAATTCTATATAAGTATTCAAAGCATATTCATAATATAATCACTTACTGGTCAGACCCTAAGTTTGTACTCTCTAAAAGTCATCCGTTCAAGCTCCACATCAATCAGGTAATTGAAAATTTTATGTGATCATTAAATATAACATAATGTATTAAATATATGTGCGGACTTTCTATTCATTCCTTGTAAAAAATAAAAAAATAAAAAAAGTATGTTAGCATAGTAGTACACTGGAGTGAAAACAGATTTCTACCATTGGGTTTTTGATGGATTTTTTTATTGTGTTTTTTTTTTAAAAACAATTATTTGTTAATATTAAGTTGGTTTTGAGTTGATCTTTATTTTTTTTTATTATATAACTAAAATAAAAAATATATATATTATTGAATTAATTTGAATTTACAACCCAAGTCATGGTTTTGAAAAATTAACGCAGGTTGTCCGTAATGAATCCCAGGGGTGTTTACGAATATATTTAGGTAGGGTTTGAATCTATAATTATAACTAAACCAACTTTTAATGTTTTATAAATTGTAAACCCAATCTATTCATTTTATTTGAACTCGAGAGGATTGAATATATCAAGTTGAGCTTTATTGTTTTTTTGTTGTAAATATTACAGATATTCACGAGTTAAACATATAAATTCTCCTATTCTTCAACCATCCTTAAAAAAGTAAGTGAGAGTGCTACAATGAAAATAAATAATCAGGCAAAAATCAAATCATACTCTAACAAGAAACAACACAGTCAACTGAAGACTTTTAAATTTTGAAATGTATATGGGAGAATATGTTGAATAGCAAGTTTTGGACTTCAAATGCAACCTAAAAACGGCATCCAGGTTTTATTGTTCATTTTTTCACTATCCACCTAGACACATATCATTATGAATTGTGATAATAAAATTATCATTTTACTCCTAGGTTCGAAAAATTTAACTCTCAGGACCAGGGTTATTTTTGATATTTTCAGGGGACATGAATGATATTTTCAAATTCTTTGAGCAGTAAAACTACTATTTTACTCCTGGATGCTGACAAAAAGACGCGGAACAGTGGGGTGTTTTTCATTTTCCCCCAGATTCCTGCACAGTACAAATACTAAAGTAGCCCCTGAAAACAACAATAAAGAAGCCCTGGAGTCGGGGGGTATTATGGTATTTTCATTACCGGTTTTTTTTGTGGTTATCGCTGGTTACAAGGGTGTATAGGTAATGTATCATTTTTTATTATTTATTTTTGGTAAAACTGCAGGCGCGTCGTATGGGCGCGCCCACAGAATTTCACGAGCACGTGCCTTTAAGGCATCACGTGTTACGTCTTCCGGCGGTTGAAACAGACCGTTTGCTGTGTCATCTGGTGCGCCGGCATGTCCTCTGTCACCTTGGATGGGATCTAATTATATATATTTTTTAATTTATTTCGGACACAAGGTTTTTATTTATTTTAATTTTTTCCTTCAATTAGAATTAATTATATATTTTGTTTTGATTTTTTTAATTATGTTTTCCAATTGAAATTAATCATATATGCTATTTTTCATTTCGGTCCTTATTCTTTTAATTTTTTTTAATAGATTTACATTGCATTTTTTTTTAAAATACCTTTACTTGTTTCGGTCCCAAAGTTTTTTTTTTTGTTTTAATTTTTTCATTTGATTGAAATTAATTATATATTTTATTTTTTATTTCGGTCCTTATTCTTTAAAATATTTTATTTGATATTAATTCCTTTGGTTTTTTCGGTATTTCTTGGACAATGTTTATTTTTTATCTGTATTTATACATCTATGCTTTTAGTTTTTGTTTTTAATTTTTGCTGTTTTATTTTTTATTAGGGTTTTATTTTTATTCGATTCAGTCCTGAAATTTGAAACAATGAAAAGCAAGGATGGATTTTCAATGATGTTTCCTTCTTTTTGTAGATAGAAAATTTAACTACTTATTTTTGTTATTTAATTATTGTAGATGTTTTCGCAATTTATATTTTGTTTGTTGTGTTTAATTTTGGATTATAAAATGAATTAATTCTAACACAGTGAATTCTTTAATTCAGGTGTCTGAATCTTCTTGTTTTTATAAGAAACTCGCACTTCATAGGAATTATGTCCATATTTATTATCTTCCCCAAATTTATATTATAATAAAAATAATCTCACAAAAGTAAAATTTTTTTCGTTGAAAAAAATGGTTCCGACTACAGCAAAGCGCGAGAAAGTGGCTAGTACACATATATACAAGGGACCAAGTCCGTCCTTGGAAACAATTCTTTTTTTTAATGCAATGAAACCCCACATCTGGAAAGCGCACTGTATGAGCCCATATGAGTGAGTAAAACCTTGGTTATCACATACTCTTACAAGAAGTACACGTCGTGACTCGAAACTCGTAACCTGCTGTGTAGATCGCAAACTCTTTATCATTACGTCACGTCCCTTAGGGATCAACCTTGGAAACAATTCCCAGACATTTAAAATTATAATTACAATATGAAATAATCCATATTCAACAAGTGTGATCAATATCAAATACAAAATTAGATTGGAACTTATAAAAAATTTAGCACAAAAGTACATATATAGATTAGATCTGAACGGTTCATATAAATCTCAACTTGTATCTGATCGTAATATCTATTTATTGAGTTTTTTAATTTATTAAATTATTATATTCAAGTTAATAGATTTTAAATGCTTATGTTAGGTCACATAATACAAATATCATAGATGAACTGTTTTTTTTTTATAAAAAAAACACGGCCAAGCGGGTGACTTGAGATTTTGTTTTCTATAGTAGATTAAGATGTGTTGTTTGAGTAGATTCCTGTTCTAGTTTTGTGTGTGACAAATCATTTTATTTTGGCTTTTTAATTTTCTTAATTCTATAATAAAATCTAATCATGCTCATTTAAAAAAAAAAGATATTGTATCTGAAACCAAATGCATTATTGGTGCAGTTGAGGCTAATAAATAATGTTTTAGCTTAGTGTTTTGTTAATTAATGCTAGAATTTCTCTTGTTTTGTTAATTAATGCTAGAATTTCTCTCTCTGTCTCTCTCTTGTTCTTGTTTTTTTTTTCATCTTCTTTGAATTTTATATTCCAACCCACCCAGTTGTGCCGACAACTGTATCTGTTTGATAGTGTAGTTAAAGTTGTTTTTTAAAATATTTTTTGTTTAAAAATACATCGTAATGATTTTTTTTAAATTATTTTTGATATCAGTATAATAAAATAATCTAAAAACACCAAAAAAATTAATTTAAAATAAAAAATAAAATAAAAATTTAATTTTTTTCAAAAATATTTTCTAAACTCATTCTCAAACACTCCATGGGCAGTTACAGTAATGCAATAGATTCTCGTTCTCTATATATATTCCCTAAATAAGAATTTGTCCAATAAGACTTTTCGAATATCTTCTTCTTCTCCTCCTCTCTCGCTCTCTCTCTCTTTTGTAGGACCACTTTACACCAGCCATCAAGAATATAAAAAACGAAAAAGATATATTTAGAATTACAGTACTTGAGTATTAGCTGTATCTGTAACCCTACAAGAGATAAAAAGGAACCTCTCAAGAACTTCAAACATGAAGAAATATAAAATATTGTGAAATCAAAACACTCATGGAATCATATTTTCTATATTTTAGTCGAAACTCTAGCACACATTTTATTTTTCTCCATAAAAAAATATGCTTTTTGGGACCAAAAATAATCAGAGAAAGATGAAAATGACATATTCTCGAGAATACTGATTAGACATGCATATATACCTTTGTAATTGGGAGCTGTATACCTGTAGCTGAATTTCGATATCATACTTTACCTAACCCCAACAAGCCAATTGTGTTTTGCATTTCATGTATGATTAGACACCACTTTCCCTCTTTTAAGTTTCCTTTTCTTACAATCTTTGCTGGAATATCTGATGATTTCATGATGTTTTTTACTGGTCAACTGCGCAGCAGGTTAACCTATTGCAACGTCGTTGATTTACACCATAAATAGACACCACCACCATCACTTGTGGGTAAATAACTTGGGACTGATAGTTTTGTTTTTTTTATGTGTTTGTTAATATGATAATTATTAAACGCTCATATAATTGTTAATTTTAGCACCCGTCTAGTTATTTGTAAGTTAGTCCAGAGACCCGTTAATAAAAATATAAAAAAAGCTGAGAACCTTCCTTTTTTTCTCGTGCTATAATACTGATTTTTGATTGAATTTAGATAAAATAATAAAAAAAAATATAAAATCCATGTTTTTCCAATGATTTTAGGTTTGAATTTTATGGTTGCTAATATGATGGTTACCGAAGATGTATATGGTCGTTAATTTCAGGGTCTGTGAGATTAGTCGAGTGCATACAAGCTAGTTCGGATATTCACGCTAATAATAATAATTATAATAAAAATAATAAAAATTTAAAAGCTAATAACCTTCCTTTCATCTTGTGCTATAATACTGATTTCTGAATGAATTTAGATAAAATAATAATAAAAATTATTAAACCCACACAGGAATATATTATTTGCCGGTGTTGTCTTCCAAATTTATGAGCCATCATCTAACACATAACCCGGTCATTTTTACCTGTCATGTAATGTTGCTTCTTGACAGAGGCCCCCACCTACAGGAAGAAAGGAACCACCCACCAAATTTCTCCTGCACGTCACAGCATTTCTGTGAACCCTACTCGAGTTTGATTTTATAAAAGGGTCGGGTCGGGTCGGGTCACTATGTTTTGGTGCCGATTCATAGATCACCACCGGATCAATATATAGATTTAATCGAGCTAATATAAAAAATGGATCCAATTGATTTGAACAATAATACTAAAAGCTCCTAATTACTGGGTGCGTGCCCTGTTCTGGACATGAAAATTGATCAAATGATACGATATTCATGAAAGCAATGTTGGAGCTAGATGTTCTTCAACCTAACAGTAACAGCAGTCTAGTCAATTTCGAGTAGGAATACAATTGACACCTACCACAAAAATTGACCATTCCTTTTTGTTTCTCATCATGCATGTATCAGTCGAAATAGGGATAAAAGTCAAGACAACTTCATCTATCAACCCAGTTTTTTTCTGACAAATTCTCAAAATCTAACCCCCCCCCCTCCCCTGAGATGCATTAAATTGCCCATGTTTACTCTTTCCATTCCATGGCAGCATAGCTTCAAAATGTAAATTATATATTACGAGTCAATTTAGTGTTAAATCAACAATTTATAGATCTATATGTATTGGATATGTTTTCTTGTTTCCTCATAATTTCCGAAGCTGAGTCGTCGATGCTTGGTGGGTTTGGGTCAAACATCACAGAAGTCGATAAAGATGGTGCTGGTCAAATGGTCCCGATTATGTTCTTCGTTGGAGCTTTGTGTGCCATAAGTTTAACATAAATACTTGTTCGAGCAGTTGAAACATTTGACAGTTGAATTGTCTTTCGCCCGCAAGTCTCCAGCACTGGATCCCAGGCTCTGACTACTTTATCTTCAAGCAAATTTGCTGACAAAAATGGGGTCAACGACACAGACCTGGGACAGCAAAGACTTGTCATTTGCTCAAGGCACAGGCTTGCAGGGCAATTTTTTCCACCATGACGAGGCGTGATCGTTGATCCCCAGTCAATGCAGGCCCAATTATCGTAATCCCCAACCCATTGTGTTGACTTTTATGAAACCTTGAAGGTCTGATTTCTTATAGAAAGCCCAGGAGAAATCCAAGGCTTTCTTTCTCAGTCAATGCAGGGCCTTAGCCCAACACGTTAAGTTTGACTGATTAAAAATATTGGAATCTAGAAAAAGAATTATTACAAAACCACACCACATCATCATGGATAATTTCTGGGCTTAAGGCTTAAGCCTCTTGGGCGCAAAATTAGAAAGGAAAAGTACATCACAAAAAACCCATTCCCCTTCCTACAGAGAACAGAAAGCATAGAGCTGAGGTCAACGAGGCATTTTTTATTTTATTTTTATTTATAAAAATAAAAATAGGCTCGGGTTTTGCTTGGTTAGAGATCCGTAAGAAAAGAACCCAATTCTTGAGAAACCAATTTTCCTGTAATAAAATAAATAAATAATTATGCCCATTTCTCGCTTTCTTTCCTTTTCCTCCAAATACCGCCCAAGACAGGCTCTCAATCTACTTCAAAGGTCCCTCTCTCTTAAACCCCTTAAACCCCTTTTCTTTTTGTTATTTTCTCTGGATTATCAAGAAGCTTTGTTATGCACCAATTACCAGTTTTTCTGGTGCAGTGGAAACTCTATTTTTCTTCTTGTGTCTGTTGATGTTTAAGCAAATGGGTTTACTTGGAAGGGCTTAGGGTTTAGGCTTCAAGAATGCATTTTAGTTTATATATGTACTTCTGGAATTAAACTCTGTGTAGTTCTGTTTACCGTTTCATTCATTAAAACTTGCTGGGTTTTTCTTACGATGCTGTTTAGTTTAGCATTCTTTAGTAAATGTCTTTTCTTTACATTTAAAGGATGGTTTCAAAGACAATTATTGGTGAATTTTTTCTCTGGATTTTGTGATGTTATCAGTTTTCACTGTTTACTTTGGGGCGTTTTGATTATACGTGAATCATTGGTGTAGGCTTGGTCCATCTAAGAGGGTTCAATCGAGTAATTTTTCGGAATCAACAAGACAGAATCACGGGAAGCGGGATGGTCGTCTTGTAGAACAAGTACAAGTAGAACCACGGGTTCCTCGCTCCTATGCCATTGTATGCTGCCTAGCCCCTTCATTATCGCTAATTGATATGTGTTGGTTCTCGATTCGATGTGCCATTTTTAGAATATGGTATTTTTTAATCATTAAAAGGAGGTGGATTCTTCAGTCGAAACTATAAATGTTTTTAAAATGTGTGATTTTGCAGCCAGCTGCTATACTCGGATTTGCTGGATTGGCAGCTTTTGTGCATTATAATGACGAGAGGCGAGTAGTTCCAAAAGGTACGTTTTATATGTCTTACTATTATCAACTGACTGTTTGTAATGGAGCTGGAATTTTATTTGCAAGAAAATATTTCTCACTTCAACATTTTGTGCTTATTGGTTTCAAACACAAGCTGATTTCCTCTTGGTTTCTTAGATGGAGATATTTAATGTTTTGGTTCCTTGTTATGCATGTCAAAGGGAAAATTCTCTGACCATTTTTGATTAATAGGAGTCAGTCCTGGATAGTAATTATTTAGCATTTCCTTGTTCAGTACCGTGGTTTGAAGGTTTTACACACACACACACACAATATGTGCTTTAACGTAATATTTGCTGAATTTGCTTCGTTATTGAAATTTATCTTGAGCACATTTCGCCTTACTGAAACTGCCTATCAACCTATAAACTCCCTTGAGCTCTTTGTTATCAAGAGGCCATTAAAATAGGTGCAGCTTTTTAGGGGAACACAGTGCTTTCAATTGGATCAAGTTCAATTGAATCATATGAAAGAAGAGTTGCTGCACTACACCATCAGGATTAACATAGAAAAGTCAAATTAAAGAGTGTCACTGACATTCTCCTTTGCTAACTTTCTGAGTAATTATTACTGTCCAGCTCTCTGAGTTGTGTGACTCAAAATGTTGCACTATGGAACCTTACACGGTTACACCTTCTGTCTGGCTGGATTCATCTTGGAATTGATGTGTGTAGGATGGAATACTGAACATGTGCTCTGTCGTCTCAATAATTAGAGATTTGTTCACCATATTGTTGTCTACTGTATGGTAGTCATCGAACTAAAGGCAAATGTTGGGGTAACAATCACGTTTACTAAACACTCAACTTCTGCTTCTGGAAGGGCAATTGGTGCTTGGTTATCTTCTTTCTGAAAGAAATGATGAAAATAATGTGTTGTGGCCACCACTTGGCTGCCATGTGGTGGTGACATTAGGTTCAAAGCAGCTTGTTTAGGACTTCTTTTAACCTTGTTCACCCACATTTTTAATTGTATTTTTTCTGTATATTGGTCAGGTCAAGGGAATGATCGCGTCAATGTCAAGGGTCCAACTATTGGTGGTCCGTTCACCCTAATTAACACAGAGGATAAAGTAGTTACTGGGAAAGACTTTCTAGGAAATTGGGTCTTGCTTTACTTTGGCTATACATCCTCCCCTGATGCTGGACCTGAGCAACTGAAAGTGTTGGTCAAGGCCATAAACACGTTAGGTCTGATGCATTAATCAGCATAAGCTATTTTTTCCCTTTCTCTTTTTGTTTATTTTGGTTGGAGGAGTTGTATATCTGACATCTGTATTTTATATGGATCTAGAGTCTAAAGCGAATCTCAAGGTTTTGCCAGTATTTGTCACACTTGATCCTCAGCGTGACAATCCCTCACATCTTGGTGCTTACCTTAAAGGTAACTCATATACTCCTACTTCACATGTTCCATACAATCCATTAATTGTGCTGTAATAACTGGTTGTGGTTAACATATATATTAATGAATTTCAATGACTGCAGAGTTTGAACCAAGAATAGTAGGATTAACAGGATCTGTGGGTGCTATAAGGCAGATGGCACAAGAGTACCGGGTTTATTTCAGGAAAATTGAAGAAGAAGGAGAAGATTATCTTATCGAGTATTCTCATGACATGTTAGCCCCAAGCTCAACTACTGGTTTCTTTTTACATTTTTTAGTTTCTTCATCTTCTTTGGCTTGATCTCAAAGTGGATTTTATGTATTTTAAAACATGCAGGTACTTGATCAATCCAAACATGGAGGTTGTAAGATGCTTTGGTGTCGAGTATAGTGCAGAGGAGCTATCAGAAGCAATACAAAAGGAATTGAAGAGAACCTCGGCTTGATTGTTTTGAAAATTTTGATGTGCTCTTAGTGTTCGGGGAATTTTGTATTTTTTAAGGTGTCTAACTCACATTCCTATTTTTTCTGCTATTTTCTCAAATATAGTTGAAGCGTCAGGAATGAACATTTCCAAATGTCACACAGACTTTTGAAAGAATGTATGATTTTTTGCTATTCAAATCAGTTAGCAAAATGAGGTAGCGTTTTATTGTTCTCTTCATCTGACCAACATCCCCTGGGAAAGTATTTTTTATTGTTCTCTTCATCTGACCAACATCCCCTGGGAAAGTATTTTCAACTGTGAGTTTCAATGCAGTTATGTCTAGCACACCCTTCGAACTGGAGAATTTGATGGTCCATTCAATCGAGAAATAAGGGTAAGACTCTGCTGTATGTGCATTTTAAGACTGGTTTTCTACTTCCATTTAAAGGACACGCTAGTCAGCAACAACTTAGCATAGCTAGCTAAGATTTTGTCTAGTTGTTGCAGGGGCTCGAACCCTTGACGTTGACTTCAGAATGAAGGTATCAAGAGGTTAGTTGGTTGCCCTCACTAACTTGATCCTATCTACCATTACAGAATTTTTATTTTGGTCTTTCGTAGTGGTATGGAAGTATCATGGAATCAATAAATTTGCTATTGCGATGGAGAGACTTATTCCTATGAGTAGACCCGAATTTGTCGGTCGATTTCTTTTCCCTTTTGAATTGAGTATTAATTAGCACATAAAGTCAATTCTATTATTGCAAATAAAAAGGTACAGGAACTTCGATATCACTAGCAGGTTGGCTTACAAATGCAGCTTCTCTCATACGTGCATACCTCAAAGCCTCAAATATGCCAACGTGCCCACCTCTATTTCTCTTTTATCAATATGTGCCTTCATTGGCTGTAAAGAAAAAGAAAAGTACTTGGAAACTATGTTTTCTCTTTCCCATAATTCCATTTCTTTAATAGTATTTTGTGATTATGTAATCACTTGTAAAGTGTATTGCAAATCTAATAGATGGTTGGCGATTCGCCTTGATTTACGCCCGTGATGTCCTGTAATGATGTGATTTTCTTGGTTATTTTATGCCCTGAAGCATAGACATGGTGCTTTTATTGTGGGCTGGGGGCAGACAAATCACAGTAAAGTCTTACTCTGATCACAGGGATTTGCAATTGTTTTTGAGTAAATCAATCCTTTCCAACGTTTTCCAAATCCAATTACATGCAGGGTATTGCATCAACATCTAAGACACTGGAGAATTTATCATGGGTACAAGTAACTATAATTAGGGTCAAGCCAAGTTAGGTTCTAACAATTAATTTTTCATTTGGAAATAGCAAGTTTTATTTTCGTTTGTTTTTTGATTTATATGTCTTAACTACATATAAATGGAGGGCAAAGACAGGGAAATACTTCTTTTTCTTTGCTTAATTTTTAGAGATCCACGTTCCATAGAAGACCGGGTCTCCTGGTTCTTTTCCACCACACCAGAAACATAAAATAAAGGAGATAAAAAAGAATTGAGCAATCAAGACCATCTTTCCCCTTCTAGATATTAATAAAACTATACCACCTGTAAATTAGTGTGCTCTTTTTGGTAAAAAAATTGACATTTTCCCCTTACACTCATCATTCCATTTCATTTCTTGTCTCGAACAGAAAGAGAGCGACAACAAAGAGATTCTATGTCCTGGCAGCCAGTTCAGGAGCCCTTACAAGCCATCTCCTGGAGCTAGCTATTTTCAAACCCCACGTTCATTCTTTCTTTCTTTTTTCCTAGCTTAAGGCAGGGTTCAATCTTCCTGACTTGCAAAGTCCATGGCATCTCTCTCTCTATATATATACACTTACACATATTTATAATTCGAATCTCTCATTCTGATGGATAATTTGTGTTCAATGTCTCTCCATCATAATTTTTTCATATTGTTCTCATAGCTAAATCGCTAGCAATGTTCTGTGTCTTTGCTGGTTTAAAAATGTGCCATCCTTCTCTACCATAAAAGCTGCATTACCTGTAAGACTTGAGGAGAGAGGCTCGAAGGTCAGAACAGAATATGGGAGATTTGTCGCCCGAAAAGAAACCTGCAGGTTGTAGCCTATTTTCAGCGGTTTTTGGTCGAAGAGTTTTTTGGACAAGAAGATCGACATCTACTGGTTCAATTGCTACAATGAATGCAGCCAGTTTAACCAAAACACCTAGCACGCCAAAGAGGCGAAGGAGTGGCTCAGATGAGTCTGCATTTCTAGGCAATTCGTCTAGCGTAGCAGAAGAACAGCGAAAATCTATCACAAAAGCTCCCATGCATCCCAAGATCCCTCCTTCAAAGAACCAAAACTACGGTAGAAAACCTCCTGAGGACGCAACCAAAATATCATCTGATCAAGGCCACGGTAATCAAAATGTTTATGTTAAAAATGGCAGGAGGGTTCCTAAGGAGGCAGTTGGTATTTCAGGTGAGCTCGAAAGCTATATCTCTGATCACCAGAAATCTAAAGGAAGCAGCACGCTTGTTCGTGCTTCATCCAGCAATGTGATGCTTCATGGTAACTTAGGTAACTTGAGGCAGGGAGGGGGTGGGGGAAATACGACTTCTCGTGATGTTCTTGATTACCTTCCTAAGACCGCAAGAGAAGAGGTTGCAACTCCTAATGGAAAATACCCTACTAGTGTAATGGGAAATGTGGTGAAGAAACAGAATGAAGAGAAGCCAAACGTAGGTTCGCAGCCTGCTGCAGGTTCTTTATGCAGGGCTCTCTCTACTAGAATGGACCCTGAGCAACTTAAAATTATGGGCAATGAGGATTACAAGAACGGGAATTTTGCAGAGGCACTGGCTTTGTATGATGCAGCAATCTCGATTGATCCTAACAAGGCTTCTTATCGGAGCAACAGAAGTGCGGCATTGACAGCTCTAGGTAAACTTCTTGAGGCAGTTTTCGAGTGCCGAGAAGCCATTCGAATCGAACCCCATTATCATAGAGCTCATCTTCGTTTAGCAAATTTGCATCTCAGGTAAGAAAAAATACCATAATTGCCAGGATACTGATCTATTACAATTTGGTGCCATGCTAATTTTATACGGTGTTTCTTCTTTCCATTGGTGAAATCTTTATGTGTTCATAGATTAGGCGAGGCAGAAAAAGCTATATATCACTACAAACGTTCAGGGCCAGAAGCTGACCATGCTGACATTTCAAACGCTCAAGCTCTTCAAGCCCATCTCAACAGGTGCACTGAAGCTCGTAGACATCGAGATTGGAACACCTTGATCAAGGAGACTGCGGCTACCATATCTGCTGGTTCAGATTCAGCATTGCAAGTAAGCCACCTAGTTTTCATTGAACACATTCTGATATTAAATATTGCCATGCTTGCTAAACCAGTTGCGTGTCTAATATAGATATATGCACTGCAAGCCGAGGCCTTGATAAAGCTTCATAGGCACCAAGAAGCAGATGAAGCATTGCAAAAAGGTCCGAATTTTGACGTGGATGCCTGTACAAAGTTTTTTGGTCCGATTGGGAATGCAAATTTGTTAATGGTACGAGCTCAGGTTGACATGGCTATTGGCAGGTTAGTGATCTGTATTTCATAGTCGCACATTATTAGAATTGCATTAGAGGTGACAATTTGCATGAGAGCGCAGTAAATGATTGCAAAGGCTCATAAATAATTAAGAGAAAGGAATGACTGTAATCTGGTGTTGAGGAACAGCTCAAAAGGAATATTTTTTTCTGGTAAAAAGTGGAAAAATTTGACCACTTACCCACCAGTCACCAACCTGCTCAGCTATTCCCTAATGATTGTCTGAGTTAAATTCTTTGAACTTGACAGATTTCTATTGTTTGAGCCAAACCATATATTTCACTATAATTTAACCTGTCTAATTGACATAATTAATGCCAGCTTTTAACCTATGGATTACCAGATTTGATGATGCTCTGGCCACGGCACAACGAGCAACTAGGCTCGATCCGAACAACAGGGAAGCAAATTCGGTGCTGAAAAAGGCTACAGCTGTAGCAGCAGCTCGATCAAATGGCAACCAGCTTTTTAAGGCAGCAAAATTCTATGAGGCATGTAATGCATATAGTGAGGGGCTTGAGTATGATCCCTACAACTCGGTGCTGCTATGCAATCGAGCTGCCTGCCGGTCCAAGCTTGGCCAGTGTGAGAAGGCGGTGGAGGATTGCAACGCCGCCCTTGCTGTGCGGCCGGGCTACGCAAAGGCCAGGCTAAGAAGAGCCGATTGCTATGCAAAGGTGACTATATTGAAGAAACAAATACTTTAGTCTGTACATGCAGCATGTTTTGAAATGTGATGGATAGGTTTTTTTTCACAGAACTTTAGATGTAGTCAAATTTGGTTTGATAATTTCTAATGTTTGCTTCGTTGAAATAGTTGGAAAAATGGGAAGTTTCAATCAAAGATTATGAGATGTTGCAAAATGAAGCCCCGGAGAACGAAGAAGTGAGCAGAGCCTTGATGGAGGCCAGGGAACAGCTCAAGAAGCAGAGATCACTAGATTATGAGATCAAGGAGTGTAATGTAGAAAGAAATCGATAGAACAGCTATGATCAGAACCAATGAGACCAGGAACCAAAAACGAGAGACTAGTTATGGCTGGCGTTGACCCTGAGGGAGGAGATGGAACACACATGGTTGAAATCAAAGACAAGAAACAGCTATCGATAAGGGAAGAAATTTCACCGACCGGGCATCGTGATCAAGAACATGATGTAAAGGGCTTAGTTTTTATTAGGTATAGTTAGATGCTTGTGTGAGATTTTTGAAAAGATGTATGAAACTGAAGAGTGTGCAAAAATCCCAAGAAAGGATTGTGTAAAAAGTTCCATTTTTTTTTTATCTTGTGTGAGATTAGTTATGGTACGCGTAAGCTGGTTCGGAT
Source organism: Salix brachista (assembly GCA_009078335.1). Taxonomy (NCBI): domain Eukaryota; kingdom Viridiplantae; phylum Streptophyta; class Magnoliopsida; order Malpighiales; family Salicaceae; genus Salix; species Salix brachista. The sequence continues at coordinate 9,322,182 of CM018578.1, read as the reverse complement.
ACCCCGATTATAAAAAAAAATAGGGCTTTAGTTTTATTTTATCTTTTTGTTTAAAAACTTATTTTAGCCTGTTTTGATCCAAAACATTTAAAGAATACTATAAAAACCTTGATAAATTTATTTATAGCCGTGAACAACCGGTGAACAACTTGAAAAACAAAAAAAATAACCTCAAACTTGAGAATCTTCCCACAACTAGGTGAAAGTCATTAATAACAAGATTAACCATTTTTTGTAGTTGAAATTAGTCTCAATGGTAAATCTATATCTCTATGCTGGAACCCAACGAGTCTCTCTCACTCCTCTAAAAAAAACTGATAAATAAGAGAAATGAAATTAAGTTTGGTGTCAAAATCAAATTTATGACAATTGAAGAGACTGATCACCTATTAACTTAGGAAGAAAGGGACCAAACTAAACTTTTAAAACAAAATTTGAAGTCTTCATTTATGTCTTTTAATTCAAATCTTTTATAAAACAAATAATTAGATACTAATTTGGGTTCAAAACATTCAATAAATTTAAGAACTAGAAAAACTAAGAAAAAAATGATTCGATGCAAAGTAATTTGTGAAATAGTGGACGGTAAAAAATCATCACTTAATTTTTTTATATATAATTTTAAAATTTAAAATATTTTAAGAATAAAAAGTAAAAAATATCATCTTTTATTTTTTATTTTAAAAACACAAAAATACATTTCAAAATTACTCTAAATTTCTTCAAGGAAATACATTTCCATCTCTATTATTATTATTATTATTATTTTCTCACTGGTTATTTAAATCTAATTTTTAACTTCAGATCAAATAAAATGTAACGCCTGAGAGATTAAAATCTTTTGAATGCAAACAAGCTCATCTATCGCATCGCTGTCAAATTGAAATTTCGAGGAAAAGTATTTATGGGTACTTAATTGTCGTGATCTCATCACCTCCCTCGAGATAAGATCATGATTTCAAACCTGTACGATTACGGGCCTTTCTTCTGCCCCAAGGCCCATTAATATCCAATTTATGACCACTAAAGCACACCACGACAAATCCTTTTAGATCCAATCTTGCCGACAACAACAACTACACTAATAAAAGCACCACCACATTCTCAGCATCTCGCTAGTTGACCCTCGAACAATACTCAGAAGCCTAAACTTTCATCATCTTCCTAATTCATAACGAATTAGTCTCAAAACAAGTTTCATTACCATTTTAAATCCTCATATAATATAAATTATACATACATACATATATATGTATATATATATATGTATATATAATGTCAAGCAACCATGTTATTCAATAATCAGGAACTTTTGTCCAAATTATTTCTCATCAAAAGATGATCACAGAGCCATATACCAGACACAGACACACACAAAACCTTGAAATTAAGATCTCTGTCACACGGAAGAGCTTCCGGCAGATTTCTTAACATCGAAATAGTCACAATAATCCCTAAAAGCAACTAAGCTATAAGGCGAAGTATCAAGAGCCAGCCATTGCTCAATCTCGAACTTCTTCTGTGAACAAGCCGCGTGGACCCCTGTTGTGGTCACCTCCACGTAGTTAACGTACCACCCATGGCCTGAACCTGACCCATCAGAGGTCAAGTTCAGGGCACACACCGGTGAGCTCAAGCACGGCGCTCTCCCGCTGAAAATGTCCAAGTTGCCCCTCTCGAAGTAGTTGTGTCCCGGCTCCATTAGCCCTCCCCATCTCTCAAGATCTGGGACCTCCACGCCATAACCATAAGTGTCGTACAGTGTCGCGCTTATGGTGGAGTCTGTGCCTCCTTTGATGATGGATCCTGTTCTTACATACATTGTGTACACGCAGTCTTCATCCTGCAAGAGCCAAAAAAAAAAAAAGGATAAGTAAATGAAGAATGATAATGATACAAGTGATCAAAAGATGAAAAGGGATTTTGAGGGAGTAATGGGAGTCCAAGAGATCGGTGACTTACAGAAAACACCGTGGTGGAGAAGGAAAGGAGGAGGGAGAGAGAGAGGAGGAGAGAGCGGAGTGACATTTTTTCCACCTTCTTTTGATCTGTAAGAACGTGTAGACTTTGATTGGTTGGAAGGGGGTTATATAGAACATGTGAGCATTGGATTAGGGTATCAATTTTAACAAAGGGCACCAAATTTATTTATTTTTTAATTGAATAATTGCTTCAAAATTTTATCAATTTCTCCACTTTCTTTTTTTGGATGGATTAAATCCTAAACTGTAAAGTATATTTTATGTACTTAAATACTTAACCGAATAAAATTTTAATTATTTTAAATTTTTAAAATAAATATTCATTCTAATTTGAACTCAAAATTTATTATACAAATCACAAGTTTTTTACATAACGTCACTTGCAACAATTTCTCCAATTTCTTATCACTTGATAGTTGATTCTGAGTTTTGAACAGATAACTTTAATTATTATTTTTTAAAAGAAAAAGTTCCTTCCTAAATAGTGTCATAATTGATAAATCCAGTATTTTTTAAATTCCTAAGAAATTGGTGCAGCTTATCTTATTGCTTTGGATGGATGGTGTGTTTATTTTGTGGTGTCTGTTGCGCTCTTATTGGCTGTTCAATTTATAAAGGAGTGTACATGTGAGGGGAAAAAACACTGAAAGAGTAACTGTAAATAAAATTGTAGGATTGATGAGTTCCTGAGCTGTCGTAATTATTTATTGTGTTAATTATTTTTTTTTAAAAAAAAACAATAGATAAATAATTGTAGGACAATTAAGGAGAGAGAAGCGAGAAGCGAAACTGGGTTTGATGGGACCCACAGCAACCAAACAGATTAAGACACGCATTTGTGTTACGACATTTTGTCTGTTTAGTAATTGTTATTTATTGTACACATTCTGCTGTGGATTTGATTAAAAAAACTATAATATAAAGAAAATAATGTTTATTAGCGGTTTAATATTACATTTCAAAAATATTTTTATATTATTTTAAAAAAAAATATATATTTTTTGTTTTTAAATTATTTTGATGTATTGATGTTAAAAATATTTTTAACAAACAAAAATAAATATTATTTTTGATATATTTATAAACAAAAGATATTTTGAAAAAAATCCTTTTATCATGCTCTTAAAAGATTGCTATTTTTTTTTTCATGATCATAAACTTGATATAATAGTCCAAACCTAATTTGTTTTACCTATCTGATTAGCTCGGGTATTAGATTAACTTATGTGAGAGTTGTCTCCCATAATTTTGTCGACTAGATAGGTCCAAAGAAAAAAAGTAGGTTTATCTTAATCAACTCACCAAACTTGTGATGCGAGTTATAGACTCCACTAGATTGAATTAGTTTTTCTTGATTTTATTGTATGATAAAAATTACAACTAGTAAAACAAATACAAAGATTAATTTACAATCAGCTCGATATTGAATAATAAAATTCAATAAAATCTAACATGAAAGGATAAAATTGAAAAAAACTTAACTAAGAGATGAAAAAAGAATAAAAAGAGAAAAAAAATAATCAAATGGTCACTAAAAACACCCACACATATGGGACAAAGATATACCCATGCATTTAGACCTTTTTTTCTTTCAGGGTGGACAATAGATGATCTTTCATATAATAGAAAATGTTACATGTGTTAAGATTTGAACTTGCGACCTTATCATCTTGATGTGCTAGTCAAATGAGTTGTATTAAAAAATATATCAACTTGATTTATTGTTCATGTGAAAGAATTAAATCGACGCTTATTTTTTCATTGTATTAACAATAATAATAGATGAAAGGATTAATGATTTTAATAATGTTAGTAAATATGCTTTGTAGCTAATTGGTTGGTTATATATAACATTAATTTTATTCTTGTAAACTATATTTATTATTACTAAAGGCTTTCTTTATTTTTAATATTCATTTTATATTTGACTAATGAATATAATGTTTTATCAATGAATCTAAAGTAAAGACAAAGTTTATGAGACAAAAATATTTTGTAGAGAGATTTATTAATTCGTTATAATTATGAGATTCACATTGCATCAAAGCATTGTTTCTAAATCTTTTATTAAAACTGAATTATAAAGTATGAACTTGATTGAATAAATTTTTAATTTTTTCATGAAATAATATATGAGATATTATTCAAGGAGAAAATTGATATTTTGTCATTTATAAGGTTCTTAGGCTTTCTTAAAAATAAAACATTATGCCTTTTTATTTGTTATGAGTAAAGTACAATACAAAAAAAATTTAAACACAAAAAAGATTTAACATTTAAAGGGAAAATAATCTTTATCTTTGACATTGATTAAGAATATTTTTTATTGGTAGTTTGTGTTAATTATCATTAAAGGTTAGGCACTTGGATGCTTTATAGTTTGAAAGAATCCAACATTGAAGTAAATTCTCAAAGCCAAAAAAAAATATAATACTTCTAGACAATCTTCCTATAAATCCTATACAACTTTAAATTTGTCTAACATAGAATTTTTGGGACCTATGAAGAATTTTAAATTTATTATTTTTTCTATATATGTTTCGAGAAACCTAACAAAAAACTTTATCATCAAAAGTTTGGATAAAAAGATTTAAAAAATGAAAAAAATATTAATACAAAATTGATAGCAAAATAACCCAAAAGCTCATTAACCCAAAATTTTCAATAATATTTCTTTCACATTTTATCAACAAATTATTATGATACTAGAAATATACAATGATTATCAAATGCATGGTTAAATTACTAGAATGGCCGCCAAGAGCACAATTAAAATTGTGATTACATGTGATATGAGACAACAATATCAAAATGCAGACGTGTTAAACATAAAGGACTGTGAATTTCTTTAGGCTAATGGGTTTAAATAACACACACACACACACACAAACACACACACACACACATAGAATCATAATGCACATTGTTGAAATTGAAACCCAACGACGTTTTGAAAATTGAAATACAAAATACAAAATACAAAATACAAAATAAATTTTATTTTTGATTTAATGGTAAAATTGAAAAGAAAAATAAAATTATATAAGGACCCACAAAAATTAAAACACTAAAAGAATAAGGATCAAAATCAAAAAAAAAAAAAAAAAACTTAAGGTTGAAATTGAAAATGACAATTAGTTTAAGAAAATGAATCCAAAGATAAAAATCAAAAGAATGAGCATGAAATCGAAAAATATATATCATAAATTTGAATTAAGGGATGAAATTGAAAACAAATTAAAATTTCACTATAAGATCAAAGAATGTTTTTTTATCAAATAAAGACCAAAATAAAATTCCCCATAAATCATAGGACAACTGTCATTTCAAATTTTTAGGGGATGCGAGAGAAAAAAAAAGATATAAAGTATTGTTGGTGACAAATTGCATTACCAACAACAACAAGCACCACTCCAAAAAAAAGAGATAATGATGCATCACTTCCAATGACACATCGTAAAGAGGGTTTTGACTGTTAGAAAATGTAGCTTCAAGGGTTTGGATACCTCCTAAATGCTAGCACACACAACTTTTTAAATATTATTTACTAAAAAAAACTAAGTTACCTTGTTGTACTTAGGAATAACAGAAAAACAAAGTGAAAAAGACTAAAACACCCCTTAATGTAAGCTTTAAAAATTCTACTTTCAAGGATAAAGTTGTTATTTTACTGTAATTTTAAAAGTAAAAAGACAAAAAGGTGCAATGTGCTAGGTTTTAAATTTTTATCTTTAAGGGCAATATAGTTTTTTCACAATACTTAAAAAAAAAAAAACATATTTACTCCCAATAAATCTTTTAATGACTAATGAGTAGTGTGAAAAGACTTACCAATCCTAATATACCAGGAAATCAATTTCAAAAACAAAAATCAACCGATTATAAAAACCTAAATAAACACCAATCTACTTTTCACTAAATGTTTATAAAGAAACAACACATCCATCTAACTCGTCTTAAAAATAAGAAGCTATTGAAATAAAAATCATTTTTTTATGAGCAAAATGTGTCAAACAAACAACTCTCTCTCCTACGCTGTTTTTTAATGAGTTTCTCTCTAGTTTTTTAAACCCAAGGACTAATAAATAAATAAAATAATTTTTTAGATCAAAATAACTTTTGTTTTAATTGACCACAAGAATTTCCAGTGTTTTACATTTTTTTTCTTCTTCATTTGAGTTTTTTTTCTGCTAAAATTAAATTAGTAGTTATACATAAAAGACCAAAAAGATGTTAAAGCCCCTAGTTAAAGGCTTAAAGAATTTTAAAGAATTTTGATTGTAAGAACCACAAAATAATTTTATTGTTCTAAATTAAAGTCCCGTCCAATTCTTAAATGACATTTTAATCATTTAAAAACTTACTTGAGCCCTTATGCGTGTATATTTTAATTTTAATGATAGTAATAGTAAAATCATAATACTTGTGATATCGCGAGTCCAAAATTCTTTACACCTCATAATAAAATTAAAATATATATATCAATTATTGAGAATGAATATAATTTATTTATGCAGATATATACACATAACTCTCCTAATTATTATTTTTTATATCTCTAGCCTATAACTATTAAGTCGGCCACTGCCCTCGTAGAAATATAGCATATCAACATCAATATTGATCAATGCAAGGCTATTAAACATAGTTAACTAGTAAAACAATTATCAAACTCAAATCCAATAAAAACATAGGAGAATGTCCGAAGCCGACATTAACTGTAACAACATTTTTATTATCACCATAGCAGGAAATTCTGGTCCAATTCCACACCTACAGCAACATGCTCCTCTTAATAGCAATATATCATAATCCAAAAAAAAACCCTAAGAAGAACTAAAGCCAGTAGATTCTTTAGCTCGATCACCCGCATAATAATCACAATTATTCCTAATAGCAGTCAACTCATAAGGTAAAGTATCGAGAGCCAGCCACTGCTCAATAGTAAATTTCATCTGCGAACAAGTCGCATGGACTCCTGTTGTCGTCACCTCCACGTAGTTAACATACCACCCATGGCCTGACCCTGTTCCATCGGAGGTCAAGTTCAAGGCACACACCGGCGAGCTCAAGCACGGCGCTCTCCCACTGAAAATGTCCAAATCGCCCCTCTCGAAGTAGTCGTGGCCACGATCCATCAACCCTCCCCATGCTTCGATATTGGAGACCCCCACGTAGTCACCATAGTTGTCGTAGAGCCGCACGCTTATGATCGAGTCCGTGCCACCTTTGAAGATGGACCCTGTTCTTATGTAGAGTGTGTACACACAGTCTTCATCCTGCAAAAATGGAAAAGAAACTGTTTAGAGATAAAATAATTGAAGGGATGTAGATGGTATTACGTGGGTTTAAGAGGGTAAATTACAGAAAAGGCGATGACGGGGAAGGAGAGGAGGATGAGGGAGAGGAGGAAAGTGGTGGGGGACATCATCTCTTCTTCTTGTTTTTGGTAGGGTGTGTGAACGAGGAGGCTTGATTGGGTAAGTATACAGTGATGCTTGGTTGGTATTGCCTATTTATTATTTCTGTCTAATTTTGCGGTGCGTGGTGCTCCATAGCTGTCACGTCACGAAAGGATAAATAAGGAAATAGCAAACGTGAATCAATGTTGTCAAGTGCCTAGTTTTTAAAATTGTAAGGGCATCTCCAGCAGCAGAGGCATCCGGGAAGCCAAAGCTAAAAATTTAAATATTTGGTTTTTTTGGGTTAAATTTCGTCTCCAGCAGAGGAGCCAAGTGAAGAGCCAAAATGACTTCTTCATTTTCTGGAGGCATCCGGAAGCTATTCCCACATATGTTGTCTGCAGAGGCAAAAAGAAAATGACCGTTGAAATAGATCCGTTGGCCATGCTACAATAAAAAACCCAGCAACAAAGAAATTGAAACACACAACACACAACTCATTCAACAAAGCAACATCAACCCAGAACAAAGCAATACCCATAAAAAAAAAACCAACGAATTCAACAATTCAACCCACAGAATTAAAAAATTGAAAAAACACAGAATATTTTGCATCCAATCCGAAGAAGAATTGGCGAGAAAATACCTTCATCAAAGTTCAAAATCCAACGAGCATATTGCATCTTCGGTTCCTGTCAAACCTTCTGCCCCAGAATCTTCGGTTTGTTTTCTTAACTTGATATATTTTTTGTCTGTACAATTAGGTTTGTTGATAAAAAAAATAGAACCCGTATGCTAGAAACTTGACAGAGGGGGGAGAGCAGAGTGAGAGGGAGTCGAGGGAGAGGAGGAAAAGAGTAGAGTGAGAGGGGGGAGCACCATGGGAGAGGCGTGAGGGAAGCTGTAAGGGACGGAGAAGGAGAGATCGCCATGAGAGAGGCGTGAGATGAGCTAGGAGAAGTGATGGACGAAGAAGGAGAGATGGGCATGAGAGAGGCGTGAGGTGAGCTGCAATTGACGGAGAAGGAGAGATGGGCATGAGAGGAGCTGCAATTGACAGAGAAGGACGGAGAAGGAGAGATGGGCATGAGAGGAGCTGGAATTGACGGAGAAGGAGAGATGGGCATGAGAGAGGCGTGGGGGGGGGGGGGGGGGGGGCGCAAATGTTTAGTGAAAGAGGCAGGGTTTGGAGAGGAGAGGCGTGTGAGCTGCATTTTATGGGGGGCGGCGATGAGAAGTGAAAGAGATGAGAAGTGAAAGAGGTAGGGTTTCGGGGGGTAGTATTTAGGAATATATAATAATAATATTTAGGAGGAAAAAAAAGTGTAATTAATAATAATATTTAGTAAAAAAAATAATTATGAGAAATTGAAAATTTATGATTTTGTTGATCAATTAGCTTAATTACATGTTTAAATTTACAGTTAGATTTAAGAACTGTGTAAATGTAGTTTTTTGAACTGTTGTGGAGGTGATTAATAATAATATTTAGGAGAAAAAATAAGAGTAATTAATAATAATATTTAGTTAAAAAATAATTATGCGAAATTGGAAATTTACGATGTTGTTGATCAATTAGCTTAATTTATACAATGTATTTTTTATGCAGATGGACTCAGATTTGCCAAATTCATTCACTGACTTTCTTATAAGTGAGTCTGAACAGAATGTTACTCAACAAAGTGATCATATTGTTCATACAACTAAAAAATCCCAAAGAAGTAAAAACTTCTCGCTAGAAGAAGATTGTTTACTTGTATCTGCGTGGTTAAATACTAGCAAAGATCCAATCACGGGAGTTGATCAACAAACAAGACAATTTTGGACTCGAGTACATGCTTACTTTGTCGAGAATGGAGCAAACCTGAATAATCGTTCTCAGATAAGCATCTCAAATAGATGGCAAGAAATAAATAGAGAAGTTGGAAAATTTGTTGGTTTTGTTACCCAAATTGAAAACCGTCAACAAAGTGGAACGACTGAAGAATCAAGGGTAATGTTTTTTTTTTATCATTTCCATATTAAATTATTTGTTTAACATATTTATTATATAACATAGTTTTATTTATTGAAATTGATTTACCAGATTAATGATGCTCGACAAATGTATGCTTCAGTCATTGGCAAACGATTTCAACTGGAGCATTGTTGGGTTATCTTAAAAAATGAACCCAAATGGCAATTTGAACGTGCATGTCTTCATTAGAAGTCAAACAAGAAACAAAAAAATCATGGAAATGCAAGTCCAGCTTCTTCAAATCCTTCAACCGCTGATTCTGTTAGTTTAGGAGAAGACAATGACGCATTTATTTACCAAAATAGACCAATTGGTCAGAAAGCTGCAAAGGAACGACTTGCACGGAGACAAGGAAAAGAAAAGGTTGGCGAGATTTATGTATCAAATCTCTTAGACAAATTCACGAATAGTATCGAAAAAATTGAGAATAAAAAATATCACCATAGAGAGAAAATGTTAGAGCAACAAGCTAAATTAATTGAACAAAATGATGAGAGACAAGAGGATGAAATCATGAAGGTGGATACTTCTGGTATGAATCCAATGTCTGCAGCCTATTTTGAAAATAGACAACGGGTAATTATGGCAAAGAGAGGTTTAAATTTGTAATTGATTTGATTGAATTATTTGTAATGGAATGTATGTTTAATTAATTATTTGTAATTTTCTTTAAATATTTTGTATCATGTTATGAAATTGATAGCAATTTAGTTTGTTTCTTAAAGTTCTTATAACACTCAACAACAATACGTAGCATTAATTAACTTCAAATAAAACAACCTTAAATAAAACATACAAATATTTGAAAAACATACAATAAGTAGCTTAAATCTAATGATTATTTACTCACTACCGTAATGTTCCCATAAATGTTCAATCAAATCGGCTTGGAGTTGGGAATTCGTTGCTCTGTCCCGGATTCGATTATGAGTTTGTAAAAAAGCACGTAGTTCTGGAGTTTCTTCATGTGACACTGATATAGAAGAACTAGTTTCATCTTCAATCATTGCTCCTTCATCTTCAATAATCATATTATGCATTATTATGCAAGCTTTCATAATATTTGCAAGAGTTTCTTCATCCCAGTATCGCGTTGGTCCACGCACTATTGCGAAACGTGATTGTAACACCCCAAATGCCCTCTCCACATCCTTTCTTGCGGGCTCTTGTTTACTTGCGAAATATTTTCTCTTTTCCCCTAAAGGCCTTGGGATTGTCTTAACAAAAGTTGACCAATTCGGATAAATCCCATCAGCTAAATAGTATCCCATTATATACTCATGTCCATTGACTGTGTAATTGACAGGAGGAGCACGACCTTCAGCAAGTGCAACAAAGACAGGTGACCGATCAAGAACATTAATATCATTTAGAGATCCAGGCATAATTATTTAATTATATAACTTACTCCTATTAATTGTATAATTAATTGCATAATTAAATTATATACAAAATAATTGCATTACATTAAAATAATAATATAAAAAAAATGGCTCTCCAAAATGCCTTTTACCATTTAAGTGCACACCAAAGCCAAAGCCATTTTTACACTATTTAAACATCCATTTTAAATATTTGGCTCTCCAATATGCCTCTGCTTCTGGAGATGCTCTAACGAAATATTTTGATTTTAAAATATTTTGTGCCGTTTTGTGTCATGTATATATATATATCAAAATATTTTGTGCCGTTTTGTGTGTATATATATATATATATATATATATATATATATATATAAACGGAACAAAATATTTTAAAATCTATATATATATATATATAATTAAATATATTAATTTAATTTTTTAGTTTAAATCTAAAGATATTTTTTTTAAATTGTGCAATTTAATCTAAAAAAGACAATAAATTAATTTTTCTGAAAAAAATTATGAACATGTATAATATTACAAAAATACCATTATTAATCTTGCAAAATTATTCCTTGATTATTCTGAAATTTTAACATATATTCTCGTAAAATTTCATCTCAATTTAACGGTCAGATTTAAAAATATTATAAAATTATTTATTATTTTAAAAAAATATTATTTACCCGAAACGAAATAGGTGAAACAAAATAGAGATATTTCAGCTAAAATTTAAATGAAATTTCTAAAACGAGTTAAAATTTTAAACAATATTATTTTTTTAATGGATACGAAACTTCATCATCTAATATGCCATCTGTCCCCTCGGCTCTCTCGAAGTCAACTCAGTAATATGGTCATTTGAAATTACTAGATTAGCCTTGCCAAGTGTCTATCAGAACAATGATGAAAAGCAACACATGTAATTATTGTTTTGGTTGGATCTTCTTTAATTTTTGAGAGAGAGAGAGAGTAGTAATTTGACAGAAAAGAGTGGCAAGTTGGCAGCAAAAAGGTGCCAAGTGAAATTAACAAGTAGTTTAGGTGGCAAATTGGTCACTATCACACTGCCTTAATGGAATTATTTCATCAAGACCGTTTTATTGAAATTAATAAAAAAATACATATATTTTATGTTAGAAAAAAATTATATGTTCAAGAAATTATTTACTATTAAAATTATAAATTATCAATGGAAAACCAAGAAGTTGGAACTTCTTGGCTTTTGGCATTAGGGTGTGGCCATGTATCCCTTCCACACCCCAATTGTTCCAGACGTTGAGGATATCGGGGCCCCAATGAGATTAAAACTCATTTGTAGAATAGGTCAATATTTTTATATCATTTTGCTTGCTTAAATTATATTGCTATTCTATTTTTTTTTAAATAAGTTTAATAACTAAATTAAAAACCATTTTTTTTTAATGGTTATGAACAAGTAAGAAAAGTCTTTGACGCAATTGAATTAATTTTTGACAATTTACATCTATTTTTTTTATTAATATAAATGTCTAGACCAACTTGCATGCACTTTAACTAATTATACAGGTTCTGAAGTTAACGGCTACAGGGTTTAAAATAAGAACAAACCTCTTAATTCTAAAGCTCGTTTTATTGGATCGCTTGGACGTATTTTTTGAAACAATATAAATATATATATGCTCTAAAATTAAGAATTTATTGTAGAGTTGTATAGTTTATCTAACATGTTTTTAAATTCCGATCTATTTAAGTACTCTGACAAGCACGCATACCATTTTTTCAAGTTTTAAAGTTTTTAACTGATATACACGCATTTGTTACTTGCTGTGCCAAAAAAAAGAGTCCTGCACCATGAATTTGTGTGCGCATGTGTGAAATGTGAAAGCTATCATTTGAGAGATGATCCGACGAAAAATTGATAATCTGAAAGATTGAATGTTATTTTTTTGCCGGTTATGTAATTTTTTTTTATCTATGTTTATATATATATATATATATATATATATATGTTATTAATTTATGTTTTTAATTTTATTATTTTCTATTTTATTGAAGTTGTATGTTTTTTTTTTTCAATTTAGTCCTTTAATTTTAATTTTAATTGGTGATCATTTGAAAGTTGGTATCTCTTTTTTTTTTTCCCTTTGCTCTTTTTTATTTTTATTCATTCTTCAAGTCAAATGGGTTTTTAAGCTAAGAATATTTATTTTTATTTTTTTATTTATTTTATTTTTTGTTGAATTTGTTAAAAATTAACTTTTGTAATTTTTTTATATATGATATTATTTTTTGTTGTTTTTGTTAAAAATTGATTTTTGTGGATTGTTTATATATGATATTTTAGAACTAATATCATGCAAACAAAAAATATACGAAACCACATGTATACAAAATAGCCGGAAAAAATAGGCCAAATTATCTATAGTGAAAAAATACATGAGCGCTTGCCCTACACTTTGCCACATCCTAAACCAAATTTTTTAACATGTAAAAAAATATTAATGAGCCTAGATTTTTTTTATAATGCTATACATCTCAGAGAAATAATCAACCTAAAAACCTTTCATTTTTTTTTAATATATTTTATTATGGATAAGGCGTTTAAAATATAATTATTATTTTAAAGTATTTTTCTAAAAAAATTATAAGACCAATTATATATTTTGAGATTTGTTTAATATTAACGCCTTAATATATATATATATATATATATATATATATATATATATATATAAACTAAGTTATTTAAAATCTCAATACTTTTAATATAATAATATGAAGAATAAATCTTAAAAAATAAAATTTTCTTTTTATAACAATAATGATGGTGACAACGATAGTATTGTCAATAATAATTAGAATATTAATTATTTACAATATTGATTATAATGATAACTATAATAATTGTGATAATTTAACAATAATGATAATAACAATGAGAATAATAATCAAAATAATTTATCAGTCGATATTGTTTTTGTTAAAAAATGATTTTTGTGTTTTTTTATGGATGATATTTTAGATCTAATATCACATAAACATAAAATATATGAAGCCATACGTAAACAAAACAGGTGGAAAAATGGGCAAAGTTATCTACAATGAAACAATATACGAGTCACTTGCCATGCGCTTCACTGTACCCAAAACCAAAATTTTTAATATGTAAAACCAATGTTAATGGTCCTAGATTTTTGTTTTATGATGTTGTACATTTGAGTGAAATAATCAGCCTACAAAACTTTTGATTATTTAGTTTTTTATATACTCATTTTATTATAGATAAGGTGTTTAAAATAATGATAAACGATTAGTTTAAAGTTTTTTTCTTAAAAATAATTATATATTTTGATATTTATTTAATATTAACGCCTTAATATATATATATATATATATATATATATATAAATGAACTAAGTTTTTTATAAACAATCTCAAATTAATTTAATTACAGTGTTCTGAAATATTTTTAATATAATAATATGAAAAACAAATCTTAAAAAATAAAAAAATATTTTATTTTATTTTAAATAAAAATCATTATAAACTAAAAATATATCAAGCCACACATATATAAAACAAATGCAAAAAATACAAAGATAACAAATCATTAACAACATAAGATTCAAGATACATACATAAGAGAGAGTTTCACTCTCATTCTATGCAACTAAAACTAAACTTACTTTATTTTTTAACACAAGTTATATTTACTATAAAATAAAAATTAAAAGTCAAAACTAAGAGTATAGATATATAAATACAAACAAAAAATTAAAAAACTATCCCAAAAGATCCGGAAAATAAAGGGATCGAAATTCGAAACTAAATTAAAAAATAAAAAAATAAAAACTGAAATACAAAATAAAAAAATTATATATATTAAAATGAAATAATTTTTTTTAATTGTTGCAGCGGAGAGCACCAATGACTCGTCAACTTTGATTAGAGAGGTTCAAGTCCTTATTCTCTCCTCTTTGCCGTCGTCCTTTTAATTTTTTTTTCTTCTTAAAGAACATGATTTTTATTTTTAAAGAGTTGGGCCTTGAGGGATGCTAACAAAAATCTTTACAGTAACACTGGAAAAAAAATGTCAGGCACATATCAGAAGATCTTATGAATCATTTTCTGACATTACATGTGGATCAAAGTGTAAGCCTCAAGCCCTCTTCCCTTGACCAAGTCAACATCTAAAAATAGTCTCAAATTGGTGATATACCAATGTTGTATTCCTACCGCACTTGGCATTATTTATGGGTTGTCAATCTCCAATCCTAACCTTCTATTCTTCTCTCTCTTCTTAATCCTACCAATTGACATCTCATGCAACAACCTACGCCCATGCAAACCCTAACTCCTCGTTTCCCGTTGTTAATATTTACCCTTGCCACCGTAACCTCCTTTTGTCCACCGCTCCCCATCTCTCCATGGAGGAGCGGGTCCCAATTGAAAGTGGTGACAACAGCGATGAGCCTCCTCCTCATCCAAGACCCCCGCCATCCGACCATGACCAGATTTTGAAGCCAAGTCGATGCTTTTCATCACGCAACAAATCTATCAAGCACCCATCTCCCCTACCAACCGAATCGGAAACCTATATTGTTCAGATCCCAAAAGATCAGATATTTAGTATTCCACCAACTGAAAATGCTGCAATTGCAGAACGCCACCGCCTTCCTCAGAAGAAGGAGCAGAGGTCATGTTGCAACCGCTGGCTGTGCATCATCGTTACATTGATCTTGCTTGCCCTCATTATTGGCACGATCATATTTACTTGTCCTTTTTTTTTTACCCCTAAAGCTCCTCTCTTCACCGTTGTGAATGCTATTGTCAAAAATCCACCTTCTACTCGAAACAAATCAAATCCTGGGTACCAAATCACTTTCGAAACAAAGAACCCAAACGCAAGAATGAGTATTTCTTATGGTAGCGAAGGAGACGCTACGTTAGAGTACAAGAATCACCAGATTGGAACAGGAAAATTCCCGAAGTTGGATCACGATGCTGATAGTTTGACAGACTTTAAGTTGGATTTAAAAGGCACAAAGGGAGCATTGCCTGATGATGTTGAAACGAGCATCGAAGACATAAAGGGAAAAGAACACGTCTCTCTATCAATAGAAATGGATATTCCTATCAAAATGAAAGTTCTTGGGTGGCTCAAGTTAAGTAGTAAGGAAATCAATGTGGTTTGTACTTTCAAGGTAAGCTCTTTGGGGGCAGGTAAGGCTGTTCTATCTCAAAAATGTCAGTCAAAATTCAAGTAGATGGCGCAGTCATGAATTATGATGATTGTAATTGCGTAAGTTGCCATCAATGAAAGCCCAATAAATAAAGCTAATACTCTAGCTAGGTCTGCGGTTTTTTCCTTTCATTCGAATGTTATTATATGATTATTCTGGTTTGTTGGATCATGGGCTTCACATATATTTTTGTTTTTCATTTCTTTTGTAGGAAATTAATCATATGATATTTGATAATTAATGGCTATTGTCAAAGTTCCCAACTTTTTACTGTCTAGATGACGCCCCATTCATCCAAAATTCTTAGGTACTGAACGTTAAGATTTTGAAATTCAGGGGGCGTCTGTTTCTTGCAAGATCAATTGCTTTATGCCTCCCTTCTAAGTCTCAACGAAACTTCGACATCCCTTGTAATTGATTTGGTTCAGGGAAAAAATAATTGCACTAATCTTTGTTCCAATGTAGCTGTGATGTTACAGCTAGATTTTAGATTCATATTCATATTAGAGGTCACGGATGTTTGGTTTTGATATATAACTCGTATTTTATATAATTAGGGTTAACATGTAATAAAAGATAAAAATAACTGGCATGGATGTTATGCTTATATAAAAACCTATACTCGAAGTAAAATAATATTAAATACTTATTGAAGCACTTAATTTAATTGAGCTGAAAACTTTTTGTTGTTAAAGATGGAGTTTTTGTTTTTAAGGTTTTATTGCTAATTACTTGCTGTAAGCAAAGAAAATACAATCATCCAGCATCAATAGAATGCATTTCCTCCAAAGTCGACGAACTATAAGAATTAGGAGCTCCATATCTCTCAATGTAGAACCTGAACTTAAACTATAAAATAGAGGGGGAAAGGCAAAAGAAGGAAAATGAGTTTCTTCTAGTTACAGAGAAAATATCCTATTCAACTTATATTTATACTGATTTTTAGACTGAAATTGATGCAAAATTAATCACTGTTATTTTCTCCCTAACTATCTGCCATTAAAAAACAAAAATTCCTTAATTACCCGTCATGAAAAAGAATAAAAACATGACAGTTTTTTTTTTTTTTTGATAACCGGGGTGTCCTGGCCAGCTTGCGCGCACCACAACTAAATCCCCGGGCTCACTGAACATCCTGCAAACCCAATGAGCATGTAAGGCACCGCGGGGGTGACAGGCGTGCCTGACAAGGCTTGAACCTGGAGTGAGAGGAAGGGAGAAGCCCTTCTTGACCACCAGGCCAAAACCCTGCTGGCACATGACAGTTTTTTTTAATCTTAAAAACCAAATGTGTCCTGCTAAAAATAATTCTTTTTGAGGGAAGAAGAATGCTCAGCCTGTTCATCCACAACTATCTCCACTAGAAGTGGCGACAAGCTAAAAAGAACATATTATGTGGTTCTTCGAGGGAAAATGACTAATATCATGAAATGGAGTAGCCACGATCTAATTGGTCAACAATAAAGATTATATGATAAAATAGTAGTTACGTTAAAGAGAAATGTTAAACATTCTGGTTAAGGTAGACTACATTGTTGGTCTTATAATATTCAAATATAAAGAAAGACACAGCACACCACTGTGGCTCATTTTAGGACAAGGATTTGGATCTTCAGCCCATGGGTTCAACCTGTAGTTT
Organism: Salix brachista; assembly: GCA_009078335.1. Taxonomy (NCBI): domain Eukaryota; kingdom Viridiplantae; phylum Streptophyta; class Magnoliopsida; order Malpighiales; family Salicaceae; genus Salix; species Salix brachista. Next base: position 9,304,553 of record CM018578.1, on the reverse strand, counting down.
TGACACAGCCGCATTCCAACTGCCCAGACCTATAAACAAAAAGAAAGAAGACCAAATCAATCATGGCCTCCATCAACAACGGCCGTTTAGTTCCCAAAGCAAAACAGTTTTCTAATTGGGTTCTCCATCTTCTCCACATGAGCCGACGTTAAAATTGTGAAGGGAGAAAGAAATGATGAGCATACATTAAAGTTTATACATACTGAGATTTATGAATAAGATTCTGTGGGGTATAATAATTTTAAATGAACAACGATTTGATAAAATAATGATTTTATATCTTGAAATATTATCTTACAATAAACCCAAGCTCAAACCCAAACCTAGAGCATGAGCATGCATCAGGTCGGACATTAGCCTAATCAGACAAGTTAATAATAATTCTTTATACAAGGTTAATTAGTTGTCCAATAAGCATGGATGTTGCTTGATTCATGTGTCCAGCTATGATACATAAGATCTTAAATTCATATTCCTCCAAAAGATTATAGAGAATGGGAAAAAGAAATCTCCGAAGTAGGCAATTATTGTGCCCTGTACAGGATGTTTCAATTTATTTATTTTAGAAAAGCAAGTAGGTTAAAGGAGGTGGTACTTTGAAGAAAGTGCTTGATTAAAGCTAGGGAAATTTTCAAAGAGCATTTGCTATCCAGAGAATGCGAACTTTTGAGTAGGCTTGTTCCTCTCTCGCTCTCCACAAAATGCTTTACAATTTAGTAATTAATGAATATTGGAAAGAAGGGTTTCCCCGACCTCTTGATTGCCCGCACTTGCAAATGGTTAGATGGAGAATATGCTCCTTCAGTTTAAAATTAAATAATATAAATTATATTCTGGATCTTATTTAATAACTTAAACTTTAAATGAGATGATTCTTTGATATTATATTCTATTTAATAAAAATTAAATACAAGATAGTATTTACATATACAAATTTCAAACCTAAAAAACTTCCACTTAAAAAAATATATTGAAAATAATATAAATTATATCCTAGAATCTTAACTACCATCATTAACTTTTAAATAAGATAGTTTATTGAGAAAAGTAAAATTATAATTTGTATTATATGCATACACGTTGCTCTCTCTCTCTTAATGACTACTATAGTCAAGCTAAATAATTTCCTTTTCCATTCCCAGGTTAAGCCGACTTACTATACTTTGCTAGCTAACATTCCCAGGTCAAGTGTTGTCACACTTTGATTGGCTACACTACCACAGCACATATGAAACTGGTTTACTTGCATCTGTATGTCTTCTATTTTTATCGCTTCAGTGGACATGATGGGAAAATGAAGAGTGTATTTGCCAAATCATAACAATTATTTCAAGTCCTCTCATTTCTAGTTATAAAAGAATAAATAAATAATTTTTTCACATATTAGAGTAGGTTGGAATGACTAAATCAAAGCAAATCTTTACTTACTGAGCTAGTTAGATATGACCCATTACTTCCTGAGCTAGTTAGATATGACCCATTTATTTTCTCATATAAACAGTGAAATAATCATATTATTTAAAAAATTAAATTTTTAAATGAGATTTCAAGATATAATTTATATTATTCTTTAACAAATTCTTTTAAGTGAAAACTTTTTGAGATTAAAACTCGTATATACTCACACTAACTTGTGTTTAATTTTTATTAAATAAAATGAAGATGAAGAGATTTAAACTCGTGACCGTTAGATCAACAAGAATAACATATCAAGAATCAACTTATCTAAAAACTTAAGGTTTCAAACAAGATTTCAAAATATAATTTATATTATTTTAAAAAACACATCCATCCATCTCCTTTCCATACAAGCAGGGAGATAGATTCTGAGTGGAAAGGGTCGACCTCTGAACCATGAACACAAACGCACTTTTCCCTAATTTGTTCCCCAAAACAAGAGCATCTTAGACTCATGTGAATCCATGTGACTATTGAGTTTTGCACATTGACCTCCAACCATTGGGTCAGTCCCATTGACATTTTCATCTCTATGCTCTTAGATTTTTGTCAAATGTTCTTCATAATTGCCATTTTTATATTCTTTTTCTTAAGAAATAAATGTGATAATGCCATTCCAAGACAAACTACACAACTGTTCTCCTGTCGTGGCTCAATCCTCAAGGCGGGGACTTGTTGAGCTATTCTATACATTGTCACACGTGTTAAAGATCTGGTGACACCTGTGCTAAAGCACCATTCCGTAGACAGCCTGACCTCTGGCACCACTCACTGAAATAATACTCTAATGAGAGTTATTTGATACTGCGAAATCGTTTTTTTATTTTTATTTTTATATTAGATTAAATTTTTTAAGTATTTGAAGATCATTTATACGTGCTAATATAAAAAATAATTTATAAAAATAAAAAAATATCTCGAAGGCTGAAGTCGATTTTAAGATGAGCGGGGACATGGAACCTCCAATGCCTTTGTCCAAGGTTTACTTTCACGTGTTAATGGTGGTGGGTAAGCAGTCACTTGCTTACCCAAAGTGTTTTTGACACGAAAGCACTATAGATGGTTGGTATCTAAAGGTGATGGGTTTTGTGGAAGGTGCCTGAATGTTTGGAGATATTGGAATAGTAGTGAATTTAATTATTGTTTTAATCGGTTGCTATGGTTTTTTATTTATTTAATTCATATCATTTTTTGTTTTTCAAATTTATTAGTTTTTGTATTTAATTATTTGTGGGTACTGTGTATACAAGTTTTGATTTCACACTGTTTCAATGAAAAATACCATACCTTTATTGACAAGAAATGAAATATATATACAAGATCGAAGTCTATTTTAGACAATAATTTCAAAAATAATGTACAGTTAATAAGAAGATTTGTATAGATAATGAGAAGATTTGTAACGGCTAGAATGCTAAAGATGGAAAATTCTTGGATGGTGAGCTGTTGATTCTTGCAGAATTGTTGCCGAATGAATGCTAATCAGATTTGGTGCAATTTTCCTCAATACGCCCCCACAAGATAGGGTTTCTGTCAATAAAACCAATCTTGGATCGTAAAACTATAGTGTGTTGCTGGGACAGAGGTTTAGTCAACAGATCTGCAAGTTGATCCACAGTGTGATAATGCTGAACAATGATAATGCCTTTTTGAACTAGATCACGCACAAAGTGAAGATCAATTTGAATGTGCTTCATTCAAGAGTGATCAAATGGATTGTAGCTTAGATGAATGGCACCAAGATTATCACACAATAGGGAAGGAGGAGCCTGAAGAGGAAATCCAAGTTCAGTGAGAAGATTCAGGATCCATATTGTTTCCGAGGCTGCATTAGCTAGTGACCGGTATTCAGCTTCGGTGGAAGATCGTGCAATGACCCTTTATTTCTTGGAGCTCCAGGATAGAGGATTTTGGCCAAGGAAGCTGATGTAGGCTGAAGTAGAGGTACGATCATCAAGATTCCCAGACCAATCGACATCAGAATATGTTGTGAGGGTCCAAGAAGTATTCTTCTGAATTTGAACACCATGAAATATGGTGTTTCAGATACCGAAGGAGTCTTTTGACTGCTGTCCAGTGCCAATGTTTGGGCTTGTGCATAAATTGAGACAACTTGTTAACAACAATGAAATATCAGGACGTGTAAATGAGAAGCATTGAAGACTCCCAATTACACAATCAAATTTAGTGTTATGAAAGGCAACAGTATCAACTAATTTTAAGGGTGAGCTGGTAGATAAGGGTGTTGAGACATCCTTAGCACCAATCATGTTGGTTTTGGATAACAGGTTACGAATGTACTGATGCTGAGACAGACATAAACCTGCACGAATAGGAAGAACTTCCACCCTTAAAAAATAATGAAGAGTACCCATGTCTTTCAATAAAAATTTAGAATTAAGTTGCTAAATAATGGAGCACATAAAAGTTGACTCATTCCCAATGATAACAAGATCATCCATATAAACAAGCAAATAATAGATAATAGACCCATTGTGATAAATAAATAGAGATGAATCAGCTCTGGAATTGAGAAAACCGAGAGTGATAAGATCATTCTTAAGAGTTGAATACCAAGCCCGAGGGGCTTGTTTAAGGCCATATATGGCTTTACATAACCAACAAACATGATTGGGTTTAGAAGGATCCTTACACCTTGGGGGCTGGCTCATGGAAACATCTTTGGCAAGTTGTGGACATCCATTTGCCTTGAGGGCCAACCTTGTATGACAACTATAGTGAGGATTGTCCGAATAGTTGTTGGTTTGACCACAAGGCTAAAAATTTCAGTGTAATCAATTATAGGTCTTTGATGATACCCTTTGACAACTAGTCTGGCTTTGAAACAATCAATACAGCCATTATCTTTTTGCTTGACATGAAAACCCATTTACTGCTCATGGGGATGCAAGCGATTGGTGGTGGGACTAAATCCCAAGTGCCATGTCTCATAAGAGCAGTGAGCTCATCAGACATGACTGCACGCCATGGTAGCATGGATAAGGCTTGTCTCACACATGTTTAGTCACAACATTAAGTTGTTTGGGTTTATAAATATTATTCATGGATAGTGTGGTCATGAGGTATGTTCTGTGAGTGGGTGATGGGGGATGTCTGCTGGTCTTGAGGAAGGGTTATGCTGAGGTAAAGGATATTATGCAGTGACTACTGGATGGGGTTGTGAATGAAGATGAGGTTGATGACCAAATGCATTATTATACGCAGATAGACATGGATCAAGATGTAAAGAACTGAAAGAATACAAGGAATGTGAAGAAATTGGAGAGAGATTGGAAGGATGATTACTTGGAGGAGATGAAGGCATGGTGATAGCAGATCTCAAAGCCACTAGTGCAACAGGTGGAGGTATGGGAACAGAGACAGAGTGGAAGTCAAGTGAAGGAGATGATGTAGATGGAGAAGGGGATAACTCGATGGAGGCTAGGGTTTTTTATTCATCAAAGATATGCCGGGAGAGGTAAAGTCTATGGGTGTTGGGATCTAGACACCGGTATGCATTTTGGGTAAGTGAATACCCAATAAAAATACTTGGGACGGACTTGGGCTAGATTATGTGGGCTGTATAGGGTCGGGTTAAGGGATAACAAATGCACCCAAAGGTTTTTAATTTGAGATAGTTAGGCTTTTTTTCAAAAAGAGCTTCAAATGGTGATTTGTATGAAGAAGGGGTATTGATTGACGATTTATGAGATAAGTGGCGATATAAAAGGCATGAGGCCAATATGAGAGGGGTAATTTGACATCGTGGAGTAAGGTGAGTCCAATTTCAACCAAGTGATGATGACGACGCTCTGAGACACCATTATGTTGAGGTGTGTGAGGAGCAGTTGTGTAATGACTAATCCCATGAATGAACAGAAATGATTTGAGACCGATGAATTCACCATCATTATTGTAATACAGACTTTTGATGCTAGTTTGGAAATGTTTTTTGACAAGTGGGGAAAAATAGTCTTGACACAAGATTTGGCATTAATGGGATAAAACCATATATATTTGGTTTAATGATCCACAAATATTAAATAGTAGTCTTGACACAAGATTTGACATTAATCGGATAAACCATATATATTTGGTGTAATGATCCACAAATATTAAATAGTATCGAGAACCATCTAAAACAACACAATGAGCAGGACCCCACACATCACTATAAATAACATCAAGAGGAGTGTGACCTTAAATACTCATGGGCCGAAAAGAAAGTTGATGGGCTTTATTAATGGAACAAGAGGAATATAGAGAATTAAATTGTTTTTGTGTTTTTTCAATAGGTATAGAAAATGACTGACAAGACTGCGAACAACTCTAAAAAACGAATGTCCAAGACGCTTTGTGTCAGCCATCAAACGAGGTACGCTCATGCATATTTGCAACAATTTTAGAAGATGAGCCCACTAGTGAATTTAGCAACTGATATACAACATCCTTACATGCACCTCTTAGCAATATCAACCTCGAAGTCTAGTCCTTCACAAGAAAATAAGACGGGTAAAGTTCGATAAAAACATTATTTTGAGAGGTGAAATGATGATTGGAAATTAAATTTTTAGAGATGTTGGAGACACAAAGAGTATCAATAAGAACAAAGGTCCGCATGAGTGATTTTAATTTCAAGGAGCCAACATGTGAGACTGCCAAACCTGACCTATCACCAATGACGACTTCATTAGTGCCATCATATTTAGAATGAATGGATAAATTTGCCAAGTCACTGGTAATGTTATGTTAGGAAACAGAGTCAAGAAGCCATTTATGATCTTGTGCACTGGATGTATTTGCACAATTAGCTGTGATTTCAGTTTGACGGAGGTGCGAACATGACTTTGTTGTGTGGCCCATTTGATCACATAATTGACACTTTATGGTAAAACACCCTTAGTTGGGCCTAACTGCTGGATATTGTCAGTGACTTTTAAATGGGCCAGGAGAGTGATTGAGTGGGCCTGTGGACTAAGAAGGCCCACTTGGCTTGTAGCTGCCCTTCAGTGAAGACCCACTTTTAGTATAAGAGGGTTGGTGGTGATGATGAGAGTAATTAACAGATGCAAGGAGCTAATGTGTTGAGGAGTCCAGCAGGCGTAAATAGTTGTCATGCCTTACAAGGAGGTCATGAAGTTCCTCGTAGGCCAGAGATATTGGTATTGCTCGTATGGAGGCAGTAATGTCCCTAAAATCAGAACCCAATCCATTAAGTATATAAAGGGTAAGATCATCATCGGAGATTGGATGATCAATAAAGGCAATTTTATATGCCAGGGCATTCACGACGTGCAGGTAATCAGGGACGAAACAATTTCTTCACTGAATTAAGGTAAGTTTTTTCTTTAATTGCATGGTTTTGGTTCTAGATTTGTTGGCATACATGTGATAAAGCCTCTCTCAGGCTTCATGTGAGGTTTTGGCAGTGGCGATGAGTGGGGTGATGGTGGTTGATGTTGAGGCCAAATAGCACTCAAGATTAATTTGTCTAGTCGAACCCAGTGGGTTTTGTTCAACTCAGTGATGAAAGTGTCGGCCAGAGAGGGACACTATGAGATGCCATGAACATAGTCAAGGATATTGTATCCAATGAGGAGTGCTTCAAATTTTGCTCTCAATTGGGGGAAGGTAGATGACTTTAGTTTCTCATTGATCTATGAAGTAATGTTTAGTGCAATAAAAACATTGTTAGGGGGAAAAGGTAGGTTGAGAGATGGGATATGGTATTGTGATTTGATCTGCAGGGGAAGACATTGTGTTCTAAGGGGAGGGATCTTTGTGCTCGTAAGAGACATGCTCTTCTGATACCATATACAAGTTTTGATTTCACACTGTTTCAATGAACAATACCATACTTTTTATTGACAAGAGATGAAATATACATACAAGATCAAAGTCTATTGTAAGTAGTAATTTCAAAAATAATGTATAGATAATAGATTTTTACATATAATGAGAAGATTTGTAATATCTAGAATGCTAAAGATTGAAATTCTTGGATGGTGAGCTATTGATTCTTGAAGAATTGTTGCCGAATGAATGCTATGCAAATTTGGTGCAATTTTCCTCAATACTGTGAAAGTAAGAGAACATATATAAACAACAAACAATAATATTCTAAAATACTTTGTCAACAATAATAAGTCAATTAAAAATAAAATTCTTTATACAATTTAAAATTAAGTTCAACTTAAATTAATGCAAGACAACCCATTAGTATGTCTTTTTCAATATGCATTACATCAAGATTATAATGAATCAAATTTGTATGCTAATATAGAAGTTCCCATGAAATTCTCTTATTCACCTAATCATATTCAACACTGTAGCTAATAGCTTTGTCATTATATAAAGAATTTTTAATAGGTCTTTAAGTAAACTGAACACTTCACATAACATTTGTAAACCAGATCAATGAGGTAAAAGAAAGATTTTTTCAATTATTCATTTCAAGACTTATTTGATTGATATTTATATGAGTGATTCATGTGAATGAATCATTGTTAACAAGTAATTTTCCTCGCATGTTATTAATTTAAATGACTTGTTATGCCCTATAAAATATGGATAAGACAACTTGCTACGATTATTACTCCAAACTAATAACATGCTATAAGCTAGAAAGTCACTAAATGTCCATATTAAAATTGCCTTTAATTGGAGATTCACATTTCTATATACATAATAAGTTTCAATACCAACATATCACAAATTATTCAATCATTAATCAAAAGTATAAGAAAAACATCAAGCTTTCCTCAAGATTTCTTGGCCTAAGAGTCACCATTTCTAAAAACATGAATGGTTAGGTCATGCCTTTTTAAGGAGTCAAATTACAAATAGTCACAATTACTAGCCATTAAGAGCATGTATTTGAAGACATGACAAATGGACTAACCGATCTGTACATAACCTTAATAGAATATTTCATGGATTAGAAACAAAATATAGTTGGATATGATTAAACTCCTTTCATGCCTCCCTATCAAATGGTTGCACCATAACCTCATATTCGACTTATGAAAATGATGCCATCTCATATATTTGGCATGATATGGAGACATGAATAGTGTAACAACCCATCTTGGAAAATCTAACTCAACAAGTTACCATGAATGAATTATGAAGAAACCAAAGGGGTGTGTGTGTGTGTGTGTGTGTGTATATATATTTGCTAGAGTTTTGGTAGAGTTTTCTCTATATTTATAACATCTCAAGTCATCGACTTAACCTGTTGCACTTTAATTTTTTTTTTCCAATTAATTGATAAAATTATTCTGAATCATAATTATAACAACCATCATAAAAACTATAACTTCTCAAACACATTGATTTTTGTTAACATGTGTTTATCTATATCATTTCTAAATTTATAGAAATCTAAATGTTAATATTAATGAGTCAAGGTAGTTTCTAGATAATTATATTAATAATACTAAATTCAACATAATCTAAGAAATTTATGGAATAATGGTAAAATAATCTAAGCATGTGCTTCATATGCCATCCCCACTAGTGGCACATGTGCTCTTTGTGCCACCACTATTGATGTTGTGTGGGCCCATGCGTTGTTAATAGTGAATTGGAGAATTAAGGTGGATATGAAGAAGTTTTTTTTTTCTTGTGTCGGTGATGTGTCTAACCATTGTCTACAAAACAAAAGAAACTCACACAAACCAATTAACTTTATCTTAATTTTCTCCTTTTAGTTCTCTCTTTTCTACTCTCTAATTTAACAATCAATAATGAGGAAGAACAAAATGAGTCTATAGTTTTATGGGTCTCCATCCATGTAGAAGGCTTATGGTTTATCATGGAAGTAGGCTACTGTGAGGAGTTGCTACCATGAGGCTGACTTTGTTGTTGTTATTGTTTATGGTGAAGGAGAGGAATATGTTGTAGTGGTATTGGATGGGTTTATGGTTTTAGTATAAAAATGAATAAGATAAGTGACTGAATCTGGTTTGGTTCAATGACTATGGATGGGGGTTATAGAGAGGAAGATTGAGTCACAACTGGTTATTTAAGCTCCTAGTTGGAGATATTAAAGGTTGATTTGTTTTGGCCAAATATGGAGAAAAATGGATGGGGGCTATCAATGAGTGACATTAATAGTTAAAGGGTTGTTAAATGTGAAAATGGTCACGATCGTTACAAGTTAGACAATAGTCATTGATGGGAGAGATGTCGTTGCTAGCATAATATTGGTTGGTTGATAATAGAGGAGATTGAGATTGCAAGAAGAGGATGGATGATTAATTATGGAGGGAAGATGAGGATGGTTTTTAACATTGAGGAAGATAAATGATTTTTTATCTTTGTTCCCCCCCCCCCCCTTCAAATATTAGTGTAGAAAGAGGATAAATATGGGTCGACAAAATTAGATGGTGGTTAGGTTAGTGGTGAAGGATGTTATAACCTATTTCTAAGCTATTCCCTGAATTCTCCCACTTTCCTTTCAAAATAAAAATAACAGAAATAAAAAATAATAATAGTAAGGGGACTGACATGATGAAAAACTCAGCTAGATATTTAGACAAATTTGAGAGCCTAATCATACTTGTTGTGCCAATATTGAAAAAACAATACAAAGTCAAGTTCAAAATAAATATTCAAAATAAATAAGTCCAAAAGAATAATTAGATTTCTAATTGGTCAATTTCATATAATTATGGGCCAAATTAGAAATCTAATTATATTAAAGAATTAATTTGTAAGCTATTAAAGGATTTAGTTAGGTGCAAAGACTTAATTATACTTTAAATGAGTCAAATTAAGTTTATTAGTGACTTAATTGGATTAATTGAGAAGATTGGGGGTTTTGGGAGACCAAATTTATTTTTTACCTAGTCAATTGATGGAAATGAAGGAAAAATTGTAAGAAAATCAAAAGTTTAGTGTCAATTAGATGTCAAATTGAAGAAATTCATGGTCAAGAACCATTTTTTTCAAAAACATATAACTATAGCGACTCAATTGATTGAAATCAATGGTGAAATTAGAGAGAATTAAGTGTTTTAAGGGTGGATTTATGGTCAAACTGCATAAATTAAAACCACAAACCAAAATGAGAAAGGTGCTAAAATTTATGGTTGATTTTGGAGTCCACAAGGGCAAAATTGCATAAAATTAAAAGTTTAAAGCTAATCAAGGTTGTGATTGAAAGAAATCATACGATGAAGGACTAAATTGAACTTTTGTCAAATCCCTAAATTAAAGGCCAAGACGGTGCCATTTTAAAGAAGAGAAATAAATAGACGACGTATTGTTCGATATTTTGATTTGGATAATATATGATGGAGTATGTATATTATGTCAAATCATGTTTAATCTACTATATCTACTATCTATTATCTATAATTCTTATAAGAGTAAATTTAATATATATATATATATATATATATGTAGTCTAATAATCACCTACATGTTAATTTTAGGCACCCCTTATACCTTAACTTATACGAGTAATTTATTTATTTCATAAGAAGAATAAAATATGTATTAGTCTTAACATCTCTAATTAATATCTATTTTTTTATAGATAAAAACAATACTTGATACAATAAGTACCTCATAATTATAATTTCATTTGCAAAATATTTTTTTCCGAAGACTTTATCCTTACTCTAGATTCATGAATCAAATATTATATTTATAAATGAAATATTTGATATTAAAGATAAATAAGTCTTTATTAATAAATTAAATATATTTACATGAACTAAATCAATATTACGTGTAAATCCTAGCAGCAAATGATGCCAGCTTAGGTGGGATTGTGGTGTGCTTATAGTCAAAACTTTATAGTTTGCTTTCATATATTGAGTCGTAGTCATATGCATATTGTAAACTTGATTCTTATAAGACTATTAGATGTTCGTCCCCAAGGGGCGTGGCGTGATATCAAAAGACTTGTGATCTGCACAGCAGGTTTCAAGTTCGAGTCAGGGTGTGCACCCTTTATAAAAGTCTGGGATAGTTGGAGTTTTACTCGCTCTTCTGAGCTAATAAAATGCGCTTTCTGGGGCGTGGGGTTTCCTCGCATAAAAAAAAAACTCGACTCTTCCTTTGTGTATTTATGAACGTCATACAAAATCACATATAGTAATATATAAATTTCACAAACTAATTAGTTTTCTTATTTTAAAAAGTATATATCAAATGAAAATAGAGTGTATTTATCTAGTTTTAAATTCTCCCCACAAAGTCTTAACCATACTCATCCATTTAGGATGATCCCAAGGCTATATTGAAACAATGGTTCTTTAAATAATGATTCATCATCGATTTTGTCACACAAATAACTTCAATATTTTTAAAACTAAAAATCATTTTATCAAAACCATTTTAATTTTCAATAATAAAAAATTTAAAAATAACTTAATACAAATAAACAAGTCTAAAGATTAGAGAGAAAAAAAGCACTACTTACATAGTGTGGATGACCTTCCACTCCACTATAATCTTGATAGAATAATCATCTCCAGAAGTCAGGATTTTAGCTCTGTGAACTGTATTTGATAAGCCTTGGTTGATAGGTGTTTCTTAATGATTGACACTTAAATAAATAGCAGGCTCACCAATACCATTTCTTGATGAACAACACTCTTGTTTGAAGTTTTTTCTTGGCATCTCCAAAACAAAAACAAAAACTATAGATGAACCCTATTAAGGTATCTATATGAGATTTTATCTTATAATTTATTTTAAGCATACGAGCCTATAATCAAAGTAAAAAAAGCCAGATTTATTCACATGAATATATTTTTACCAATCAAAATATTTAAACCACATCAAATTACACACATGAGGTAGGTTGCGCTAGGGGTACTAATACCTTTCCTAGCTATAATCAATCCCTTAACTCTAAATCTCTAACAAAACCAGTACACTAGGGCTTTACTAGCAACCTCAAACCAAACAACTAGCTAGCGACTCCAACAACCCCCAAACATCAACCCCAAACATTGCGTGAAGATGCACAATAATGTGAATGGTGTTATATCATATGGTCAACTGTTTTTAGAGATATAAATAAATTTTGTAGACTAGGATGAAATGGAAATATATCTATTTTTTATATATGACAATGTCCTTCTACCATTATTTCAATTATACAGAGTATTCTAATAGTTTTTTTTCACTCGGTATAATTTGCATATTCTTAATAGTACAACATGCAAAAGTTTGAGCACATATCAAATTTTTGTTATCCTAGGTGAATAGGTCTTATGATGGATTTTGCAGCCAAAAAATTCTCATTTTGCCTATTGTTTTTTGGTAACACACTTTTAGCCAATTCAATAATACTTTTATAACTAGACTCACTCAATCCATAACCTGAACTGATGGTTAACAGTAATGCAATAGCCAATAATTTACCATGAGTTGTGCGCTCATCCCAAAATGGTTCATCATCTATCAGAAGTTAAATAAAACCTAACTATATCTATAATGATCTTTATTTAAAGTGATGTTACGTGAGCCTTCACCCGAATAGCCCTAATTCATTCCTATTGTATCCATCATGATAATCCTATAATGATTAATATTATCATCCACACAACCATTTATATTGTTAGAATTAGAACTCAAGTCAAACAAAAATTCTAACATGGTTTTGTAAGGAACATAAGGTTATTCATGTGTAAAATCCAATATAAGTATTTCTAGATAAATTCTTTCAAAGCAGATACATCATCATAACATCTTTATGGTGAAACATTTTTTTTTTACGCTTCACACATGGACATAAAATATAATCTGCACTAACATTCTTCGGATTAAGTACCAAATTAATAAAATCCTCAACCCTTTGAAGATAATATTGCCTTTACAACCCTTGGAATGAATCTCAATACATATAAGAATTATAATTCATTACTTATAAACCAATATAGAATATTAATGATAATATTTATTAATAGTACAAAAATCAATTCAAATTAACTTTTTATTAAAAATAAATTGACAATCCAATTACCAATTATCATGTTTTACACAATTACAAAGTAGTGTTAAAGTAAATATGAACTAAACAATCAAATTAACAATTAATGATTGATACCAAACTAATTATCCATGATTTATTTAATTCAAACTTATTCAACCTAAATGAATATCAATTATTATAAATTCCTTATAAATTCATTTCCCCCTAATTATTCCCAAATCTCCAACTTAATAATAAGATTGACAAAGTTTTTTTATAACCCTTAAATAACTCATCACTTCAATTATAATATATATAGATTATAAAATCAAACTCAATTTCATAACATCAAAGAAATTCAACTTCTCTCAAATCCTAAACAACCATAACATACAAATTATATATTTATATAAAAGACATTCTATTGGAAAAATATGTAAAAAAATTAAATATAAACCCAAACTATAAATATGAAAATTATTTTTTAAGAAATTAACCTAAACCATTAATGAGATGGAAAAAAAAATGTAGATTTGTTTGCTTTGATGTAATGAAGCCTGAACAAAATTAAACCAAGAAAGGGAAATGTTGACCCTTCTAATAGATGTAGGTTGACTTTAGCAGATTCAGTGGTTGGATTTTTCAAATATAGGTTGAGTTATTTTAGATGAAAAAGATAATTGTTGGTGTGTTATATTTCCAATGGAATCGCTAAAAAAATATTTTTGTTCTTAATAAACTCTGATACCATGTCAAGGAACTATCTCACCTAAAAAGCTTAAACTGTTAGGTGAGGTCCCAGAATATGATTTATATTATTATTTAACACACACCCTCAAGTGAAAACCCTTGGAGCTTGAAACTTGCACAAGGTGTTTGATTTTTATTAAATAGAATGAGGGTGGTGAGATTCGATCTCGTGACCGCTGGGTTAAAAAAGTTTTGATACCATGTCAAGGAATCATCTCACCTAAAAGCTTAAACTGTTAGGTGAGGTCATAAAATATGATTTATATTATTCTATAACACAAAATATATGTTATTATTTTATTGAAATATCAAAAAAATATTATATCTTTATTTTTGTCGCACATTACCAATTTAATAATTTTTTGTATGTAATATCAATTGATATTTGTTAATTTTCTAGTGTGTATACAACTATACATATTCTACGTACGGAAGAACCTACTATTATAATAACACAGACTCTCTGAAATAGGTATCGCTTTCCAACGACAAAGTCCTGAATGAAGTGAAAAGAGGAGATGGTGATTTTACTAGTGAGAGTTGCTGCGGTGGGTGCAGGCGCCTGGGCTTCCATCCCTGTCAATAATTGAAGCTTAAAAGACTTAGTTTATTTCAGTTAAGGCACCAATGATGAATGCGGAACCTAGTGGACTCTATCTTTCCACGTCCGAAAGAAACTGAGGTTTTCAAAGCATGGAGCCATGTTACTGTCCCTATGCAAAAATTCATGTGTTTTCTTCACATCAAACACTCCTCCGTCAGTGGATTCCAACTCCACCTTCAACCCTATATTCCCTAACCCTAGTAGTGGGATTCCTTTAAGAAACATAACCAAAACGTTTATATCTTTCTCCAACTCCTTTAATAGCCAGAAAAAACCCTGTTAAAAATGAGTGAGGTTCCATTCATATCTAAGGTGGGGTTCGTCAAAAAATCTAGGGACCTAATGAGGCATAGGTACGTTCTAACTGATTTAATACCCATAAGTTTGTGTATTAGACCTATTATTTGTGGGGTTTGTATGTCTTCCTCCAATGAAGCCTTTTTTTTTTTTATCAAGAACACACCACAGCTTTTTGAGCGTGTGTAAGTAATATGTAGTCAATTCATATCAGTTTTGACCAAATTATTAAATTGTTCCGACTGACGGGAAATAAAATGTCTGAACTAAAAAATTGGTATAACTTATGTCGTATTATGGTGCCAACTCATTTTTCTACTCATGAAAGTGTATCTCCAAAGCAAATATTAAAATTCTTTCCAAATCTTTTCTCATTCCTTGTCTGAGAAAAGGTTTTGTGTCCATCTTTGGTATGCTAAAATGGAGGCAGGCATAAATCTTCACACACACACAAGCAAATAGATTAAATTTGATTGCTATAACCCCTCAATTTGTTTCCAATAAGAGAGGACTCATCGTAGACACCTAGAAAAGAGAGAGAGCTTTATCTGTAGATATAAATTTCATAGACGCAATCTAGGGAGTAGTTAGGCAGTCCCTTTGAATCTGAGAAAGAAGAAAAGAACGGAAGTTAACCTAGCTACTAGAATCAATAATTCCCTATGGCGCAACAATTATTGATCCATGATCACGTTGGGAGGTACAAAATCCACCTTCAAATATGGGTATCACTGTTCACAAGAACGTGCATGAGATATTGTATCTGTCTTCGATCATTACACTCGTTATTAATAAATCTATTTAGTGGTTACATTTTCATGATTTATGCATCCATGCTTCAAGGCAAGGATGCAAAGAACTGTATCCATTGTATGGCTTCAGATAATAAGAACAAGAGACTTGGCTAAGTTTTGTAGCATCTTGTAATTATAGCGCGTTCAGCAATTTTTTTTTGCCCATCCGACTCATTTGTCTCTCCTTTTGACTCAGCATAATATAATTTAAAGTAAAAGACGAAAGTTTATAATCTATAACATGGGGCCTCCACAATTACCATATCTCCAAATGATCCACTCATAAATGAAAACGATAACCTTACCTCCAAATTAAGGATTTGTCAGTGAGTTAGCTATGATAAGTTCTATCTACATACCTTTTTCTTTTCTTACATTGCGCTTGCTAGTAAATTCTGAATGTCACAAGCGAGGTGGCCTTCCCTTGGCACGAAATTACAGATTCTTGTGAGCTTTATTACTCAACAGTGATTGATCTGTCATAAATTTTGGTTATGGTGGTCTATCATATAAGATCAATAATGTATGTCCGTGTTCTTACACGACCATGCCAACTTAACTTCTTGGAAGAGGATAGAGTCCTTTCATTTTGTTGGGTCAGAAAATTTTCCATACATTGCTTTTCTTTTTATATAACTCCATACATTCCAAATATATTGTTGACAGTGCATACAGCAATCTTGTATTCCTCGATGGGTGATTATTGAGTGCCTTGGGGAAAGAAACAAAAGGAAATTCAGCCTTAAACTCTTCCTACCTTTCTTGAAAAAGATCGATGGCCTCGGAGATTCTCCTACCCGATCCGTTTTAAGATCTGAAAAGAAGTTATCAAATGATACCTCTCTTCCTCGACCTTCTAGCGGGGGCAGCCTTCGAAATTATTAGCAAAGGAATATTCACATAGCTGGCAACCGTGGGCTCAAGAACCTTTCTCTTACAAGCATTGATTGTGGAAAACTTGTACATTATCAAGGGAGTGTACCAAATATTCCAGGGTAATTGTGACGTAAAATGTGAAAGGTTCTTGCTAAAGTTTCCTTTTAAAAAATAGAACTAGGCATCTTCAAGCTGCATAGCTGAAAGTAGCGGATTCTGAAGGCCTTGTGTTCTTTCTGTGGTATACATTCTTATCAATCCCATCAGCTGTTCAAAATCTTCTTTCTAACCATGTGGTTGCGTTTGATTAGTATCCAACATATATAACACAAATACGTTTCGATGAAATAATTAAAACAAAAACCTAACGCCAAAGTAGTTTTGAAATTAATATAAACAAAGAAAGATATTTAATTAGAGGGAGGGATTAGGTTATTTGTTCATATCAATACATGCAAATGTGTTTGAGCTAAGGCATGCCAAGCTGCATTGGCTGTAAATTGAAAAAAATAATGCCCTAGTTTTCGTACTTGAGCTCCGACGGTATCATTTGCCGAAGATGCCACAGAAAGATGTGCAAAGAAAAATAAATAAATTCTTTCAGCATCCCATATGGGGGATGAGCTTACAATATTGTTAATTATGAGGATTGGTTATGGAGAGTTCTACACTTTCATACACACAAAATAAATCTTCAATAATTTATTTATTTTGTGCTCGAATCAAGGGTGGAAAAGAGACGGGATTATAATAAGGATGCATTTAATTAGATTAATAATTGCAATTAATTAAGTTACAGATCATGATTTCTCCTGGTACCCAGCTAGCTAGCTGCAAGATATGCAGATCCTTAATTTCAAGCCAATAAGATAGTCATACTTTTTTTTACTCCTTCCTACTTTTCTTGTTCATCATTTTTAATCACGAACAAGAGATTACATAGTCTAACATCCCACCCTTAATTACATTTCTTGAAGGGGTGAGTACAGCTATGATAATTTTTCCATTTTCGCTCTACTCTTTGCACCCCTGAAAGGCTGGCCGTTTCCACTCCACCAAACGTTGCAAGAAATCCATAACCTGCAGCCGGAATATTCATAGCTCGTAAGCTGGCTTATATATCTAGCTGATCACTGCTCATAAATATACAGATGTATTGAAAAGTATTAGCAATTATGCATGAAGTAGTACTGGATACTTGCCTGGGTGGGTTCCTGTAGGGAATAAGATGCACTCGTGTCCTTTGGAATTTTTGAGACCAAGATACCAAAACCTTGTCCTCTTTCTCTCAGTACCTGATAATAACAGTAACCAAAAAAATAAAATAAAATAAAATAAAATTATTAGCCTTAAAAGATCTGAATTAAAGTTTGATGTATAAATAAAGAGGGATTTTGTTTATATTTTAAGCATTGGATACCTTAAATGCATCCTCGTCTGTTCTATCATCTCCAATGTAAACAGGAAAAACATCAGTGCAGTTGGCGAATCCTGTAGGAGATGTATATTAATTAGTTGGGTTAAATTAAGGCCATTAATTAATTAAAAGTACAACACTAATTATTATCCAGCACTATTACTTGTCTGGTTTTAAATTCTTTCTTTTATGAAGATGGACAAATCTAGTGGGAGGTGACTCCTTTTTTAAGACGCTTGATTTTATTTATTTATTTCTTGAGATGCATTGAAGCTGTGAGATTCCAAAAAAAAAAAAAAAAGTGTAATTTTTTAGTTCATGATTATTATCAATCGATCTCAGGAAAGCAAAAGGAAAACAACACTAAACTCACCGAGTGACTCTAACAAAAACTCAAGAGCCTTTCCCTTGTCCCATTTAACGGTAGGTCGGATTTCTAAAACCTGTGTAAAACAAAGTGGTACTGAAAGTGAGAGACATGTCTTCTTTTATATTATACTCTTAAAATATTAATTAACACAATATTGCGAATTAATTTATTATTAGATGCCACGCCACACCTTTCTTCCCTGAGTAAGTCGAAGCTTTGGGTACTCCTTCAGCACTGACTTCACTACTTGAGCCAGTCCACTCCATTTCTGTATATTTCATGCATTCAAGTTAGTAAAAATGTATTATTTTTCTAAAATATAGTAGTGGTAGTAATAGTATTTGGTGCTCGACTCCTACTTTCTCATCAACACAGCGATAGTGCACAGAGAGGCAGAATTTGTTGTTCTCCACCTTGGCCCCCGGAGTTGTTTTAGTTTTCTCCACCAGTTCTTCGTAAACCTGAAACCCCATTATCAAAAATGATGTAAATATCATCAAGAATATGAGCTATCTGTATAACAGATAGAGTTACCCAGTAAATTACTTCATCTATCATCGGAAGAAATTCACTGGCAGCCTGAAAGACAACGCCACCACTGCCCTGAAAAATACATCACAAGAGACAAGAGTTTATATCATTTTGAGAAAGAAGATACGGGAAATTAATTATGCATTTTAGTAGATGGTACTTGCAAATACAGCGGTAAAGCTCACTCACTTTCTTGTATTTGGAGCCTTTTGCTGGTCCTTGAATGTCCATGCCATGGCTTCCAGCATAGTACAGTTCTGCTAACCGTACAAACTTATACACCTATAAAATATAGATAAATATTACAAAGTTAAGCTCAAAATTACAGCGAAGCCAGAGTAATTTGTGCTTATTAGCCTAATACTTCATTAAAAAAAGAAAAAAAACTTCAAATGTACCTTGTCTCTGCACCTCCCACTCACTATTGCAGTAGGGAAAAATCTTGCAAGCTTTCTCACCGTTGCTCGCATCTACGTTTACCACAGCAGAAACTTCAGGAACAATATCAAGAGAGAAAGAGAGATGAACTGTAAAAACAAGGACTCAACACCACCTGCTTGGACATGAAAGCTCTATCTGGGTCATCTACAATCGGAGAAAGTGTGCCGTCATAGTCCAAGAACATAACAATTTGCTTTCCTTTAGAGGCGTCAATTATCTGCTCAAACATCTCCAGTGCTGATGGGTGGTGAAGCTGCAAATTCCACATTAAAAATGATTAAATTTAGCAGGAGTCATCGGTTGATAAACCGGAAAACAGGTCCTTTCTCGAACTTGAAATAGTATAGAGATTAGGTTTTTGTATGTGCTCACAATCCATGAGTTGTGGTCTTCATTAACGGAAGGTGTGGACTTGATATGAGTAGGAGATGAGGCTCTCATGGAATCAACCCAAGCATTAACTCTTGCTCCTCCATTGATTTCCAGATTCTTTAAAAGTTTCTTTCTAGAAATGGATACGTAACCACCTGGCGCCGCTGGAGGTTTCTGGGCCGCCGTGGTAAAGATGGAGGTGTTTGCTGCATGCACTGTGATTGCCATGTTGAGTCCAGAATTTGTATCAGCCACTAACACATTTTGGTTTGTCATCTTTCCGCTAGCTAGAGAAAAAAAATCACATTTTCTTTCAAATTAGAACATGCAAGATTCTGAACCCAGTCCAGGCTGTAAAATCAAGAATCAAGAAAACACCATCTGGGAAAACTACTGTACCGTAAGGGAATCAAGACAGTAATATTAGAAGCTAGAGCAAACTGCAGTAGGGACGAAGAACCAGAGGAATCAAGACAGGGTGCTCTGTTTTATCACTCTCAATTAAGCGTCGAGAAGAGCTATAGAGAAGAAGAAAGAGGAGGGACAGAGAACGTAGAGAAGAGAATCCAACAAACCGCTCGCAAAGATCAGTTGGAGAGGAGAGAGAGTGAATGTATGCTTGTGATAGAGGCACAGCCGAATGGTCAATTTATAGGTGCAAACCAAGACTGCCGAGAGGACCTCATGCACCCTCCCCTCCGAACCTCCATGCCGCGGGACCCACCCGAGCGGGACCCACAGAACCCGGTGTGGGGCCCGCGAGCTAGGCCCCTGGCCGTCTTCCATGACAGCTAACAGCGTGCATGCGTGGAAGACATTCTTTGGCTGACTTGACTCATGGTGGATTCCTGCCACGTGTAGACCCTCCAGATGCCAGCCCCACCAACCCATCATCCACCTCCTTCGGCTTTGGGTGGATAAACAATTCACAGCACAAAAGCACCCCACCTCCTTCCCTCTCATGGCGAAACCAAACCAGAGGAGAAGGAAAGGTAAGCTCTTGAGCAGTCTAGACCGGACCCTTCCCTGTCCTTAAACTAGGAATTGTTTGGCTGGGGCTCCTTGAAACGCCCCTTGTAATCACATGTAAAACTAACACCTGTAACCTTCCTAGGTTTATGGTATTCTGCAAAACCAGCTGCGATCTATTCCTTGATGTTCTTCCATTTTTAGAATTTTTAATTTGAGCAAAACCAAGTTCATGCATCTGATGCTGGATAAATTATTAACGCTGCATTGTTTACTGCCTAGATCGTCTATATTCAAGTTAATTCCCTTCCATTCCTAAAGAAAGTAAAGTTTTTTTATTGCGCGTTATATATACAATAATTACACGAATATATGAACAGCTAAAAGATTACAATTTTATATGCTTGTTCGCTAGTTACATAAAGTTCTCTCCCATGCTAAAACATTCAGCCCTTGGTTTTACCAATTATCATTTTAAAATTATGTCACCAATTTGACAAAGGTCATCGTTGAATTGTATAAATCCTAATGTTGTGGCTTTTATACCTCGCTAACCCTATTTATATATATATATATATATATATATATATATATATATATATATATATATATATATATATAAAATACATTGTTTGCTTTAGGAAAGATGGGTGATTTTCTTATTGTTGCGAGAAATTTCGAAGAATACTAAACATACATATAGATTTGTTATGATCACTACTGCTTCTGCTGTTACATAAGGTTTTGCAGGATGAATAGCCACTGCACAGACCCAAAACTTTATCTCTGCGGTATATTTGTTAGACCATGAGAGAGAGAGAACAAGCAAGATAGAGGCAGACTCTGCGCTAAATAGACTGGGCAGATAGTCTTCACTCTCCTAGTTCTCTTCTCAGTTCCTAGTCTTTAATCTTGAAACTAGAGAAACGACCCAGTAGCCAGTCACTGATTTGGAAATAGTTCTCTTTATATATTCATTTCATCTTTCTATATCTTTATTTTTTTATGCGATTAAATGCCATCCTGAAAACAATTAAAATCCTGGTTATTTTAGGCTTGCAAGTGATGCATGCTATTATTTGAATTCGAGACCTGCAGATCACAAGCCTCTTATCATCATGCTATATCTTTGGGAGTCCTAGATCTTTATTACTGTCATCATAGTTATCTGAATTGGTTGGAACCGATTCAGAAAAAAACTTGTGTTATTGAGTTATGGAATTAATTATTTTTATTAATATGGTAATTGTTTTTTATATAAGATATTGATTTTATTGGGTTATAATGTTATTAAAAATTTAAATTTATTTGAGTTAATATCTTATTTAATTTAATTTAAAACTCAATTCAAATCAAACTTTGAATTTCAAGTCTTTCAAGATATACGGTTTTAATTCTTCACTATGGTCTTCATTTATTATGATTGCCCTAGTTATGTTATCTTTCTTTGTATTTGAATGTTTAAGTGTATTGGACGCATTAATTTTTAAGGTTATAATATTTTATATTGATGTCCATTAAAATCCTCAATAAATTGGATCAGACATGGAGCTGGATTATTATTATTATTATTATTATTATTATTATTATTATTATTATTATAAAAATTGATGTTCAGTTGCCAAAACAAGGTAAAAAAACCTATATAAATAAAAAATCCTGTAATCTTGATAATCAAAATCGAGTCAAGCCGAGATGTATATCCCTCCAAATCAATAGATATATATCCCTCCAAATCAATAACTTAAATCATGAGATTCGAATAATCTCATAAAAAATAAAGAGAATTATATTTTTTTTTTGAAAAAACAATCTCATGAATCGATTCACTAAACCCGAAACATTCAATTTAGGAAAAAATCATGAAGTTCAATTCTCAATTCTCAATCAATCAAAACTATAAGGATGAAAATTTTAAAATAGAACATTATAAATTTGAATTGAAGGATAAAAATAAAAACTTTCACAAAAACATATACAAGGATAAAAATTAGAAATCCAAAGAATGAAGATCAATTTGGAGAATATAACATTTGATAAATTGGATTGAAGGATAAAATTTAAAAACAAGTAAAAATAAGGACCAAGAAAAAAATATCAAAAAAATAAGGATTGAAGTTCAAATGTCAACAACTACGAGAACCAAACTATAATTTTCAAAGGAGAGAGAGAATAAAAAAAAAAAAAAAAAAAAAACACGTCCACAAACACCACCAATAGGAAAATGACACCATGACTTTCAATTGCAAGACAAAAGGGCTTTTTTTGGATATCCACAAGCAGGATGTGGATTACTCAAAGAGCACGAGTGCCTCCCACGCACCTATTATTTTTTGTTGAGGTAAACAATAATTGCACCTGAGCTGATTTTACAATTACAAAAAAAATACTGTGAAAGACTGAAAACACCTCTTGACCTCACACTTAATTTTTCAAAGGTATTTTTCTAGTTTTACCATGAGTTTTAATTATTATTAGTTTTTTATATTTGTGAAAATAACAAAGATCATCTCATCTTCAATTATTTATTATTTCGTACTACTTTTCCAAAAAATCAATAATAAAAAAAAAGAATAACACAGAAAAAAACAACCAACGAAGGTGACTTGCATGCCAAGAATAAGAATAAGAAATATTCTCAATTGAGTGAAGAAATCAAAGAAGAGTATCTGATCAACGATTTGAATCTCTCATGTTTTATTATGTTAATCAATCAATTATTGTAAGCTAAGTAAAGTAATAGATTCTGATATTAAATTTAATGGTCGTCACGTTCAGAATATTTCGCATGCATTGCTACGTATGTTCTTCAATCACCAAAAGTTTTTGGTAGTATCTGTGCTTTTTATATATATAATTTGTTCAGGGTATATAATTATCAAGAGAATAAAATTCTTTCGGTAAATTACACTTTACTAGTCAAAGTAGGGAGCCTTTGAAGATGCTAATGAAGAACTATTGGCTGTTAAGCTTCAGGAGTTAGTAAACTAGGAAAAGTGTCTCCAGTATGCGTAGTAGAGTGATGATAGAAGATTTACGATTTGCATAGCAGATCTTAAGTTGGAGTCAAGACGTACATGTCTTGTAAAAATCTGGGACAACTAAGATTTTACTCGTACACCTAGGTCCACAAAGTACGCTTTTTGGAGAGTGAAATTTCCTCGCATCCAAAAAAATATTGGGTACTAATAAATTACAAAGATACATTTTGATAATGTAAAAGTGCTCTTCACCTAAATCTAAGCTTTTAATCCTTTTTTTTTAAAATAAATTAGTATCATTATTTTAAATAGTTATCAAACTCAGCCTAACCTAATAAACTTACGATGGTCATGGTTGGATTTGAGTTATATAAATTATTTCTTTTTTTAACTCTCAAGCCAGATTAATAATTGTATTACCGTCACACTTAACCTCTTACCTTCTTGTTTCTCGTTACCTCCTTTGACAATTTTTTAAAGTTGTGTTTACTTAGTGTCCATAAATAAAAAGAATAAAAATATATTTAATTGAGGAGACAGTGATAAAAATTTTTTTTCTTTTTTTTTTAAAAAAAGAGGGATATACCCCCCTGTCTCCACTGTTTCCATCTTGTTTGTCTTTCAGTGGTAACTAAACGCTGCGTAGCATCTCATGACACATGTGCTTACGTAAACGCGCACACCTTAGCATATTAATTTAATACTTGAGCATATTAATTAATCTAGTAATAAAAGGTGTTATTTTTTATTAATTTTATTTCAACCAACTACAAAATCCTTTCTAATTATTATTTCCCATATACATAAAGAACTTAATAATTACAACACGTTAAACACATATAGAGGTTTTTATTACAGAAAGACAAATTCATTAAAGAGAAAGCAATGCAGCTAAATAAATTATTTTGCAGATTTATCATCACAAAGTGGAATTCGATATCATAGATTAAACGGTATAAACAATGCATGTAGAGGGTGGATACTTAAGTCGACTAACTAAACATGCATGAATATGATATTTATGGTGAATAATTAATATCGATTTTCTTACATATTGTCGTTTCAAGGTAATAAAAGCATGGCTATACTATTAAATTAAACAAACTCATAAATCGTGACATCTTTTCAATGCCTCATAAAATGCTGACTTTATATATTAAGTGTCTGTTTGGGAGTGTGAGAGTGTGATTGTGGTTGTTTTTATAAGTTTTTTCAATTAGAAATGCATTAAAATAATATTATCTTATTTTTTACAAATTATTTTTGACATCAGCATATAAAAATGATCTAAATACACTAAATTTTTTAATTTGAAATAAAACATAAAAATAAAATAATTTTAATTTTTTTTTAAAATATTTTTAAAATAAAATGAAGCCCGACAAGAACAGGAGAGGAGAAAGGTAAGTCCATGGAATGAAAAACAATGGTAAATGAGGAATTATTGAGATTAGAATATTTACTTTTACCATGTTACAATAATACACTGACACAAACCTAAAAAGCAAGCCCTTTTTCGTTTCTCATTGTTACCAAATGAGGGTGAAATGTTTGCCGTCTAGCCAACAAAAGACTTCCACGGACCCCAAATTCATAAAATAAAATAGAATTTTAGCAGGTTGCTGAAGGTCATCGATAGCTCTGAGATATAGGGACAACGACCACTAGCATTGTTTGCGTTCAGCGGGACATCACACGTGTGATTAATTAGGCATCTCTACTCCTTTTCCACTGTCCTTCACATTATAGATTGATAGCAAACGTGGCATGACCTTGTGGATTCTATGGATTTTTTTATTTTTATTTTTATTTTTTTGTGGGTCCATCGCGAAACCACATGGTGAGAAACCAAGGTCGGCGGATTCGAGAATAAAACACGCAAAAAAACATCACAGACTCTCACTTGTACGTATAATGGATGGATGGTGCTAGCTCTTGCGCGTAACGTGCACCTGATTCTAGGTGGAGGAACCCAAACCATGAACAGGTTGGTTACATCGTTGGTTATTTCATTCTGTTTCGGTAAAAATAATTAAAATATTTTGTATCAATTAAAAAAATAAAATAAAACGGTATTGTTTTTATTTTGATTTAAATTTTGACCTGTTTTAGATATTTTGGTCAAATACCAGTTGAAATATTCTAGTTTCGTTCTGCCCGTTAAGTTTCGGCCAAATAATATTTTTTTAAATAATAAATAATTTTACAATACCAATCATATCTCTTAATCCGACCGTTAGATTGAGATGAAATTTTACGAGAAGTCTTTAGATATATTTACTTACATTATGTTAAAATTTCAGAGTAATTACAGAATAAAATGACCTTACGAGATTGATGATGACATTCTCATAATATTATACTTGTTCATAATTTTGTTCAGAAAAATCATTTTATTGTGTTTTTTTAGATTAAATTGCACAATTCTAAATAATTTTATTTTTGGATTTGAACTAATTTTTTTTGAATTAATATATATATATATATATATATATATATATATATATATATATATATATATATATATATATATATATATATATACACATGTAAACAGTACAACCCCGAAACGCTCTGAAACCGAAACATTACATTCCAATTGAAAAAACAAAACACCAACCGAAACGGTATTGACAACTTTGCTTTATACTGAACGAACATGTGTTCTTGCAGTTAACATTTTTTTTATTAACGTCGATATCTAGATTAGATTGCGTGTATCTTGATTAATTTCACGAGTTTTAAATTTTTTTATTTCATGGATAGAGCCTAGAGGTGTAATGTGTGAAGTTATTCGCCTTTTTTAAATGAGAGAAGAGATAATATAATATTCGATAGAACCATTTATTGAAAAAAATCATTAAAATATAATGGTTCTTTCTGCCTCAAAAAAAATTATGAGAAATTAATTCTCAAAATAATATTTAAGATGACATTTCTTAATAAATGGACCAATTCCTCATTATTTTCGTGGCTTTTTATATCCTATTTGTAGATGTACGAGAAGGCCATCCACCATATGATTTTAAAGACTCTAAACTTGGCTAACAAATTAAATTATATATGGAAGTGCAACTTTTCAAATGCATAACAATTTGGTACAATTCTAGATCCCATAGAAGTAATTGTTAAGGAATCATCTCACCTAAAAGCTTAAGCTTGTAAGTGAGGCCCCATAATATAATTTATATTATTCTCTAACACACTCCCTCATGTGAAAGCCATTTGGGCTTGAAACTTGCACAGGCCCACATCACCTTGTGCTTGGTTTTTACCAAATAGAATGGGGGTGGTGAGATTCGAACTCGTGACCGCTGGGTCAACAAGGCTCTGATACCATGTTAAAGAACCATCTCACCTAAAAGCTTAAGCTTGTAAGTGAGGCCCCATAATATAATTTATATTATTCTCTAACAGTAATCATCAATTTTAAGATGCAATTACAAGTGACAAGAGTATTAGAAAGACAATCTTATATTTGATAAAAACATAAATTATTTACTTTCTTGAGTTCATTAATGTATAGGAATATACTCTCATACAAAAATTTAGTACTTTATCCCTTTTTTTTTATTTGTAGGAAATATACGCATACTATTGTAGGATATATACGCATTCTTATAAATACATTATGTAATGAGCTTATAGTTATATTGTCCAAATACAAACATATAAACTTTACGTACAAAACATACTTTCCTGTTAAACTCTATCATGGGATCATCATATAATGGAATGTTTCTAGGGTTCATTGATTCTTATTTTTTGTGTCTTTTCTTTGTTTGTCTCATTAAATATGTCACACATATATGTGGTTATGTTCATCAAATACTCACACTAATATCACATATCGGTTTTATGCTCATTGAAATAGTTTAGCTTGCTTAGTTATCAGCTGAATTATTACTGCTATAGTTATTGAAGACACCATTCATTTTCTTTATAGTACAAAATCTTCTAGTAAAGCTTGACTTTTTCTTCATAATCACATTTTGGATAAATCTATTGCTAAGGAACTCGATTTAAAAGACCAAATCCAAAACCATAGGAAAAAATAATATTTTAATAAATACTTGCTTTCAAGAATTGTAAGAATATATTGATGCCCTAGCTACTACATATCGCCCTCTTTTTGATCGTGAACAAGTGTCCCATAAACCAAATGGCCTTCCATCCACTCATGATTCACTGAGCAATGGACTACACTCCTTACTCATGAGACTCGATTGGAATATTTTGGTTCAAGGTTTACTAGTCAACTAGTAGATACATCATCTTTGATAGACATAGACCCCCCCCCCCCCCCCCCCCCCCCCAATTCTCAATGTTTCTCTTCTAATTCTCATGATGGTTTTTTGCCCCTAACTTTTCCATCCATGAATTTACCTTCCAATCCTAACCTTGGTTCCTATGATTCTTACTCTTCTTGTCAAAATTTTGAGCGTCCTTTTGCTAGTCATAGTCTTCTCGAGTGTTAGATAATAATATAAATCATATTATAAGACCTCATCTTATAGGTTAAGCATGTAGGTGAGATGGTTCCTTGACATAGTATTAAAATCTTGTTGACTCAGCACTCATGAATTTAAATCTCACCACCCCTATAAGATAATATGAATCTGTGCCAATTTCAAATCCAAATGACTTTTTTAACACATGGGCCTGCTCCAATAAACATGTTTTCACAGTCCCAATTGTCTCTTTTACATGCCAAATTACAATCAAAATGGCCATATTGTCTGAAATTTCACAACCCGATTTAACTCTCCTTTCGGTATCTCAACTATTGCAGGAGATAAACTTTCTCCACATGTTTCTCTCCTTTGGGTTTAGAGTTACACTGTCCGTATACGTACTTAGTCCATGTTCTATATATTAGGGTTTTGTATCTTATATTCACGATTGAAATCAAATTTTACAATAATATAATAATAAAAATTCAATTTTTATGTCTCAAATGAACGAATTGGGTAGTACGAATGTCCGAGAATGATACTTCTAGTTCTCTATAATTGTGGTGAGTGGAATTGGCACAAATGATTAGAACGCCTTGTGGTTCCCATGGCCCAGATGAGTCTCTCACAAAAAACTTCTCTCTGCGCGTGCAGGTAATTCTTGCTTTTTCATGTCGGACCACACTTTGACACGTGGTTTTTGCCTAGTGAGCCGCACTTGGCCACGTCACACTGGGCTGTTCTGCACATATTTGTCATCCATCGTCGGGTGTGAAGTGAAATCCCAAGGGTTAATGAGCCAAATTGGTCAAGTCGTCTTCACAAGTTTGATGAATGACAATGATCATCTCTAGTTTTGTTGGGTGACAGCCAATTGCCTCCTGCATTGTGCAGAAAATTATTTTTAATTTTTTTTTTTTATGATGGGACAGGTTATGGAAGATTACCTTGTCTTCTTCGTCCACTAGAAATCAACGAGACTTTGAAGTCGATGTCGACAGTACAGTAGGATTTCTACAGTAGTAGCTTTCTTTAATGAAATATATTATCAATTACATTACATCATGAGTTCTTAATTCGAATGAATTAGTTGAATATCCATGAAAAAAACTTAAGGATTAAATTTGAAAACTTTCAGGTTCAACCTTGCGATGGACATTGATGAAGTGGATAAGACCATGCAGTGAAAAGAAAGAGAGTTTGTTTTAATTAATTTTTTGATATTTTTAGATCATTTTCATGTGATAGTGTTAAAAATAATTTTTAAAAATAAAAAAAATAATTTTATGCATTTCTAAAAAAAAATACTTTAAAAAACAACCACAACCACATTCCCAAACACACACTAAAACACAACAAAACTGCTAAAATAAACGAATGTTTATTCAAAAGATAACGTTGATAGTAGTAATTCATGGTGTTTTACAAAATATTGGAAAACATAACTCAAAATAACATCAAGCTCAAGGAAAAAAGACTTAAAACATTCATGACTAACGAGTTTAGTCGTGTTTTATTGTGCTTTGAATCAAAAAGTTTTTTTGTTAATATTCGAACATGTTATCGAGTATTTTTTTATTGTGAAATACAAAATTGATGAGTATTTTTAATAAAATAAATTAAGAATTATATATATCAATAAATATTAAAACAAAATGTTAATATTCACTAAAGACCAAGTCAGGAAATTTTTTAATTTTTACTTTTTAGTATTTATTTAGTATTGTTTGATCATTTTCATGTGCTAATGTCAAAATTATTTTTTTTATAAAAAAAAATATCATTTTAATGCATTTCTAAACGAAATTTATTTTAAAAAATAACAACAACTACACTTCCAAACAGACACTAAAACACAACAAAATTGTTGAAGGAAATGAATGTTTATTCAAAGATAGCGTTGATGGTAGTAGTTCATGGTGTTTTACAAAATATTGGAAAAAATAATTCAAAATAACATCAAGCTTAAGGAAAAAATACTAAAACATTCATGACTAATGAGTTTAGTTGTGTTTTGAATCAAAAAGTTTTTTTGTTAATATTTGAACATGTTATCGAGTATTTTTTTTTATTGTGAAATACAAAATTGATGAGTATTTTTAATAAAATAAATCAAGAATTATATATATATATATATATATATATATATATATATATATATATATATATATCAATAAATATTAAAACAAAATGTTAATGTTCACTAAAAACCAAGTTAGGAAAATGAGAAATAGGTATAAATTAAAATATATAATTTTGCACATTGGAGAGCCTTTAATTTTTTTTTTAATTTTATTATATAGAATAAATTTTCTTTCATGGGAAGAGTGGCAATCTAAATTCCATTGAAACAAAGTAATTTGCTAGTATAATTCCGCCTATATTTTATTTATACCTTTCTACTATAAGAAATGAAACTTATGTCTACTTTTTTTATTTAATTAAAATAGAAAGCAATCAAAACAGATATAAAAAAATGGATGAATTAAGATAAGGATAAAAAGGTATCTTGGTAATTAAATCCTCTTTATCTTATCAATATTATTCTTTTTTTTTATTTTTTACCATAATCTTAGAAAAAATCTTATCATAATAATAAAAAAAATACTCCTATAATTTTGACTTGAATATATTAAAAATAAATAGTAGAACAAAACATTATTCATGCATTGCCATAAGGAACTTTATTGTTGTGTTATTAAATATGTCTGGGTCTAACAGGTCAACTCAAAGACTCCATAATCCAACCCTTTGTCTGCACTCAATTTCAAATTAAACTGAGTGGAAAATGATTTTATATTTCCCGGTCGATCTAACAAGTCCAAACATTTCCCAATTAACTTGGTTAAAAGGTGATTTGACTTAAAAATAATTTTCAGGACATGTTTTAATTATTATTTTTTAATGTTGATATTGTCATAACTTAATTTTTGACTCTTTGATTTTAAATATTTTAAATATCAAAAAATTATTTTTTAATGTATTTATGTTGTTTTTGATATTTTCAATGTCATCTCAAAAGATTTTAAATTCTTTTTTAATGCATTCAACTTTTAACGACTCATTTCAAAATCATTAATCAGATTTAACAATTTGACGTTAATGTCACCTTTTTTCAATATATATATATATATATATATATATATATATATATATATATATAAAAGAGAGAGAGAGAGAGGGAGGAAAAGTAGAAAATGTTTGATCTACCTTCCCTTTCTCAGGACCATCATTACACACAAATAGCTATTTTTCTAGATGTTAAGAACTTTCACACCACCATCAACATAAAGGAGAGGAGACAACCTTCCTTTTAATATGCAAAAGCTATTATTTCCTTCTTCATACACAACACATTCATAACCCCTTATATTTCTTCCACACATCAGTCACCTATACTTTTACTGACTAATTCTCCCTCCCCCCCATAAATTCCCCTTTCACTCAGTCCTTTAGGGAATACAAAAGATAAACACTTATTCACTCTCCACACCAACACAACCACATGCCCTTATCATGTTCGACCAGCCACTCAACCGCTAATTTCCTTTCTATTTTGTTCGGCCTAAATGTTAACCATCAAACCCAAACCATCAGCTTATAAACTCTTTTTATCAACCTAGATATCAAGGAAATAAATGAGTCATCAACTCAAACATAGCTGTTACGAAATCTATGCTCATTGTCAAATTCAAAACATTTGTTTTTCATTTGTTTGCAAACATTTATGCTCTGTCATTATTGTCATTAAGTATGACTGTAAATTTCCTTCGGTTACACATTGTAAATTTCCTTCAGTTACATATTTCTTTAATGCCTAAAATAAGGCTCCTCCTGGTTATATATATTGACAGAACATGAATAAGAAAATGTGTGCATTGAAATCATTCTCTTGGTGTAAATTCTTTATGGTATCAGAGCTCCCAAAACTCTAATGAGTAGCTTCCTCCCTGTGTCATGGCTTCCTCATCTACATCCTCTACCATCTCACAAATCATCACCCTCAATGCCAAAACCACCATTAATGAAAAACTCACCCCTTCCACCTTCCCTCAATGGAGAGCCCAATTTGAAGCACTTCTTATAGGTTACGACCTAATTGATTTTGTCACCGGAGTTAAAACATGTCCTGCTATTTACTCAACAGAGTCCACCTCCAAAACTGAAAATTCCCATTGGATTTGCCAAGACAAATTGATCCTTCACACAATTCTAGCATCCACATCCACCACAATCACCCCACTTCTGGCTGTATGCAAAACCTCTCATGAGGCTTGGACATCACTAAAACGTCTATATGCAGGAAAATCCCATACCCGTGCACTGCAACTCAAGGAAGATCTAACCTTGAGCACTCGAGGAAATCGCACCATTATTGAGTTTCTTCAGGCAATAAAAATGATTGTTGATGAGCTTGCAATCATTGATTACCCGGTTTCTGATGATAATTTAACAATCTACATTCTCAATGGACTGGGTCAAGAATTTAGAGAAATTGCCGCTCCCATGCGTGCTCGTGAGACATCTCTGAAATTTGAAGAACTCCATGATCTTCTTGTTGGTCATGAGAGTTATCTTCAACGGCTGCACAATCAATAATCTTCAAATTTCATTCCCACTGCAAATTACTCTCATAGGCAAGGAGGTGCCATTGGACAGCCAACCAACCTTAATCCCGGTGCAAACCATCTCTACCGACAAGGGCGTGCTACTGGGCAGTATAAACAAAGTCCTCGGTATACCTACAACAGGACCCAGAACTTAAATGGGTATCACAAAAATGGGCCTCCAAATTTAGGTCATAATGGGCCATCAAATTTCGGTCAGAAAAAATACCTCCAGCCCAAATGTCAATGGTGTGATCAATTGGGCCATACGGCAAAAAACTGTCAAAAAATGTCCTCCGGAGATTTTATCGCCAACTTTGCAGCATCCTCCCACGAAAAAAATAATTAGTGGCAAGTTGACTCTGCCGCATCCCACAATATGACTACCGATCTTTCCAAACTCTCAATACATTCTGAATATAATGGCACTGATGAGGTGGTGATTGGAGATGGAATAGGTTTGCATGTATCTCACATTGGATCATTATCTCTTGACTCCTTTAACCGTAAATTTCACTTACATGATACACTTTGTGTACCCACGATTCAAAAAAATCTTATTTATGTCTATCATTGTACCAAACATAATAATGTCTATCTTATATTTCACCCTGATTATTTCTTGGTGAAGGATCGGACCACGGGGGCGACATTACTCAAAGGCGCATGTGAAGATGGAGTGTACCCGTTTCCGGAGAACCTACCATCATTGTCACCAAAGGTTGTTGCTTATGTTCACAATCGCACTTCCATAAATGGATGGCACAAGAGACTTGGTCATCCATCATCAAAATTAGTACATCATTTAATTCACGCTTTCTCTTTACCAACCAATACCAACGGTCATGTATCCCCTTGTGTTTCATGCTCTCAAAATAAGGCTCATCGTCAACCTTTCAATAATCATGGTCTTACCAGCACTTCTCCCATTGAATTAATTTACACAGATGTTTGGGGTCCATCCCATGAAATTGGAATTGAAGAATCAAAATACTATGTCATTTTTATAGATCATTTTACCAAATACATTTGGCTATATCCTATGACTCATAAATCCAGTGTCCATAAAATTTTTCCACAATTTCGTAATCTTGTGGAAAATAAATTTAACACCAAAATTAAGAGTCTTTACTCAGATAATGGTGGGGAATATATTGGCCTTAAATCTTATCTTTCTGTTCATGGGATTAGTCACTATACCACTGCTCCCCACACTCCCCAACAAAATGGTATGTCCGAAAGATGTCATCGTCATCTTGTTGAGACAGGTCTCACCTTACTCACAGATGCTCATATGCCACTTTCCTTTTGGCCCTATGCATTTCAAACTGCAGCCTACCTTATCAATAGGATGCCAACTTCGACTTTGAAAAATCAATCTCCATTTCAAAAATTATTCAATCAGTATCCAAACTATCTCAAATTAAAACAATTCGGGTGTTTGTGTTTTCCCTTAACTAAGCCTTATAGTCACCACAAACTTGAGTCCAAAGCCCAATCGTGTATTTTTGTGGGCTATTCTTTATCCCAAAATGCCTACCTGTGTCTTGAGCCCAGCCGAAACAAAATCTTTCACTCCCGACATGTCATCTTCCACGAAAATACCTTTCCTCTTCAAACACCAAATCCTCCAAATGCAATCCCTAATTCCACCCAATCGGTCACCGTAAACTCCTCTGTCCCAGTTGTGCTGTCACAAGTCCGTGTAACTTCTTCGACCTCTTCATCTCCGGTAGTGGGTACTACTCTCTCGCCATCGCCTGTGACCATGTCCACTCCTGAGTCGTCTCCTCTCCAAGTAAGTACTTTACCCTCTTCTTCCTTACCACCAAACAGTATCACAGAATCGTCAATTGAGAATGATACACAGCACACTCACAGGATGACCACTCGGTCAATGAACAATATTCATAAACATAAAA
Source organism: Salix brachista (assembly GCA_009078335.1). NCBI lineage: Eukaryota > Viridiplantae > Streptophyta > Magnoliopsida > Malpighiales > Salicaceae > Salix > Salix brachista. The sequence goes on along the minus strand of CM018578.1, from coordinate 9,269,775 downwards.
AAATATTTGTGGTCACAAAACACCCACTTCCCCCATCTCTAGAACCTACGAGTGTTGCTGCAGCAATGGCTGATTATAGATGGCGAGAGGCCATGTCCTCTGAGCTGACTGCTCTAATGCGTCATAATACATGGCAGCTTGTCCCATCTCCATCTAACTGTAATATTGTTGGATGCAAATGGGTATTTCGAATTAAGAGGCATGCTGATGGCTTTGTTGACCGTTTCAAGGCCAGACTTGTGGCCAAAGGATTCAACCAAAGACCTGGATTGGATTACACAGAGACATTTAGTCCTGTTGTAAAACCAGTCACCATAAGAACCGTCCTCACTCTAGCTGTTATGAATGGCTGGTCTCTCTGGCAGTTGGATGTTAATAATGTCTTTCTTCATGGGCATCTCAGTGAAAAGGTTTATATGCAGCAACCCCCTGGTTTTCGAAGTCTGGAAAACCCGAATCATGTTTGCTGCCTCACCAAGGCTATCTATGGGCTAAAACAAGCCCTTCGGGCGTGGTTCCCTGCCCTCAAACAAGCGTTGCTTGGATTTGGTTTTATCAATGCTAAATCTGACACCTCTTTGTTTGTATTTCACAATGAAGATACAATTGCTTATTGTCTTGTTTATGTTGATGATTTAATTCTCACAGGAAACAGTTCTACATTTGTTGCCAGCATTGTTTCTCAACTTGGACAGAAATTCTCCATTAAAGATTTGGGATTATTACACCTCTTTCTCGGCATTGAGGTAATCCCTACTAAGGATGGCTTGTTTCTAACTCAACACAAATACATCCGAGATTTACTGGCCAAAACAAGTATGGATGGTGCTAGGGATGTCACAACTCCCCTTTCTACTTCGGCCCCTCTAAAACTGGCAGATGGCTCCTCATCAGTTGATACAACAGAATATCGTCGCATGATTGGAGCCTTACAGTACTTGTCCTTAACCAGACCTGATATTAGCTTTGTCGTCAACAAACTCTCGCAGTTTATGCACAGCCCTACGCAGACTCACTGGACGGCTACTAAACGTCTGTTACGGTACTTAAAGAATACCATATTCCATGGTATCACAATCCATAAAGCATCCCAACTAGCAGTGACATGTTTTTCAGATGCTGATGGGGCTGGTAATTTGGATGATCGAACATCAACTTCAGTATATCTCATATTCCTTGGTCATACACCGATATCCTGGAGTTCTAAAAAATAGTGTGCCATTGCCCGATCGTCAACGAAGCTGAGTACAGGGCCCTGGCCACAGCTGCTGCCGAATCTATGTTGTTATTGTCCTTGTTCCAAGAGCTGAAAGTCTCATTATCACAACCACCTTTGCTTCTGTGTGACAACTTGGGGGCAACCCAGTTAAGCTTCAATCCTATTCAACATTCAAGAATGAAGCACAGTCAAATTGACATTCATTTTGTGCGAGATCTGGTTGCCAAAAATCTCCTCAATGTTCGGCATGTGCACACCAATGACCAATTGGCTGATCTACTTACAAAGCCACTCTCACGACAGTGGACATCTTATCTCTGTAACAAGCTCGGCCTATCCGATGGTAGTCCGTTCTTGCAGGGGCGTATCAAGGAAATAAATGAGTCATCAACTCAAACATAGCTGTTACGAAATCTATGCTCATTGTCAAATTCAAAACATCTGTTTTTCCTTTGTTTGCAAACATTTATGCTCTGTCATTACTGTCATTAAGTATGACTGTAAATTTCCTCCGGTTACACATTGTAAATTTCCTTCAGTTACATATTTCTTTAATGCCTAAAATAAGGCTCCTCCTGGTTGTATATATTGACAGAACATGAATAAGAAAATGTGTGCATTGAAATCATTCTCTTGGTGTAAATTCTTTACTAGAACCATGAGAAAGCTTCAGCCAACAACAATAAAGGTCTCGGTCATAGCTACACAAACAAAGCAACAATGTCTCATCCCCAACAACGTTGTCCTTCTTCTTCTTCTCCTCTACAAGCTTCCCCCCCCCCCCCCTCTATAACTTGTTTTTCTTCCTCTTACAACTAAAATTGCCATCACTTCTTCTGCCAAAACCTCTTAGGCCACCAATTGGACCTCCTCGTCATGACAACAATCAAGACAGTAGCTAACCTCTTTTCTATTCTTCTTTTACCCATTGTTCACATATTACATGTGAACAATACAACATGAATTATGATTCATATTCTATAGTTAATATGTCATTGTTGTAGACCAATTTAGTTGGTTGGGTCAAGACTAGCCCAGCCGCCCCCCCCCCCCCCCCCCAAAAAAAAAAAAAACGAGGCATGTTGGGTTGCAAGCGGCCTAACCTGGCTCGGCTCGGTCGTGCCTAGCCTATATTTATATTAATATTATATATTAATAAAAATATTTCTAAAAAATGAAAAAAAACAAAAAAAAACTTAAATGTGTAATTCAAGAAAATTTATGATTTTCTCACATTATTTCTTAACAATTTTTCATAATAATGAACCTTTCACATACACTTTAAGTTATAAATCCCGTATTAAAACTACTCAATTCTCCCCAAAACTTCAAAAAACCTGTAAAGGTTTGTCCAAAATATTATTGATTTTATGACATATTTTTCTATCAATTTTGTTCTATATTGGCCCGTAGACTTAGATTACAAAATACAAACTCCGAATAAAATAAAAAACCTTCATTTCAAAAACATAAAAAAATGTTTTGGTGTCGTATCAGATCCTAAATGTTTTTCAAGCATGTTTTCTTAAAAAATGAATATTTCTCATGTTTTAGAATACAAAAATGGATATTAAAAATCTTTCACCAATTATTTTATTCATTTTACATTTATAATATTAGGATTTAGATGTAGATTTTAATATTTGGACGGTGTAAAATTACATTGTAGACTACACCTCAAGTATTAAGGATACAAAAAAAACAATTCTAAGATTTAAGCCTTGAAAAGGTTAGGTTTTGATCGAATGAGGTAGAGATTTTCTCTTAAAAAATGATCTATGTCAAACCTTAGAAAAAATCAATGAAAAGAAATTTGACTTAAAAAGACAATCAAATAACAATGTAGTTTATCTTAGGTATGGTGCACTGAAGTGATGCATATTTCTTTTACATTACAAGTCTCCTTACCTAGACTCTCATATACCATTAGGTTTTCTAGTGACCTTTAATACTCTATGGAAACTAATGAACTATATAATTATAATTTTATAATTATACGTGCAACCTCTTTCCATACATACTGAGGAGGCAAACCAGTCATTTGAGGCACCCTAAAACATATATAATAATATTTTATATCAACCTAAATTAATCTTCTAAATCTGCAACCCAGATCATGAATTGGATTGGGTTAATAACTTCTTTTTTTGAAAAATATTTTTATTTAGTTGTATGATAATAAAAATATATATAAGTAGGAGAGACACCACATAAAAATTAAGTAAACAACATCATGAAAGACTATATATATATATAGAGAGATATATAAAGAGTGTATATTAATATTATAAAAGAATGTTATAATCCTATTTTTTTTAAAAGAAAAAAAATGAAAGGTATGTAATAAAATATGCTCGAAATACATTTCTAAGATTTATTTATTTTATTTATTTAATTAAAATAGATGAAATGAAGATAAAAATAAGGATAAAAAAAGGTTAAATGTTTGGCTTTTAGTTTATTTAAAAAAAGACCAGACACCTAGGCTTGTTAAACTAAGCCTACATACCTGGTCATCCCTCTATTTTTCTTTTTCTTAATACACATCGATGATAAGTCATCCACCCATTATTTTTAATGGAAAGAAGATGACATATAATATACTATTGTATTTTTTCAGTCACCTCTAATGGTTGAATAATGAGTCTAGATTCACTCCTATGCATATGATTCTCTGCAGAAAACCTGAGAAGAAGACAAACACAACTACAAATTCTTAGTCTCTAATTTGATTGGTAATAAATCAAAATGATCCCTATTTTTTTCCATGTTTTAGTAACTCATGTTCCTCCTCCTTTGTGATTTTTTCCCCTTGATTAAAAATAACATTTTCAACCCTTCTCTCAATTGATAATACCTAAGAAACATCTTATAATGTCAATGAATACTCTCTTTCTCCTTATAAAATGTTAGGAGTGAAACATGAAACAAGTGAAGTATGAGGCTTAAATGTTAGAACCTTAAAAAAAACTTAGGGGATAAACTCATGTCTAACTACATAACAATTAATTTGTAAGAAAATAAAAAATCATCCTTAATAAAAATGGTTTTGACTCAATATACTTTTATTAATAAGATTAGAGCTCAAAACACCTAAATATAACTCCTCTAGTAAAAATGAACTCTAAGACACCATGATCGACTTTTTTGGTTACTACAATTTAGACAAAAAAACAATTTTTTTATTTCCTCTCTTATTTCCCAATGACTCTCTCTCTCTCTCTCTCTCTCTCTATATATATATATATATATATATATATATATATATATATATATATATATATATATATATATATATATCCACACAAAAATCATCAATTAAAATTCAAGCTAAATGAAGCATGTAATTGAAATGTTAAAATGAATCTCTAATGTTTTCATTTTCTTATTCGATGAAGGAAAAAAGGTGAGTCGTGCTTTCTATAACTGATATGCTAGTGTTGATATGAGATATGAGCTTAATATAGAGATTGTGAAGGATAAATATGAATTCAAGTTCAAGGTTATGATAACACACCCTAGCAGATCCATAAAATATCATTGGGAAACTTTGCATGTTGCATCACTTTTTTTTGTCAGAAGATATAAGATGTTTCTGACATTTCGAAGTGTTCTATATGATATGTAAAATCATCATGTTTATTCAAGTTAGCCATCAAAGAGACATATTCTTCAAAGATATGAGTATATAAAACTCGATGATAAAGTAAATAGTAGTATACCTGATTAGGACTATTGTTCATTCTTAAGAACACATAGTTCTAATCTCATCTCATGATTATGTCTTTTTTATTAGGGAATATATAATTAAAAGTAAAAAAAAAAGATTGATAGAGTTAGTCATGCTTGTAGCTAAGGATAAGTGATCTTCATATTGAGAGTAGATCCTTCGTAGAGTTGCAAAAGCATACATACTTTGCACATCATTTATCTTGTTTTTTCATGAAACTAGAGTTATCTTTATACATCAATAACATGTAATTGAGTTATATGTTGTATTTTAAGTTAGTGGAATAAAAAGTGTAAAGTTGTTTACCCTATAATGGCTTGTATGTTACAAGATTTTTAATATAGTAGTTTTGACTTTAAGTCTAGCTACAAGAATGGTTTGTTTTTTATAGAGACTCGACTCTAGTTCTGACCGTGATAATGGATGGTGATTAAGTGTACTCATACACCTAGTCCTTGAATTTTCTCACGGAGAAGAAAACATTTCATTGATTGAGAAGTTGCTCTCACCATTGGTTTGGAGTTAGGCAATACATTGAAAACAAAAATGGTTCTTGTTAGTGCTATCTAATGTATCTAATATTAAAAAAATCATTATCTAGTCATGGTAGATGTTAGCTGTTTGCCATGTCATCATTAGTGGGATTATTGGTGATGGTCATTGTCATTACCCTAAAAGATGGTGTTACTCTACATAAAAAAAATATGTTTGGCATAAAACATATTATTATATGCGTTAAAAGTTTGTATGTTGATTTATGAAAATTCAAAAACATATATATATATATATATATATATATATATATATATATATATATATATAGGTGCATGTCAAACATAAAAACCACATTAATTATAGGGTCAAGCTAAGGGTTAGAACTAAAGTTGTTTGGGCTTGACCTAAATGATTGAAAATTAAAGCTAAGCATAAACAACTATTTTTTTATGTATCATAAAAAAAGAGTTATTCTTTTTATATGATTTAAGTTTCACAAAACCTTACATTGAGTTTTATATACATATAAATAGATTATTGATAGCACAAATCAAGTCTAACACATATATTTATAGGATTGTTGTTTATGTTTGTAACTTTGCAAATTAGTACACAAGTAAAGATTAAGGAGTAATTGTTGCAAAGAATAATTCATATCTTAAGGGGGTGTTTGACACTGCGTTTAAAAAGTGCTCTTGAACAAATTAGAAAAAAAATTATTTTTATTTTTTACTTTAAATTAAAAAATTTGGTGGTTTTAAATCATTTTCATGTGCTGATGTCAAAAATAATTTTTAAAAAATATAAAAATCATTTTGATGCATTTCTGAACGAAAAACACTTTCAAAAACAACTTTAACCACACTTTCAAACAATCATTTATTCCATACTCAATTATGTTTTCTTTTAAATATCATATCCTCCTAGAAACAAGACTTTATGTATGTATTTTAATGCAAATAACTCTATAGAATCGCGACATTGAAATTTCCAAAGTCATATTAACAATGTCTCATTTCATGAAAATTTAGCTAATTTTCACAGTTTACATGTGTTGATGAACAAATAGACATTGAAAACATAGCATATAAACAACATTGAAAATATAACATATAAAAATATATTTTAGAATGTTGATGAACGTGATGTAAAGCACTATAATTTCTCAATCTTTAAAAATTAGGGTAGTATATATATATACACCCTAGGTATGTGCCTCTCTTTTCTCACGATTCTTGTTTTCTCCTTCCCTAAGTCCTTTTTTATTCTTTTTGTACTTGTGATCTTATGTCAAAGCTTTATTATTTTCCAAGCAATATAGACATGCTAGTTTTCCATAAGTGCTCCGGCTAGAAAGCACTCCGTAAGCATAAAAATCTTTGATAGTTCACATCAAAGTTGTTTTCACTTGAAAATTTTGTTTTCCCGATACATCATAAGTCAAAACCCCGGGAGATCATAATTGTCTTAACTTATTAATCAATGGTCAAAGACAGACATTAATGTTGTAGCCTCGACTATAGGACCATGTATGATAATTGATAAAAATATCAAAATTCAACCTCATACACATCCTCGGTGCAAGTAGTATACCGTGAGTATCACCTGCCAACAGAAATAAAGAGCTAGAAATGATCTAAAAATTAAGAATTCACATTGTTAAAGTGTTTCCTAGCTTCACCATCGAAGGGGTGCACCATCACTCCATCAACTGTATTATATGAAAAATATCATGTCATGTGCTCAACAGTTTTTGGTGACATAAATAATGTCTATAATCTAGATGTGACTAAGAAGTATATAAGTTTTTTGTGTGCGAAAATAGTCTATCCCTTGTCAGTTAAGTGTTTATAATGAGGTCACATGTTCTGCACTCGGCTAACTCTGTATTTTTCAAGGTATTCCAACATGTAGAAGTTTGAACATGTCATTTGTCTGGTATCCTAGCTCGAGGGGCTTTATTATGGATTTAGCAACATAAAAGTTCTTTTTCAGTTTGTTCCCTGTAGCTAAAATGCTTCTTGGTCATTCAAAAATTCTATCATAACTAACCTCACTCAACCCATAATCTAACTTGATGGTGAACACATATGTTATGCTTATAATATACTATGATTTATGCAACCATCCCATAATGATTCATCACAGTCTATTAAAAGATAAGTGTCGCGGTGATGATTTTTTTAGGCGCTTCGCGCCCCGCCATCCCTCTCTGGAGAGACAACGGCGCGCGGTGAAAATAGGGTGGTATAGTCCTAAAATTACAACTATAATTATTAGGAGTCATCACCTAGTATTACGATCGCTAAGAACCTATTGTCCTGCGAGAGTCTTGGGTAAGGGGACTTGTTGTGCAAAGGGGAAGACGCATCACCCCCAGTGCACCCTACCTAAGGTAAGCTGCATTGTTGTTTGATTGTTCTTCTAAGTTAAACTTTTTACATTGCATTTTCAAAAACCATTTTTTTTTGCATGCGGGTGTACTTTACAATGTAAATTTACACCATATCTGAAAAATCCTTTTTATTATCTATGGATGTACTTTACAATATAAATTTACATCGTAGTTAAAACCCCTTTCTTTTTCTTTATCCATGGGTGTACTTTACAATGTAAATTTACACCCTCATAGATAAAACAAAAATATTTATAATTATTTTTGATATTTTGGCCAAATTCCAACGGATAATCATAAACCGGTTACAATATCCAATCTTTGTTTTAAAACATGAGGAAGATGCAAAATATTTTTTTATCAAAAATATGATAGAAAAAATCTTGGAATCTGGCTGTATGCATGAAAACAAAACCTTTTTATGCTTTTTTTTATTTTTGTATTTTTATATATATTTTTAATAAAATAAAGTAAAAATAAAAAATAAAAAATAAATCAGTGGGCTGGGCTGACAGCCTAGGTGGCCTGTCAGCCCACCTCTTTATGCACTTTGGGCTGGCACAAAGCCCGTCCCACCTCACACCAGCCCGGCCTGCATGAACAGTGGGACGTGAATTACGTCCCACTGCATGCAGCGCCGAGAGGAAGAAGATGAATGAACAATAATTTTTCAAGTGTGACGAAAGGTGTACCTGTTAGTACCGTTGGGTAGAGGAGGTCGAGGTGGTTGTCCCAGTGGTGGAGGCGTCGTCAACGGTGGCCTGTGCTGGCCGGAGGAAGCGTCGGAACTCCACGGGTTCACGTCGCTACTACTGCCACCATCTCTGTTGCCTCGCGACAGAGTGTGGCTAGGTTGCTGGTATAGAGGGGAAGCTCACGGTGATGATGAGAGAGGTGTTGGGTGGTTGAATGGCCTCCAACGGTGGAGAGCGAGAGAGCTTGACCGGACTGGTTTTAGAGAGAGAAAACCCTGTCAAACCGAGAGAGAGAGAGAGAAAGAACTGGTTGCCGAGAGAGGTAAGGGATTATTGCGTGATTTTCATGATATCTCTTTGTTTTTTTTGCTTGTTTTTCTCTGCCAAGATTTTCTGAAATTCTTCAGCAAATTTCTCGTCCCTTCCCTCTGTCTCCTCTCTGCCTCCTTCGTTTTTCCTTCTTTTTTCTGTGTAAAGTCTTCCTCACTCTCTGGTAAAACTCTTCTTTTTTTTTGTTTCCAGTGTTCTCCAAATCTCCCTTGTGTAAAAACTCCTTCCCCCCTTTCTGCATATACATGCAGACTATTTATAGCAAGAGGTGACAACCCTTCGGCTGCCCATTGCGTGCAGCGATGGGTTGCCGCCTCTGCTCGCAGGTGGCGTGCTTGCACTGTTCAGGTGACTGAACAGTGCACTCACGCCTGTGATGATTGTAGGGAGGGTGAAAAAAATCAATTTGGTCCCTTAACTTTTAATTGGTTCAATCTCACCTCTAATTGGTTGTAAACTTTTAATTTTGTGCAATTGTATCCCCGTCAAAAATTTAATGTTAGCTTTAAATTTGCGCGCCTTTTTTATTTTGGTCTCTGGTTTCCGATTTATGCTATTAGACCCTCAATTGACCATTAAATTCTCAAGTGTTTTCAATTGGACCCCTGATTTCGCACAATTGGCTTGGAAAAATTCAATTTAGTCTCCGAAAACTCCAAACTTCTCAATTGAACCCAAATTACACTCAAGAACTGAATTTTTCATCGATTAAGCCCTTAATAAAATTAATTTGACCAACTTAAAGTATAATTAAATCCTTTAATTGAACCCTAAATTAATTCCCAAACATAATTATACTTTTAAATTGGCCGACGATTAAGTCAAATTGGCTCATAAAAATATAATTATGTCTCTCGACTTAATTCTTACACAGATTTGTCCAATGATAAATTAGTTTTGCCTTAAATCTGTACTTTCCTCTATTTTTTGGGATAAAAGAGATATGATGGACTCGCAAAAACAACCAAAATTTCCACATTAATTTTTCTACCAACGTCGACCCCCTTTTATTTTATTTTTGTTATTTTTGGGTGGATTTTGGGGAGTAACCCAGAAATTGGGTTATGACAATAAGAAAAACCTAGTCACATCTATGTTAGGTTCTTCATATATGATTGGACATAAACTTACTCCAGTCTCATTTATTTTCATCATATCCATAACAATATTCCTATAAGGATTACTGTTGCATCTACAACTCCATACATGTTGCTGGAACTATCACTTGAATTAACCATCCTTTCTACCATGATTTTGTGGGAACAAATTTTTCTTTGTGTGTATGTCAACACAAGTATTTCTCCATAAACCCTCTTTGTAAAAGATGCATCTTGACAACATTTGGATCTATAAACTTCTTGTTTTTTCACCTTCTATGGACATCTAATACCGCCTCCACTAATGTTTCTCATATTAGATATTGTGTAGTTAATAAAACCTTGAACTTCATTACAATAATCCATCCTACGCAACCCTTGGATGATTCATGATACATCTATGAACAATCCTCCATTATTTATATCAAATCTATGTACAATAATCATGTATTAATTAAATATATTAACTAAACAAAAATAATTTTATATAATCTAAAACAAATAACAAGTACACATCATAAATTTGTACATTAAATTTATAGGATAAGAAATTATAAAAGAAACACCAAACACCTAAACAGTCTTAAAATTTGATTTCAAGACAATATGATAGATTTGCTTACTTATAGTGGAGAATCCAAAAAACAAATCAAATAAGAACACATATGCTCATAAACTTAGTGTTGTGGATGTTGAATTTATAGTGAGAGGTTGAACTGTGATAAAATTAGGGGGATAGGGTGGTTAGGGTTGCCAAGATAAAAATACATAATGAAAAAGGAGAGAAAAAAAAGAGAGAGGAGGATCGTTGATCAAGTCATAAATTATAAAATTTCTAACGAATTTACAAACAAAATATATTTGTTGGTATTTCGTTGGTAAATCCATCAATAATTATGTTAGTAAAAATGTCACATCATTGTACTTCATGGATTTTTAAATCTCATTTTAATTTCATCTGCATATCCATCATTATTTACTAACATAATTACAAATATAATATATTCGTAGGTAACTCTGCGGTCAATTTTGTCAAAACTAATGTAATGTTATCATACAATATAGATTTTTGAATACCACTATAATTTTCTTAGTATTTACTACCTATATTTACTGACAGGGTCATTATGTAGGTAATGGTGTTAGTAAATACTGATGAAAACAACGACAATAACTTTATGTTGATAATATTATTAGTCAAATCTTGACGAAAAAATTTCATCGATATTTCCGTATTAATTAGCTAATTTTTCTAGTAATTTTTAAGGTCACCATTTTATTTTTATATCACATTAGACAACTTATATTCAAGTATCAAAACATAATCGTCCAAAAAACAAAACAAAGAGACAAAAATCAAATTATTGCATATCTACTACTTAGAATAAGTTTGAATAGACTATTATATACATAGCAAATGCCAAATATATATATATATATATATAAACTTCAAAAGCCAAATCCAAATCTTTTTCAGTAGATTCCACGACAATGAAGTGAATAACCAACCAAATAGGAGATAGATAATCAACAAATTGGTCACTAACCGAAATAACTTCCACACCGACATATCCCCAACACTTTCGGTTAATTATAGGTCCCAGAAAATATGATCTTTCCCTGTCCACGTGCCACACATAACACGGACCCACATCTTAATTTGTGTGGGATCGCCATGTCAAGTTGACACGCTTTTGCTGACCCCGCAAAGAATAAATCTTCTCTTCACTCGGTTTTAATCTCTAGCTAAGCTGCATGTCTCCTTCTTTAATATCCTCTTCTCTCACTTTCTATCTTCTTTGCTTTGCTTGTTTACAAATGTTACTTTATATTCCAAGGATAGATTCAATAATCTAGCCATATATATATATATATATATATATATATATATGGGTGTGTGAGAGAGAGAAATTAAAATTATTTGTTAATTAAAATAAGTCATGAGAAAAACACACTTATATTTTTATTTGTGTTGGTGAATAGAATAAATTATTTATAAAATCACATCTAATAATTTTAATTTTAAATTGAAATAATTAATTGACATGATATTAAAATATTAATGATTAAATAATCATGATGTTCAATCTCGTCACTTCTATTTTATAATTAAACTTATCAAATTAATTACGAGATTGCATAGATTTCAAGTTTTTTTTTTTAAAAAATATTTGAAAAGATGTGTTAGAAAATAATATAAAATAACTTATCATCAAACTCGATAGTCTAAACTTTAAATATTCTAAAAACTTGTTTTTTTTTAATTAGAAATAAAATAGAATATAGGAAATAATGTATGATCATATAATGATTAAGATTAGCATTATATAAAATTAAACAAACAAATTGTAATTTAACCACAAAAATTGTTCAAGTCGGTAATATGAAAGCAAGCTGCAGTTATTTTTATAGCACCTCATTACTTTTTATTTTCTTTTCTTTTCTTTTCGACAAAAGTAATATTGAATTCTTCCCATAGTTTCATAAAATCATCACCTGTCATGTGTGTAATTAAATTTATAAATACCACGGCAAAGTAGAGCAGCCAACTTTATCACACCACGTGGCAGAGACGGAACTGTTAACAAAGTATATACCCATCACATTCATTGGATATAAAATTAAAGTTACAGAGAATTTGGGACAAGTTGCAAGTGTGTTGGGTCAGACAATTCGACTTTCCCAATAATTTAACGACAGGATAACTACCGATAACTACCGGATAACAAAAGGAAAAGAATCTTACCCAAATTTATTTTTCCTGTTGGAAACAGATTTTAAGGTAGAAACTAGAAACAAAACAGCATTTCAATGGACATAAACAACCAATGTGGGCTGAGGGAAATGTTTTCTTACTAGCACAACAAAAAAAATAAAAATAAAAATAAAATCAGCAAAATATAGTTATAAGAGTTTTTGATGAAATATCACCATTTATATTTGTTCGTGATTTAAAATAATTTGTATGAGAATTAAATAAACAGAATTACAAATAGAATATATTCAATGAATGAATTTATTTAGAATTCAAAGTAATAACTCAATGTGTGATACTCATTTACCAAATCATATATTCGAATATATATTCATTCTGATAATGCAAAACGTAGGAATAACATAACATCTAGTGTCAAAAATATTAAACAACAATAACAAATAGGTAAAAATTAAGTTGAATAATGAAATAAATTGTTTAAAAAAAATATTTGGATAGGTTGTTATCTATCTTGCTTGTTCTGGTAAAATAATATCACATGTGTGGGATTATTATCAGACACCTTAATCACACATCACCTAATATTACAGCTCGCAAGCTTATTAGCATTTTTTAAATAACATTTAAACAATAAAATTGCATTTTCCTTAAACATTTACATAAACCCTAATAATCTTGAAATTTAGGGATTTTCAATTCTTCATATAATTGAAAATTTCAAAGAATTATCATGCATTCTCAAAACCCAACAACAAAAAGAACCAAAAAAGAAATTCTAACAAAAAAAATCAAGAAAATTATCATCACCAGAAAATTAGGTAATTCATATGAAAATATTGATGGATTTTTTCTATCCTTGTTTAGAAGGTTCGCTAACAAAAATTATACTACACTACAAGGAAAAACAAAATGTATCCATAAAAGATAGTTAATTACGATAGTGGAGTCCCATTGTTATGTCTAGAGTAAAGGTAAATTGCCATTAAGAGCATCATTAATTTCTATTTTAAAGCGTTTAACAAGTAGCAAACGCAACCCTTTTCACTTTTTTTTTTTTTTTTTATTCCACCTTTTATTGATTTTCTTTTAGGGATTCCATTATTCTTTAACAAGCTGTCATTTTCTACTTCTTTCTCTTTCTTTTATTCTCTAAATTATTATAATTCGTCTTTTCTGACCACCCTTTTATTTTTTTATTTTTTTTCTGAAACCGTCTCTTTCCATACTTCAATAATTTAGAATATAGCAGAATATGTGAAAGTTCATTTCATGTAAGTTCATATCATGTAAATGAAATTAACTATGTAGCATGACGTGATCACAAAAAAATTATGATTTGTATAATAGGTTTTAAGTTTGAGTTAGATTATATATTTTTTATAAAATTATAAAATAATCAGAATTTTACTAGTTTATCTAAATCTATAAAATATATTTTTTTAAAATAAAATTTCCTAGCATAAATCTAAAATTTTCTTTATCAATCAAAACTTCGACTTCCAACTTCCTCGATTTTCCCCTTTCCATGATTTTTGTATAGGCTGGTACGTTTTTTCTCTCTCATGGAGTTAGCTTTTGGCATTCTTAATACATTTTTTTCCATCTCTTGTATGGCCCATATACATGTAAAGTTTAGATATCTATAATAAGTTTTCTAACGACGAGTTTGAAGTGAATCAATTGCATATAGACTAATATAATTTATGAGAAATTCTTTCTTACAAACTCTTTTAATAATTTTAAACATTGGATCATAGTTTAAGAAATAGATATGTTTATTACTAGGAAAGTATTGACAGCCATGCAGATCAAGATAATCCAGCCATCAATGCGAGAGATATCAGCAACAAGATCACCACATATCCAGCCATCACAGGAGACAAATCAGGAAGGAGATTAGATCACATACAGCTATCACAAGAGAAGAATTAGGACTAAGAATTATAGCAGATCACGTTTCTTATGCTATGAATCTCACCTTGAAACAAAAGTCAACCAATCCTAAATTAAAGTTAAAAACAACTAAACAAATCTTGTCATAAAGAGCCTAGATCCATGGTAAAAATGGTCACATTCTAAAATAAAATTCCATTTTTTTTATCAAAATTAATAATCCCTCTATGAAAAGGTTATTGTGAATCTAGTTTTCAATTCATCATGTATCATATGCGTCACTCTTTAAATAGACATAAATTACATAATGCTTATATGGTTTTGCCTAATATATTTAGGATTTGGTTCATTCTAGATAAGTTTCAAAGCATATCCCTCTTCTTGTCACAATTCTTGTTTGCACTTCTCTTTTATAGTTAATCCATTTGCTTTGTTATATTTGATATAAAATGCTCTCGTTGATCAAATAATATGGCAAGGTTTTTTTTACTATCTCTTGAACCCATACAAGGTCTCAAACAACCTTCACTCCTACATCATGAGGTGAAACATTGTTGTTGTTATCATCCATCAAAGAGGATAATTTGCTCTCATATTCATATAGAGTTTCCCGAATACATATGTATAGTGGAAATTATAAATTTAATTTTTTGTAGGGGGTCTTGAGGATCATGTTAGATAGATATAGGGACAGATTACTGAAAGATCATATTTTTTTTTTTGCTTTGAATAATTATTTTAATACCGAGTTGTCACAAGTCACCCAAGTGTCAGACCTCTAAAAATTACCACAATTGAAAAATCTTCTAAACCCTTTTAAAATTGTCTAGCTCTTTTTTTATGTGTTTAAGGTATTTCTGTAGGGTACTCTACTCATCCTAAAAAATAAAACGCATAATTTTGTATTTATAGAAAAACCTAGAAACATTATAAATAATAAAAATATCTATTAACCCCTTAAATAATATCACATATATTATTTTTGATTATTATAGGTCTAGAATTTGAATCACCTATTTTAATTACATTTTAGTCCTTAATTTTTGAAATCTATTTACAAATCAAGTCACACTTGATTAATAATCTCATTTTAATTTTTGATCAGTGGTTATTTTTTGTGGGGCCCATTGGATTTCTTAATAAGTTTTCGCAAATATAAATCATAATCGTGAATAAGATAAGATTATATAAATTAAATAAATTAATTTATTATCTATTTTATAATTAAATACCAAGTATAATATCTAACAACATGTCATGATCCTCAAATATTATAAAAGTATAAGTGATTTGATTTAATAATGTTTCGATTTAAATATTATAACATGAAATGTGTCTACTTTGTCAAATTATATTTATTCACAACACCACATTCATTGATTCTTTGAATGAGATTTAATTTATTTTTTTAAATCTCATTTCACCTTATGTAAGGATTTATAACCAATACTATTTGAGAATAAATGAAATATTTTTTTTTTAACTCATTTAGGGTGATGAATCCTCTTTTAATTACTTAAAAACCTTTATATAGTTAATTTCATACTCAATATCTATCCCTTTATTACACTTGATTAGAACAACGTGTAGTAAGATCAAAACATAACACTCTTTATATAAGATAAATTAGTGACCTCAAGTCTAAGAATTAGTTACACAACTATCACATGAGTATTTATATGAACGTAAGTGATCTCTCTATATCGAATTTCACACATGTTAGTTTAGTATATATGTTATTTGACAAACACCTATTTATTTATCTTTTATACGTCAAAAATGATATATAATTGCTTCCTTTCATAAAAAAAGAACATAATATATTTTAGTTTTAATAGATCATTGATCAGGAATATTTAAGAATAATATTTCAATGCAATAAAATCTTATAATTATAACTTTAAATTTTCATTACAAGAACTTGTGTCCTAATAACTTTTATCTTTATATATTTATAATAATCATGATTAATTAGATATTTTTAAAGATAAAAAAAAAAAACATAATTGCATTTACATTTAGTTATTCATTTACACGTGACCTTCACCTAAATAACCATGATTTATTATCACTGCATCCATCAACATACTCTTATAACAATTACAATTAACATCAATATTAACATGGTATTCTAGGGAATGAATTCACAATATGTATTGATAATATAAAAATCAATTCAAAATTTAAATTTGTTAATTGAAAATGAATTCACAATCAAATTACAATTATTAGTTTTTTGAAGTGCAATGATGTGTAAAACTATCAATTAAATAAATAAAATTAATGCAAACTAATCGATAACCCCAACTAATTATAGATAATTTTTTTCAATTCAAGCTAAATTAATATCAATTAATTTTTATCATTTCCAAAAAAAAAAAGAATTTCTCTAAAACCTCAACTTAGAAAGAAAATTTATAAAATATAACTTTTAGCCATTAAATAACCCATACTTGCTTTTAGTATAGCACACCTAAGTTAAAAAAAAAACTAAAATCAATTAGAACAAATTCAAATTTTCTCAAATCACAAACAAACCCCAAATAAAAATCAAACTATTATTCCTTATGAAGAGGTTGTTAAAGAATAAAATATACATGCAAACTTGTTGACAAAATATTGCAATGAAATATATTGTCTATAATTACATCGGTTATTGCTGATGTGTTATTTTGGTGATGGATTTTAATAGAAAATCTTCATTTTTAATTATATTATTTTGTTAGTGATTATGTCACTATTTACTGAAGAAAATAATTTGTTTCTATTATAATCAATATTTTTTACTAAATTATTTTTTTGTTACAATCTTTTATTGGTAATTTCATTAATATTAAACAATATTCAAGCAGTGCGTGTAGAAGGCGTAAAGATCTTTCAAAGGTCGCCCTAAATATTGGGTTTTGTTGCCGGACAACCCCATAAAGTGTTGTTTGAATGGAATGAGGGTCATCAACCATGCCAACAAGTTTGTTTTTCAAATAATATTGAATTTATGTCAATTACAATAATAACCCCAAGAAATTTATAGAATTACAACAAAATAGTTATAAAATGACAAAAATCTTATGAGAGAGATATTTATTTTTGTCTCTAAAAACATCAAAATAATTACACTATATTGAAAAAAAAAAAGGACGAAACACCCTTGAGTCAAAGACATTATATTGTTTTATTCAAAGGCAAAGTAGTAATTTAATTGCAATAAAGAAAGAAACGATAGATCTAACCCCCATAAAATATTTCAAATACAGTTGTGCAAAGGTGGAAAAATAACTTAACCCAAACACCTAGTTAATTGGGTTTTATTTGTTTTTTATGGGTAATTTTATAGTTACACTAACAATGATTTAAGTCGTGTGGTGGCACATAACTTCGCAAGGAGATTGAGTTTTCTTTTCTATTATTATAATCACTCACATTCATATTATTGTTCTTTACATTAGCAGCCCATGTGTTAGAAAAGAACAACCACGATAGGAATTTCTAACACTAACGAATCATATCAAAATCATTAAATACAACGACTAGCCAGAAACTTGACAAGACCATGAAATTCTGTCGGATTCCAAACACTAGGGTTTGGTTTTATTATCATATGCTTTGAATGTTCAAAATCTAAATAAGATTTGAACTCTACAACATATACGCTCGCAATCCTTGCGCTTTGGCATTCTAAACCAATATAATATATTACAAAGTTTGAAATCATGCTCACGCTATCTTTTTGAGAGGTGCTTGGGAATATCTTTGGAAAATGTTTTAAAAAAAATTGAAAGTTTTTATTTTTTATTTTTTATTTTAAATTAAAAAATATTGGTATTTTTGGATCATTTTGATGTGCTGATATCGAAAATAATTTTTTTTTTTAAAATATCATTTTAATGTATTTTTAAACTAAAAACACTTTTAAAAACAACATCAACCACATTTCTAAACAGATACTTAATCCACATTTGTGTCCATTAGTTTGTCCCATTTGATCATCACCACAATGACATCACTTCATACTCAATTCCTAATCCAAATAGGTAGTTTTTAGTCGGCAAATGCATCCAAAATTTGCCCATGTCATGGATTTATAAAAAGGATTCTTGATAATGCATGCTTCTTTTCCGCGTATAATATCTACAGGTTTCCTTGTGCCTTCTCTTGTCTTTTCTTTTCTTTTCTTTTATCTTCCTTTGTGTATGATTTGAGAGGGGGAAACCCTATTTGCTTTTTGCATCGTTTTGGTTTATCCCCAAACCATTTCCAACTGAAAACAGTTGCTAGTTTTTGATTTGATGGAGGAGGACCCCATTACTAATGTCCACGTCGAAATGATGGAGTTCCACGCGGCCGACATCGATGTCTTGATTAAAAACAAATTAATAATACTTTGAAGATCATTTTCAAGAACATCATTAATTAAATTAAGTGAAAGCGGAAGTACTGTGTGATTAATACGATTTATATGATTAATTTGTGTTAAAGAATGATCCTTCCATGTATGATAATTGAATGTAGTTTTTTAATATTCTTTTGTAAGAATATATTTTCATACTATTGTTATCCTAAAAATATAATTCTATGCTGCCGATAAAGCCTTTAGGACATGACATTTTTTTTATCTATATGTTGCTCGAGAGTGTGGTTAATGTTACATTTTAAAATAATTTTCATTCAAAAACATATTAGAATAATATTTATTGTATGGTTTTGAAAATAACTTTATAGAAAAACTAAGTGGAAAACAATTTTGAACTATGCTAATTGATAAAATAATTTGTTTTTGAATGGAATAGAGAATTGGCAATATGCTAAAATTGCTAATTTGAGTTGCCTCCTTAAGGTTATATTTCCATTGTAATACGTAGGATTGGAAGAGAGAAAAACGAAACAAGCAAGCAAACTACAACTCTCAATTTTTGTCTTAGAATCGGATATGCTACTTGTCCAGGAAGGGAGGACCGGGGGGAGGTTTTCTCATTCACTTCATGTCACTACCACTACAAATAAAATAAAATGTCAGGCTTGCTAGCAGGGTCTTGAGAAGAGTTTCTCCTTTTCTCTCACCCCAGGTTCAAGCCTTGTCAGGCACACCAGTCACCCCCGCGATACCTTACATGCTCATTGGGTTTGCAAGATGTTCAGTGGGCCTGAGGATTTAGTTGTGGTGCACGCAAGCTGGCCCGAACACCCCAGTTATATAAAAAAAAATGTCTTTTTGATCTGAAAACTTGGTCCTAAACAGCCGCAAATCAGTTATAAAAAAATATTTGTGACCGACCATTCTGTCTTAAGTATATCATCACAAAGCATAAAAATACCTTTATTTGTGCTCACTTTTCGTATCGGGAAAAATTAAAAATACAAATTTGCACATTAATGATTCAAATAAAAATAGTAATTCAGTCAAGTCACTATCAAAAAATTAGCGAAAACAAATGTAACACTAATGAAATATTTCCGTCAATAAACTTCGATTGCATTTTTCAATTTAATATACTCTCCCAGTATCCATCTATAAATACCGAAGAAAATATTTTTTTTGAAAAGAAACAATAAAGAAATACAATGATGTGTTATTTTTATAGAAATAATTATTGATAGGTTTAAATTCTTCAGTAAATCCATTTACTCTTCTTCCTCCTTTACTTTTCTCTACAACAATCACCATAATCCCTCCCCTTTGATTTTTATTACAAATCAACCTCTCATTACAAACTTAGTCATGTCAATACTCAGTTTGTCAGTGTCTTTATTTTCATTTAAATTTTACTGAGGATTCCTCACTTCAAATAAAAAAACTACCTAATTTTTATTTGAACTCAATTTTAAAATGTTATTTTTTTTTATATGTTTTTAGTATCTATATCTTGTTTGGGAGTTTATTAGTTTTATAGATTTTTTCGTAGAAATTTGTAAATTAATGAAATTTAATTTTAATTTATGACTTGGTGTTTTATGATAAAATAAATAATGACTTATTTCACAAATCCATTTTATATTTTGTCAATTTTATTATTAAGTTAAATTTTTTTGTAAATATATAAATTTTTAATTTATTTAGATAATTGATAATGATTTAATAACATTATTAAAATAGATTGAATAAGTTTGAGTGAACGGGAGCCACCCCGTACATGTTAGTGTATGGAATGGAGGTGATTATGTCTTTAGAAGTGAAAATCTCATCATTAAGAGTATTGATAGACTATGAGCTTGAAGAAGCACAATGGACAAAACTTAGATATGAACAATTGAATTTGATTAGCGAAAATAAGATAATTGCAATATGTCATCATCAACTCTACCAAAGAACAAAAAGGTTCGACCTCGAAAATTTCATGAAGAAGATCTTGTACTGAAGAAAATAGTGTCTTTACTAGGAAAAGATCAAAGTAAATGGGCACCAAACTATGAAGGCCCTTACGTTGTGAAGAAAGTGTTTTCGGGAGGAGCTTTGCTATTATCTAGAATGGATGGAGAAGATCTAGTTGGACCTGTGAATTCTGACTCTATCAAAAAATATTATGCTTGATATATTTCGTAATTTCCCAATCAAAAAAAAAAGGTCGTATATGAATTCTCTATGTAAAGAACCTGTTTCTTTACAAAGCGCATGATCTCATAGCATTTGATTTTTAAAAAAAAATAATTAAACCGGACATGTATTTTATACCACGTTGGGGGCAAAAAATGGTCCATAGTGAACCAAAGCCTAAAGGAGTACTATCATAAAACTTCTGATACACCTTTTAAGAGAATTGTTTTAAAATATGGTGATATGCATTGAAAGTTTCAGTTTTCAAGAACAAAACCAGATCTTTTGAGTTCTCCTTTTAATATAATTTCCTTTTAAAAAATGGAAAGGGTAATTTAAACATCAATAAAAGTATAATAAAAGGCAATATTCAATGGAGCAAGAAATGAGCCCATAAGAAACTGAAGATCTCTTCACCAAGCGTGAAAAGGATAGGAAATATAGCACATGGAGGATATTCCATTTCTAGAGGACAGGTCTGGCAAATAAATTAAAATAAAAGCTCGAAGAAGGCTACAACAGAAAAGGGGGGCTATGTTTACAAAATAGGTAACAAAAACATGCATGTTGTATTGTCATAACACTAATGTGATAGAAAAGATGCGATGAAAGTCAAAATAGTTCCAAGTTTTGGGAACCGTGGAGATACAGAATCCCATATCAACAAAACCATGAAAAATAATACGAATTGAGAACTAGCATTGCTTCATTCCTCAAGGTAAAATGATTTCTTTTGAAGTTTAGAACGGGCAAGTAACTCGATATTAAGACCATTTTTCAAAAAAACATGGAGTTTTTCTAAAAGTCCTAAGATGGGCAAGTCACCCGATAATCAGACCATTTTTATAAAAAAATGTGGAGTTTTTCTAAAAATTTGAAGATGGACAGGTCATTTGATATTGAAATTATTTTTATAGAAAAAACATGAAGTTTTTCTAAAAAATCTTAATATGGGCAAGTCACCGATATTGAGAAATAAACATAGAAGATTATGATGGATGTGATGATGATGAAATTGAAGAAAAAGACAGTTTGATTAATTTGCACAACATGAATATGTAATGCCATAAGTTATAATGTTATGTTTCATGATGAAATTAACTCTAATGTAATAACAATTATGTTTATTTATTATTACATTACAATGAAATATATATTTTAAGTGATTTTATTATTATGCATAGGATTGGTGTTATTGTGTTATGTGTTGTTGTGATTTTAAGTATTTACAAGATGAATACATAAGAATACAGATACAATCTAGTAATAAAAATTGTGTTTCATCAAGGGAAATATCAATGAAATGCAAAATACTAACAAATTAAATTGCCAGTTTATTCTAAAAAGCATTGATTGTTCCCTTGTACTTTGTCTTGTTCATTGTGTTTAGTGTAGAGAGGATCATCAATAGTTAATGTCCATCAATATTTTATTGAGAGCATTGAAATAGTTCCCTACTTCCTTGTATGGTTCATTATGTTCAATACATAAGGAATAATTGATAATTAATGTTCATCATTATTTCCTTGAGAGATATGAAGTTGTTTCATTCTCCTTGGAAATGTTCATTGTATTCAATACACTAGGGTAACAACATTTAATGTCCATCAATATTTTCCCAAGATTTGTGGAACTATTTTAATTGCATTGTTACACATTACAAATGGTTATTGTTCGTTTGTATTTTGCAAGAGTTTTAGAATTGTTCACTTCTCAATTGTAGTGTTTATAGTGCAAAATACATGTGGTATCACTAACATGCAATTTCCATCAATATGACTTTCAGAAGGAATCACCGGTAGACTAAAAAGTCATCAATAATATTTGAGGGGATTCTAAAAAAATATTAAATTAATAATTTTCATTATACATTACAAACAAAAACCAATGGAAAAATAAAAAAATATTAATATTTAATTTTCTATTAAATAAATCCATTTGTAAAATCCCCCAAATTAAAATACCAAAATCTACAAGCATAACAAACATCTATTTTTTCTTCTCTCTTCCTTTATCTCTAGATTCTCCTTATTGTTTCTCTTTTTTTCTCTTCTCTTTCTTCTTTTGTCCTCTTTAACTTTTTCTCTTCTCTTACCTTTTTTTTCACGTGTGTCAGGTATATCCTTCTTTTATATATTTCTTTATCTTCTAAGTTTCACAATTTTTTTGTTAAAATGTTTTTCTTCTAATTTTTTGTTATTATTTGACTCTTTTTTTCTCTTCTAACCTTTATTTACTATGAAATTAAGGTAAGATTTCTCATTTATTTTCCCTAAATTGTGTGTTTTTTCTACTCAGTTTAATTATTTAGTTAAATGTTTTTTTTATTAATGGAAATTAATTGATGATTTTCTTGTTCTTAATGGTTTTGGTGTGGGTTTTTTTGCAAAATTATTTTCTTAATTGATTTTTCTGTTATAGGATGAATGAATAAATTGAAAAATTAAGATTTGTAGTTAAATATAATTTTGTTTTAGGATTTCAATAGTTAATAAGCCAAGGAAAAGTGTAGAGGAAAATATCAATTGTTTTGTGGCAATCCAAATACGAATGTTTTGTTTATTTGTAGGTTTAATAATTTTTAATATTCTCCTATATAAGGGAGCTTATCCTAAATGTTCTTTTTAAAATATAAATCATTTACAATAGCTTAATCCTTCAATTAATATAGATGCCTAGGTAAAAGTCAATAGTATATTGTAAGGACAAGATACCTACCAGTTCTTTTAACAACACTTCTAATGATCATAAGCCATTAGGTGCTCACCAAGAATAGGTACCTAAGACATAGGCATCAACTCACGACATGAGCTCGTTGAGGTGGAGTCCCTTCATAGTAGGATTTATCTACCCATAAGTATTAGGCTAAATAGAAGAATGACCTTTTAATGTAAGTTTGTTTTCCCTTCACATTGACATGTTAGTAATTTTTAAAAAGTAATTTCAATTGACCAATACAATTTTAGGTTTACAAATATTAAGGTTGTTAAAACCATAACAGTAGTGATGAAATCATCAATGGAGATTCATTCTTTCAAAGGAGTCAGGTTTCCATACGACTTGAAAGAAAAGCTATGATTGATGCTTAGTTCGAAAGATTTAAGGTTAGTATTAACTTAATTATTTTTTTATTATCTTAATTTTGTTAGTTTATTAATTTATTAATAAATATTTTGTACAAAATTTAACTACAAGGAAGATTTTGAATGGGATAAAATTGGCATTTCCATTCCAAGACTTTGAGAAAATCATGTTACAACTAGGCTAAATTAAAATCTAGATAAAACTTTTTAATATTGTTATTCAATTTATTATTCATTTAATAATAGATAACTCATTTGTACCATATAGGTTGCATGCTTTTTGGTACGAGACACAAAAAAAGCCAAAACATATGCGGAAAAAAAGAGCTTCTAGAATTGGATGGAGATAGCAATTTAGAAGAATTTCATATCTCTATACATATGAGAGGTCATGTAGGCAAAATAAATTTAGTACGTGATATCCAAAGGTTTTGTGTGATGATCATATGTTCATGGTTTCATTACCACGCACACCAACGACTCTATTTTGTTTGTTTTGTATGCAAAACATATGGTAAGATTATTTTTTAATTAAATATTTTTTTATAAATATATTTAGCTAGCAGCAATTTCCTCATACAAGCTATGGTTCTCGGATGTGAACCAAGTCTGATGAAGCTTTATATGGAAACACATGTATGGATTGATGACCATAAAAAAAGAGAAATAGCTTGTGGATAGTCGAGCTTAACACTTTGTGGTGTGTTGTTTTTAACCATTTTTTTTCTTTAGTTATTTTTTTTAATCTTCTAATGTTTTCTTCTCAAATACATATAATATTAGGTTAAAGAAAATATATGATGATATCATTTGACCCATCCAGATATCAATCCAAATTTATGGTTGGAGGTAAGATCATCTAATGGACTCGATAGAAATTAGGTGCATGGTCTCTTTAACACTATGACCGAGGACTTGTGGATGACCCATAGTGTTTTAATCATTAAGTGTTCGTAATCAATTTTCAGCACTCAAGCTATAGAGTTCAATGAGAATTTGGACCAGTAAGTTATAGATAGGACTCATCTTGTTGCTGATTATGAATTCATTGATAAGGTGGTTGAGCTCTTCCAATTGGTAATAAAGATGAGATCACAAATGGGTGGCACATGTGCTATCTCCTATTCTCCCCTCGTTTGAAGCGAAGACC
Source organism: Salix brachista (assembly GCA_009078335.1). Taxonomy (NCBI): domain Eukaryota; kingdom Viridiplantae; phylum Streptophyta; class Magnoliopsida; order Malpighiales; family Salicaceae; genus Salix; species Salix brachista. The sequence goes on along the minus strand of CM018578.1, from coordinate 9,244,443 downwards.
CGTCTCCTCCTCCTCCAACGACTTTATTCTAGATTAATTATGCCATTGTTTTACATTAATTGTATTTGAACTTATAAATTTTAAGTTTAAAATAAATATTTGAATTTTATATTTATTTCATTTTTTCTATTATTATAGTAAAGTTTTTTTTTTAAATATTTTAAATTATTATTAACAGGATTACCAATGCACACTATCAGTGAAAATGTTGGTGATTAATAGTGTTATTGGTGCAGTAAATGATGTAGCTTTGAATATAAAAACTCATGTGTATACAAAAAATTATGCATGAAATATCTAGATACACGACCCATAAAAATAAAAAACAATGCATAAAAAGGTATGTCATTAAACCTAGAAAACACCAAGTTAAGGGTAGGTGAAACATTTCTCATTAAAGTTGCAACCATGTAGGCTAACCCTAATATATCAAAAACTCTAAATGTTTGTTCCAAACCTAAATAGCTGGAGAAATTATTTTTTTACAAAAGATTTTGCCATATTAGTTTCCCCCAAGTCTCTTAAACATATAAGTTTGGAGACTTTTAACCAAAAAAAGTGGAGGAAGACTTACTATAAAAGTATTATAGTTTTTTGCTAGGACTGCATGATAATATTTATCGTGGCTATGCCTACATTTGGCTTTAGTTAATGCTCCTTGTGTGAAGTTTTTCATGTAATTGTTTTTAATATTTATATTAAAGAGATAAGAGTTTAATCATGTTTCTTATAAAGAGAAGCAATGTAATAATATGAAATGAGTGTTAAAGTAATAAGATTTATATATGCATTATTAAAAATGAAATTTAGATGGAAATGTTTCATGAGTGGCCACAAAAACTAGAGAACAATCCCTAATCTTTTTTTAATACAAGTGATCATGAAGACCTAGGATCTTTAAATCGTTTTTGGAGAAAAATGATCATGGAGACCTATTGAACTTTAGTAAAGATAGTCAAATACATGGAGGCCTCATAAAGACATTAAGACTTTTATGGAGAAACATTACTATTTTTTATTTGAAAAGTTCAAAGAGAACATAAATAAATTTTTCAAAATTTATCTTATCTTAGGTATTGCATTATAACTTTTTCCTGTTTTTTCATGTTGCATTTTTTTCATACATTATTGATGGTATCCTCTAGAGATCACTAATTTTGATCACTTTTTTTAGTGTATGGTACTTTTTTATTCCATGCTCGTAATCATGGTGAAAGAGATAGAACTTGTGTTTTTTTTTATGTTTAAACCACTTTTCATTGGAGGTAAATGTTGCATGAAGTATATTCCCTTTATATCATCCCACACGTTAACATATATGGTGGTGTGGTAAAGAGTTCAAGAAATGTTAGGTAATCAAAAATGTTTTGCTTTTTTATGTTTTAATGGGAGATCAATGGTATTGTGGAAATTCTTTCTTCTTCTACTTGAATATTATTATTCAATTCATGTTTAACATTAAGGAAAGTCTTGTTATATAGTGTATACAAGCTTTTTCATAATGCATTGTTATACACTCCATTAATCAATGCCTTAGAGGAAATTTGTTCGGGTAGATTTTCTAAATTTAGTATTACTCATTGAATCTTTTCAGTTAGAATGTTAATGCAAAAATTAGAGATGAACTTCATGAAGGCCAACAATGGAGCTAGGTTTTAAGTTGTGTTACCATACTCTAAAAGATCCATGAAAGGTTATGAGAATTTTATACATAACATCACTTTTTTATGTTATGAGGTCTAGAATGGTTTTGCTTGATTTTTATATGCTATAGACATTAGTAAGGCTACTGTAATTTTCTAAATTATCCATTGCAATGAGATTGTTTTTGAAAAGATAAGTGTGCAACACTATATGATAAAGTAGAAAGTCTTGTATTTGGTAGGAATGATGTTCAATTTTGGAGTTGATCTTGTCTCTCATCTAGTTTTTTGCATCCAAATGGATATAAGCATTAGTGGATTACAATTGATAAAGATAGTCATGTTTATTGTCAAGATGTTTGAAGGAGCTCTTCACATCAAGTTAGAGTGTCGTTCATACTTTGTCATCATTTTATCATGTTTTTTCATGGAATTAGTGTTATCTCTATACATGTGGTGCACATAATAAAGTTGTATGTTAAATTTCTTATTTATGGAATGAAAAAATATAAAGTTGTTCTTGTATGGCTATAACAATGTTGTTGTGTATTTGTATTTTTTTAGGAGAGTTATTAAAGCCTTAAAAGAACTAGACTTTTGGTGGTAGGGAGGTTAGTTACTTTATCTTTTCCTTAAATTTCATCAATTATGACATTTTTTTTATGAGAAATTAAAGAGAATAAACTATCTTTTTGTTATATTTCTCATATATGACGCCTCTAATGAATTCTTTGAAAAACTTTAAAGAAAATTTGGTCTTTCTATGACTGGGTTAATGATTTGATAGCCTTAACCTTTGTTTTTGGCATATTCCTAAAAAACCAATCCCATATAAAAAGATAGGATACTGTAATGCTTAAGTCAATTAAGGTATAAAAAAGGAATAATATGCATGAAGAAAAAAATTAAATGATGTAGGGAATGCATATATATGTGTATAGTATAGTCTCGATAGTTTTTATATGATTGTATATTACTAGATTTGGCTTATTATTGATATATGTCACAAAGGATAATAGGATGGGATCCCCTAGCTTTGTATGGTGATTATATGTCTTAACTATAAGTTTTTCTAGCTTGTAAACCTCGATATGCTTTGGCCTATTTTCCTAGTGACTAGCTGTGATTATACACCAGGCCTTAAAATTTGTTCATGTCAAAGAACTTTTGTTAGTGAAAAAATTGGTGTTGGTTATTGACTGTTAAGATAGTTTTCCATTGAAGACAAAATGGTTAAAATGGTTATCTATCATTCCATGTTTGTCATTCTAGGCACACCATTGGTGAAAATATTGGTGGTGAGCAATGTTGTTACCATAAAAAAAAAAACTATATGAGTATATATTTCTTATTATTAACACCAATTAAAAGTCTAAATTGCAAAAGAATATAATTTTTTTAGAAAAAAATAAGTTTAGGGACACAAATTGAATGTTAGAAAGCTAAATTATTAAAATTAAAGACTTTATTATTGCATAAAATCCAAATTATGAGAAATAATTAATACTTGATTGAACAAATTCAATACCAATGATCAATTTATAAAAGGGAAGTATCTTCAAGGACTAAAAACAATGAGTTTTATTGACCAATAAAGAAGAATAAGGGTGCAACTGAAAATTGACAAATCTCAAATCATAGAACCTAATTTTTAGGGAAAACAACATCAATTCATAAATATTGTACAAGTTTTTCTTTGATTTTGGCTGATATGGAAGACATCGTCATGTAGTTGACTGTGATATTTTTCATCATCTTAGAGGCTAAAACCACCTCTATTAAACTCACAAACACCCTCTCTATAACCCATTGACCTTTAATTCAAACAATTATATCTCATTTTTTCCATTAATCATCTCAACATTTTATCCCTCATCAACCTTCACTACTTATTCAAGAAAAAACTGATCGGGTTGGCATCTTTAAGCAATTAAATATTAAGATATAGACCTTTAAATCAAGCAAGAAAGGTTCGAATAAATATTTATTCACTCTCTCTATCAAATTCAATTGGTCTCAAGCAATTATGATGTATCAGAGATGCTCCGACGAAGCCACAAAAAGTATCCAACCTAGTCAAGACACCCATCTGCACAAAACCACCTAACCACTTATCATGTTCACACTTAAAAGTCATCAAGAAGAATCTTAGCAAATATTAAAAGTCATTCCCTTAATATGAAGACCCTTAATATGAAGACCAAAAGCACTTTCATTTAATCTAAAGTTTGCTATAAATCATTTGAACCAAAAACCAAAAATCTTGTTTGGTTTGTTACTTTTCTTGTTAAGTTTTAGGGGCTTAAGGGTGTGTTTGGAAAACACTCCCTTAAGTTTATTCGGGTAGTTTGGTTTGTAGTATAAAGATGGTTTTGTCAAACATGGATTTACAAAAATTATAAAAATAATAAAAAATGATTTCTATATAAAACAATTACGTGTTATATACGACTAGATATCTCAAAAATATTTTTTTTCATTAAAAAGAAGTTTGTTGTTTGGGTGTTTGCATACATCCTGGGATTTTAATAATGACTATATTAAATCCTTGAGAATTTGACTAATATTTTTTAAAAATCAACTCATCTTATGTAATTCATGAGAATCCAAGGTAAATTATCATATAAAATATTGGACATACAAGAAGACTATTATTTAAAATATCAACAATTGACTTGAAAATTCATAGAGTTATTTTAAATATTCATTAATTTTAATTGAAATATTTTATTACTGTAGAGAAGTCCCTTATATGGTATAAGTGAACTCTGTCAAAGAACTTATATGGATTCCCCAAATAAAATTTGATTGTATATACAAGCTCATAACAAATACAAAAACTAGATTTATTCATATAAATAAATTTCAAATCAAAATACCCACTAGAAAATTACTACATCTCTAAACCATATCAAAACCACACAAAAGCAATCAACCATAGTTATAACGTGTTAATATCTTCTTAATCGCAAATAGTCTCTTACCATTTGAACCTCTAAAGAAAGACTAGTATACTCAGGTTTCAAAGCAATCCTAACTATATAACTAGATGATGACTCCCAAAACCTCGACATCATCACATGGGAAGAAAATGGTTTCTACTTTATATAAAAAGACTCATGTGATCATAAAGAGTTTTGTGTGCATGAAAAATTTATGTGCATGGCTCGTGGGAACATGAAAAAAATAATCTAAAATGATGTATCAAGCAAGAGTAGAAGGATCGGATCAACACCAAGTATGGGGGGATTTTTAAAATGAAATTCCATTCCATCACCGACATTTCATGGGAAATATCTTTACAATTATACTTTATAGTTTCATTACAAATGTTATCTTTGGTATACATGTTTGATGCCTAAAGTTGATTAATTTCAGTAGCATCTATATCAATTTTAATTAATAATTCTGTAGGCTAAACCAAAAATATATATAGCATCATTTCTACGATATGTCGCAATTTTTAGCCTTTAGACTTGAAAGTAATTCGAATTATTTTTTTGTATTTGGCATGGATATTGTAAAATTAGGGAATTCTATTATGTTTAGTATATCATTCATGCTTTACAACTGGTATATAATACAGGGAAATGAAACACGATCCAAGAATAAAGCCTAAAGCCTAAACAATTATTAACCGAGAATAATTCCTAAACATACGTTTCTAATAATTGGACAATGAGTTATATATGGAATGTACATATGTGCATATATGACGTTGATACTCCCCCTCAAGTTGGAGCATGAAGATCCATAATGCCCAACTTGCATGATAATGCTTGGAAGTGGTCTCATCCTAAAGCTTCGGTGACAATATTTGCAAGCTGAATAGAGGTTAAGATGTGTTTGGTGGTGATAAGGCCGGATTGTAACTTCTCACAAACAACATGACAATCAATTTCTATATGTTTTGTACGCTCGTGAAAAATAGGATTCTGAGCAATATGAAGAGTTGTCTAGTTGTCACAATATAAGAGCATGGGTTTGGAATGGTGAACGTCAAGATCATGAAGGAGTGTTTTAAGCCATGTAAGTTCACAAGTGGTGGAAGCAAGATCCCGATACCCAGCTTCAACAGAAGAACGTGAGACAATCTTTTGCTTCTTAATGCGCCAGGAAATGGGACTAGTGCCAAGCTGAATGAAAAAAACCTATGGTTGATTTGTGAGTGATTGGACAACTAGCCCAGACTGAATCAGAGTAAGCTGAGACTTGAAGATTGCTGGAAATAGGAAAGAATAAACCCTGGCCTAGAGTGAATTTAATATAACGAAGAACACGGACAACAGCATCATAATAGGGTTGTCGCGAGTGATGCATATATTGGCTCAGAATGTTGACTGGAAACACAATGTCAGGACAGGTGATGGTGAGATAGATGAGACGCCCAACAAGTCATCGAAAAGAGCTTGGATCAGGAAGGAGATCACCATCAACATTGTTAAGCTTCAGATTTTGTTCCATGGGAAAAGTAGTAGGGCGAATACCAAGATCACTACTATCAGCAAGGATGTCAATAGCATATTTGCGTTGATTCAGGAATATACCAGTGGGAGAATGAGCAACCTTAAGTCCAAAAAAGTATTTTAATTTGCCAAAATCCTTGATTTGAAATGATGAGCGAGCATGGTCTTGAAGTTGTTAATGGAAGAGAGATCATTACCTGCTACAAGAATGTCATCAACATAAACCAAAATGAAAGTGGAAGATTGACCCTGAGAAAGTTTGAAGAGTGAGTGATCAGCCTAAGATTGGATAAAACCCGTAGCAAGCAAAAGAAAACATAATTTAAAGAACCAATTGCGAGATGCTTGCTTGAGGCCATAGATGGATTTCTGGAGACGACAAATATGAGTTGTTGTTGGTGTGGAATAACCTGGTAGAGGGGACATATAAACTTTCTCATCAAGATTTCCATGTAAGAAGGCATTGTTAACGTCCAACTGGAAAAGATGCCATTATCAAGTTGCAGCAACTGCAAGAATGCATCTAACAGTAACGAGTTTAGCAACAGGAGCAAAAGTGTCATGATAATCCAAACCTTCTATCTGAGTATATCCATTGGCCACTAAGTGAGCTTTATGGCGCTCTATGGATCCATCAGCCTGAAATTTTGTTTTTAACACCCATTTACAGCCAATGGGTTTTTTGTCAGGTGGAAGAAGTTAAATAATCCAAGTATGATTTGCTTCCAAGGCTTGAATTTCGACTGCCATGGCATTGCACCAATGGAGATGGCGCACAACTTGAGAATATAAGGTGGGATCAGGATGTTGAGATAATATAGAAAGGAAAGTTAGATGATTGTTAGAAAAACGATGATAAGATAAAAAGAAAGAGAGACAATGAGCAGTACTTGAGGAAGATCGTGGAACAGGAGATGTAGTGAGGGACTTTGGAAAGGAAAAGAAGATGTAATCATTAAGGTGAGGTGGACGTGTAGCAGCTCGTTTTGGTCATGAAATGGGATCTTGAGATGGTAAAGGAGGAGAAGGCGGTGATGTGAGTGGTAAGGGAGGAGGAATGGAAGAGGAAGGTGATGATGTTGGTAAACTGGATGAGGAGGGAATATTAGGAATTGGAAACGAAAGGACTGGAGCACTTGCAGGAGCTGGAGGTATGAGGTGGTAAGGAAAATTATGCTCTTCAAAAGTAACATCATGGGAGATTAGCATCTTGTGATTTTCTAGATCATAGACACGATAAGCTTTATGTTTGGTAGGATAACCTAAAAAAACACAACGTGAAGAACGGGGAGAGAATTTAGCTCGATATTGACAAGGGATTTGGGCATAGCATAAAAAACCAAACACTTGTAAATGTGTATATGATGGTGGTTTTTAGAAGGGGAGCATATAAAGGGATTTATGTTTTAGGCTAGGGGAAGGAGTTCTGTTAATCAAATAAGTGGCGGTGAGAATACATTCTCCCCAGAATGAAAAGGGAAGATTAGCTTGAAAACATAAACACCGGGCCATAATAAGCAGATGGCGACATTTTCGTTCGGCAACAACATTTTGTTGAGATGTATCCACACATGTGCGTTCGTGCAAAATGCCATGATCATGGAAAAACATTTGGAGTTTATTGGACATAAATTCTTGACCATTATCAGTGCACACATGGTGAATAATGCAATTAAATTGAGTTTTAACCATTGCAAAAAAATTTGCAAGGAAAGTAAAAGTATCAGATTTCATGTGCATGAGATAGACCCATGTAGTGCGTGAGAAATCATCCACGATGGTTAAAAAATAATGGGCTCCTGAATGTGATGCAGTAGGATAACCACCCCATATATCACAACAAATCCGATTGAAACAAAATTTTCTTTTATTTGTATTCAAAGAAAAAGGTAAACAGGTGTATTTTGCTCTAGCACATATATCACAAGCCAAATGTTGATTAGAAACACGTAAAGTTTTTGGAATACATGAAGTAGATGGATGACCAAGTCGTTGATGCCAAATAATGGAATCAAGGTTATTTTAAGAATGAAAAACAGAGGCAGAAAAAGGCTTGTAATGATAAAGTCCATCACGTACTTCACCCGTTCCAATCAGCTTCCTCGTTGATAGGTTCTAAAAGACAGAAGGTAGAAAAAAATATGGCAACACAATTGAGAGTTGTGGTGAGTTTGCTAATAAACAGTAAATTAAATTTAAAAGAAGGTACATATAGGACATTAGAAAGGGAGATATCGGGTGAAATATGTAATGTGCCAGTATGAGTTATAGAAACAACATCACCATTTGGAAGTTTAATGGGACATGGTTGATGCATGGATTGAACATTATTAAGGGATGATAAATTCAAAGTTATATGATCTGAGGCACCTGAATTAATAATCCATTCATGATTAGGAGAAGAAGCAGAATTGCAAGAAGCAAGGTTACCAGCAAAATTGGCGTTCAAAACCAAATTATTCACTGGTGGTAGAAGATCCAAGAGGCGTGAGCATTGGTCACTGGTGAGGCAAGGGATATATTAATCTCAGAAGATGCTGAAGAATTGATGGCATTATTCAATGCCTTTGATGAGTTAGCATGTCCATTAGATGATACACCATATTGAGGTTTGTTCTTGGGGTAACCATGCAACTTGTAACAATTGGATTTCCAATGACCATCACGATCACAATAGTTGCATTTTGGGTGACCACGACCTCTTCCCTTATTATCAGAACGATGTGAGAGAAGACGAGGAGCTACCATAGCAGCAGACTCTGTTGGAATATTGGAGATATGCAGAAGACGTTGTTTCTCTTCTTGATGCAGAATTGAATATACTTTGGTGGTAGAAGGTGAAGAATCCATAACCAAAATCTGGCTATGAATTGGAGCATAAGAATCATGTAATCCCATCAAGAATTGAAATACCCGCTCAATATCTTGCATATGAGTTAATTCTTGTAAGACACCACAAGTGCATTTTGGTGCAGGAATGAGCATTGCAAGCTCATCCCAGTAACCCTTAAGTGTAGTGAAATATGCAGGAATGGTCATAGGACCTTGGGTAAGGGTAGCAACATCACGCTCTAACTTGAAAATCCTGGGATTGTTGCTTTGAGAGAAGCGATCTTCACGATCAAGCCATACATCACGAGGACAGTCATAATAAATCAGACTATTAACAATGGATTTTTCAATGGAGTTGAGAGTCCATGATAAAACCATGTCACTGCAGCGTTCCCACAATTGAATTTCTGTTGTGGAAGATGTTCATTTGGAGAGAGATCCATCGACAAAACTTAGTTTGTTTTTAGCGTTCATTGTCATTTTCATGGCTCGCTTCCAGGTAGGGTAGTTGTCACCAGTAAGAAGAATGGAAACCAGGATGGAACCTGGGTGATCAGTAGAATGAAGAAAATATGGAGATGAAACATCGGGAATTGACGAAGATGTTATAGAGGGAACTTCTTGAGGTGTGATATCAGACATGGCTACAAGAATAAGGTATGCAGCAGAATGAAGAAGATCTGGGGATGATGAAGAACGTGTATAGAGACAATCAGCTCTCATACCATGTAAAATTGGGGAATTCTATTATTGTTTGTATTTCATTCATGCTTTACAACTAGTATATAATACAGGGAAATGAGACACGGTCCAAGAATAAAGCCTAAACAATTGTTAACCGAGAATAATTCCTAAACATGTGTTTCTAATAACTGGACAATGAGTTATATATGGAATGTACAGATATATGTGCAGATATGACGTTGATAAATACCACACTTATATGAAATATTGGTAACAATCTATATAATTACCAAGAGAAATAACAGAGTTGTTTGAAATGCATTTATAAATTATGTTCATATTTATAGCAGCATCTTTCCGTAAGACTTTTAAAAAGCCCTCTAAAAGTTAATTCAATTTGCTGTAATGTGATGCAGGACCTTTAATATGTAATTATAACTGGGAGAAGTTGCTAGTGGAATCATAGAATGACACCATTAGCCAGACCTCTTCATTTAGTCCTGCCTCCCTCAATGTAAGCTTACAAGAAAGTTGGAGCTGAAGCTAGAAATTGGGATATGTTTGGCCCTCGTTCTAATCTTTGAAAAACATGGATATGCCATGACAAAGCATCCAGTTAACATGTAAAGGCTTTTTTGAAGTCTTTGTGAAGCAATACCTAATTAGCACAAACAACCAAACTTCTCCTCTACGTCTCTTGATCACATGGTAAAGAGATGCTATGGTACACATTCTGATTTGTCTATTAGTTTAAGTAGGGTAGGGTGTCCTTTGATTTTCGACACTTTGAGGTCAAGGGCCATGAACTTGCCTCATGATATGAATAATGTAAGATAAATCAGCATCGAAATTTTAAGTGGTTAGGGTTTCACATCCACACGTTAGCTATTCCACTAAATGCTCTTAGAATTCAACACCGAATAGGTTGGCAGGAGAAGAGCAGAGCTCTCTGAAAGACATGGAATAAAGAGAAGAAAAAAAAAATGTTAATTTGGTCTCGAGTCCACATACTCAAAGTGTTACAAGTCTTTCTTGAATAAGCATTAGTTCCCAATCCTTTATTTTCAACAAATTCTCTCACCCTCTGGAATATTTTTGCAAAAGAATCAATGACTTCGAAGATGGTCTTTTCTCTAGCATGTCTATGTCACCCCCGAACTTTCTATTCTTAGTTTGAAACTCCAATTTGGACCATACCTACAGTTGAAATTTCCCCGTGGAGTTGACAAAACATGAACCTTTTACTTTGGTGCATGCATTTTTCCCTATTGATAGTTACAAGCTAACAATTCTTGACCACCTTGGGATTACCTCTTTCTTCGTGGACCGTTTGAGATTTGAATGTCGTACAGGGTTCGAACAAGTGAGAAGCAACTGGGAAATCTTTCTGTTCTCTTTTCAGCGTAAAATACAAGAAGATCATGGCGCAGATAATCACAGAAAGAATAATCACACTATCTCATCAGCAAATCACAATTTGCAACAAAAGCTTGTAGAGAGATGACTGCTTTTTCATCCATTTGAATTTTGTAGTTTAAAATCTATAATGCTGGCGTCAAATTCGCGTGCTAAAAGTTCAATACCTAGATTCGAAGAGGGAAGATTTGGGAGATCATAAACTAACTTCTAGATATCCCACGTTGAAGCAAATTATTCATCCATGAGCTCTAAGTTCATTGGTATTAGATGTATGATCTCATTTATTATACAACAATTTGTAAGTGGGTAGGTCTAAGGACAGATTAAAATATATGCATTCAAAAGTACAATGATGTATGCATGGTATTTCATTTCTTGGTCGAAAGTTTTGATTCTTAGATGGGGTTCTAGATAGCATAATATCTGGTTGATAGGATCTTCAACGGTTCGCAGCTCTTCAAAAAATAATTCTAATTCTGTTTTTGTTTTTTCTTCTCTTCTCCATTGGTCATCAGGAATTTCACTTTTACAAGACAATAGCACTAAGGTGCATTTCTATTTCTCGAGTGTGTATGGCGCTCCTTGCAGATACTCCATAGGCAGATCCTTTCGTGAAAGTTTCATTCAAGTGGCTTTATGATTGAAAGGTGAAGAGACTGAGGTGATGATTGTCATTTCGTTTCAAAATATTTTTGTATGCATTTGAATTTTTTATTTTATTTCTTATTTTAAATTAAATATTTTTTGTAGCCTTTAGATCATTTTCATTTTTAGAACAATAAAAAAAATATTTTAATATATTTTTAAACAAAAAATACTTTTAAAAAAACTCAACTAGCTCCTAGGTATACACTAATTACTATCATATATACGCCACAATGGCAAAACGGCTTTTTTATTGAAAAGTATAAAGCACTTTTGAAAATTTTTTATTTATATTTTTAAGTTTAAATTAACAAAAAAATGGTGTTTTTAAATCATTTTGATGATTTTTAAAAAATAAAAAAATATAATTTTAATATATTTTTAAACAAAAATACTTTTAAAAACAACCACAACTACACTCTCAGACATCACTGTAAAGACCAACTACTGTCATCATAAAAAAAAAAAAAAAAAAAAGGTCGGCAGAGAAGCAGTGGTATAGTGGGGGAACCATTAACTACCAACATGAATCCACGAGAGAAACTTCTGAAGGCCGAAACATTTCACCTGCTGGCTTCATGAAAGCCCAACTGGACTTCAAGCAGTGAGTTCAAAAGACAGTGAGCTAACCTCCGATTCAACTCGAGACATCAGAAGCCAACTCTCCCACATCTAATGCAATACGCCAACTTCTTGAATTTCACCAAACCAACATTACTAAAAGAAAAAAAAATTGTGCCAAAATCAAATGTTGGGAATTAAAAATGTGATTTTATTTGTCAAAAAAGAAAGCAAGTTTTATTAGATTCCGTTAGCTCATTAAATTCAAAGATTGATTAAATTTTTAATATAGTTGGGACATATACTTGCCGATATTTCAAGGATTAAGGAAAGGTAAAAATTTTCTAAATTATTTTTTCTTATCAACCCCCAAAATTATAGGATTAAAGAAAGTTTTGTAATTTTATGGCCTTATCTCATTTCCTATCTCATTTTATGGTCTCACATTGTTAAATTCAAGCCCAATTTATCATATTTTGAGGAGGAGGACCCAGGTCCTCAAAATTGGTGAGCCTCAATTAGAAAGTTATCTCTATATTCTTACAAAATGAATTAAATAAACTTTTTATTTTAAAATTTACTTAATTAGTTTTTTGGTCCATCTCATGTTGGTTTTCAATTATTGTGGTTTTCGAAAAAATAGAAAGGAAAATAAACTTTATGGAATTAAGAAAATAAGACCATTTTTTTAAATACATTAAGCATGATTAATATTGATACAATGAAGTAATTAATTAGTTGTTAAATTAAAAGAATTGTTCAATTTACACCGTTAATGACCATTATCGTAGTCCAAAAAAGAAAAAAAAATCTTTAACGGATATATGTATTTACTAGATAGATGGTTAGTATTTACTAGATAAATGGTTAGTGCTGCGATGCGAGCTAGACTGATTTCTTTTGTAATGTAAAAAAAATTTGTAGACACTGTGAACATGTTTTCAAAATAGGGGAAAAAAACATGTTGATTCAATTATATGATAAAAAAAGCAACAAAAATAAATGAGCAAAATGTTTAAAAAAAAATAGTATGTCGTGTTTGTTTTACATGCTCTTATTTGAAAATTAAAGGCAAAAAAAACTCATTAAGGTCATGTTTGACAAACACACCATAAGAATAAAAAAAAAATGTCATTCTTTCTTTTGCTGAAAACTAAACATGTCAAATATGCTCTTATGTTTCGAAAGGGCTCAACCCAACCGAGTGGGTTGAGCTTCCTGACACGTAGCCAAAACCCAAAACACGATCTAAAAAAACAAAAACAAAAATCAAACAAGTGATTTTACTGAAAATCGATGAAAAACTTAGAAACCTAGATCCTCACTCGAACTAGAATTTACAAAATAAAAAACATAGGGATATGTGAAATCATCACTTACATATTGTTAATCAAATCTAGTCTTTGAATAAGCACATCTTTTGTAAACACGTAATTGGTCTTGAATTTCTTTAAATTAGTCCTTAATTTATCACTAAACTTTGATTTTTCTTGCAACTTCACCACTCATTTCATCTGTTTGAGCTTGTAAAATTAAATTTGGTCCATCAAAATTCCAATATTTTTTAATTAAACACAAATTAGGAGGCTTTTGAATTCACCTTTTCACCAAATAAGTCTTTAATAAAATTAATTTGACGCATTGAAAATCTAATTAAGTCATTGCACTTAATTAATTATTTTATTATTGGGAAAAATAATTCATAAACTTAATTAATTTTTTAATTAGGCTCATGATTAGATAAAATTAGCCTATTGAAAGCCTAATTAGGTCCTCAGACTTAAGTTTTATGAAAATTCAATCGATATTCATTTAAGTTAACCTTGAGTCTACATTGTCTATCAAATTCAAATCCTTCAAGGGTGTGATTAAGTTTTCGATTTCATTAACGATCCAGTTTGGTTTTTCCTCTCATTTATACACTTCAATCTTTTTTATCATATCCTTACCAACCATATGGTTTCTCTTATTTATTGATTGATTATTATTATAATTAAAAAAACAATTTTGGGTAACCCAAAATTAGGTTATGATAGTTGCTATATTTTTACAATATTTATAACGAAAATTCTCGTAAGAGATTTTAAATAGTAAGCTTGTAAAGAAGAAAAGATAAAAGGATATGGGTTTGACAAATCAAGAATTGGCTAATGATTCTCAAAGTGATGAGATATTTAAGGAAAATTTTGATAATAACAAATCTAAAAGGTGTGGGCTCAAAGGCACACTCAGAAGATAACAGTGCCAAAAACATTATATAAAAGAGATAGGGTTAAACAGTACACTGCCTAGGGAGAGCTCAAAAGCGCACTCCAAATAAAATAATGTCAAAATAGTATTTAAAAGAGAGAAGTCTAGTGCATTACTTGGAAGGTAAGGGCTCAAAAGCACACTTAAAATAAAATTATGTTAAAACCATTATATTAAAGAGATAGGATTAAATAATGTATTATCTAAAGGTGGCTCAAAAGCATACTCAGAAGAAAATAGTGTCAAAAACAATATGTAAAAGAGATAGGAATAAACAGTGCAATATCTAGAGACTGGGGACTTAAAGGCGTGTTTAAAATAAATAGTGTGAAAAGCATTATCTAAAAAGGATTGGGGCTAAACAACACAATATCTCAAAGGATTGGGGCTAAACAACACATTATCTCAAAGGCGAGGGCTCAAAGACACATTAAACAAAATAGTGTTAAAAGTGATATCTAAAAAAGATAGAGGCTAAATAGTACATTATCTGAAAGGTGAGGGTTCAAAGGCACACTCAAAAGATAATAGTGCCAAAAGAATTATCCAAAAAATATAGGGGATACTTAATGCACTATCTGAAAGACAAGGGCTCAATGGTACACTTAGAATAAAATAGTGTTAAAAGTAATGCCTAAAATGCATAAGGGTTAAACAACACACTATCTGAGGGAGAGGGCTTAAAATCTCACTCGAAAAGAAATAGTGTTGAAAGCATTATGTAAAAAAGATAAGGGCTAAACAATGCATTGTTTGAAAGTGATGGCTCAAATGCGAACTCAAAAGAGGATAGTTCAAATATGTTGTCAAAAAATAGTGGTTTGAATGCACACTTGAAATTATATGCTTTAAATTTGCATTCAAATAAGTATAAAGATATCTCATGATCTTATATCTTGAAAATTAGACTTCATTGTATTGGCAAGAATTAAGCCTCTAATAGTTTCCTTTTCTAGAAAAAACAAATTGAATCCATGAAGGATTCATTTCTTCGACTCTCTTTAAGGATCAAAATGCAATGTTTTGGATTAATATGCATGTATTTTTACTTAAGAATCATTGGCTCCTTTTCTTCATGGAATCTATTTATCACAACTCCAATCTATGTAGAATGCTTTCATAGCTCCTCTATTTTTGTCTACTCAAGCTACAACTTATGGAGCTGGTATCTAGATAAGAAATACTCATTGATGAGCTACAATAATTTTGTTTTGTTTTTTTGATTTTTCTCAATGTTATGCAAAAGATATTTAGTTTTTATAAAAGATTGATATAACATAAAACTATCTGCAATTTTAAAGTTACTTGTAAACGCAAAAAACATTTTGATGCAATATGGAAGAAAATTTATTTCAAAAAAAATTAAGCAATTCTCATAAACAAGGTTTCATAAAGGTTGAGTTTTAGATTTTGATGCAATTGTTTTTTCCTGGTAAAAATGTGAGGTTATATTTTATTTTCATGATTTGTTGGTCAAAGGGCTCAAGTTTCTACTAAAGATATTTAGAGAAAATAAAATATCTAAAGCATTCATTTTACTTGTATGAATAATAAGGAATAATGGTAATGTTTTGAAGATCTTATTTTCCATGAGAGAGCATTTCTAACCAACTTGGATTACTTATTTTTTATTATAAAGGACTATATCAAGCTTACTGTTGAAATAAGTGATCACTAAACAAATATATATATAAATAAAGTTTGAAATTGTAATTATATTTTTAATAGGCTAATTTAATTTAATCATAGGTCATTTATTGTTCACTTCTTATGAACAGTAAAATAGTGGTTGATGGAGAGGTGATGATTGGTGTACCTGTCACTACTGCAGGGTAGAGAAGATCGAGCTAGTTCCGGTGGTGGTGGTGGCATCGAAAATGGTTGCCTACAGTGATCGAGAGAAGTGTCGGAATCTGCTGTTATGGAGAAGGGAGAGAGAGCCTATTGTTGTTGTGCCGTCGAAGACCTGATGGAGGTCATGGAGAGGTTGTCAAAGTTGAGAAAGAAGATGAATATGGTGGTCGGCCACAAAAACTTGCACACTGCCGAGGAGGGTGAGGGTTGGTTGTTATTGGTTGTGGTTGCTGCTAGTTGTGGCTTGGTGAAGGGAGTGGTCACTGATGTTGAGGGAGTGGTCATCGATGCTGAGGAAGGAATTAAAGTTGGTGATTGGCTATAAAGAAAGATTATCACTGTTGGTTTGTTCTTCTTTTCTGTTTGTGGTTTCTATTCGAGTGCGTGGATCTGTTTGGGTTGTGTTTTTTTCTCTTTTATGTAAGCTTCTATTTAAAGACAAAGTAAGACAACCCTTCGCCTTCTCGTTGTGTGCAGTGATTGGTTGCCTCTTCTTTTGCAACAGCGTGCATGCACTATTCAAATCACTGATAATAATTCTTTTCTAGAGTTGTTGTTGTGAACTTTTATATATTCCTCCATCACATTATTCTTTAGTTTCTCTAATTTATTTTGTTGAAAAGAGATGGGAGAGGCCATGGCATTGAAACAATTAAAATAAAGAAAATTATTATTATTGTTACTTAATTATAATAAGCATTAATAAATAATAATAATAACAACAACAACAACAACAATATCATACTAGAATGAGGATATAAGGGTCTCAATTGTTTTAATGAATGGATGAGTTGTTGGTGGTGGAATAGGCACATCAATGAAATGAAAGAGATGATAGGAGGAAAGGTTTCTTCCTTCTATACTTTATTCTCCTTTATCCTTACTTTATTCTCCTTTATCCTTCCTTCCAAAAACAGGTTTCTCTTTTAGTGATGTTTTAAGTTAAGTAAGTTAAGGATAAAATCTGAATTTGATAATGGGTAGGAGAGAGACAAAGAAGAGGACATGCAATGTTGTTATGATTTTGAGATGTGTTCAGTTAGGTTATGGTTTTTTTTATATGCTCGGTGAATTGGGTTCAATTGTTTTGGGTTTTATTTAGATTTGATTCATTTCATTTTACTCGGTTTTGTATGTTTGAAATTGATATTGAACCGAACCAGGTTTTTTTAGATTTCAGATCAATTTTTTTCTTGGCTTGTTTTTTTTAATTAATTTATTATTATTTTTTCAGTTTTTTTTCCATCCCTACTTTCAACCCACTAGGTTTTCATTTTTCTTTTTTTTTTATGACTTGTAATTGATTAGATTTTCACTTTGCAAATTCTCTTGCCTCTTGCCTCTTGCCTCGACATGGTGGAAAAGTTCTCTCCATTGCCACCACCCAGGCCCAGCAATCCATGGGCACCCCCCATGATTGTAGCTAGCAAT
Source organism: Salix brachista (assembly GCA_009078335.1). Taxonomy (NCBI): domain Eukaryota; kingdom Viridiplantae; phylum Streptophyta; class Magnoliopsida; order Malpighiales; family Salicaceae; genus Salix; species Salix brachista. The sequence goes on along the minus strand of CM018578.1, from coordinate 9,226,658 downwards.
GCAAATGAAGGATGCCGAGATTCTTAGCTTACTTTAAACTTTAGAATATGTATCTCCAATGCCACATCATGAAAACCTGTAAAGAAAATATGATCAGTCTGGTTTCTGACCTCTCTACTTTTAAAGGAATCCCTGAATTGTTATTTATTTTTTTTACCAAAGAATCCTTGAATTACTTTAGGATGCATAGTCTGGATCCGGTTCACACAAAATTGTAAGCCAAAGCAAACAAAATTCAAAACCATATACTAAAATAAAAAATATAAGAATCAGGAAAAAGAGAGATGACGAGCCCTACGCTGTAAACTTTGCGAGGATTCCTGGTGGCCATCCTTTCCAAGGTCCCTATCTTCCTTCAAATTGTTTAGTGGCAGTGTGAATAGAAGAAAGAATAAGAATATAGGATGATATTCATCTTTTTTGCGAGGAATGGTGGTCTCCAAAATTCCTTATCTCATGCCAAGGGATAAGCCAAGTGTGTGTGCATATTTAGTTTTTCTTCACCATAAAGCTACACCAGCTCGCAACCCGTGGTTTCGCTGTTCTCTCCTGTCAATCAAAGCCTGCAGATAAAGAAGATTGCAGATCATCCTAAAGTGATGGTAGATCCCAGATGCTTCCGCTGCATATATTTTTTTTAGGGTTTTTTTCTCACACTAATGGCTTGATGAATATCTCATTCAAAGCTCGATCCATTGCCTTGGAAGTTTTTGTCGGTGTTTAAAACAAGTTTATCAATTCTGTTTTGATTGATTCATTGTTTTTTTAATTGGAATAAAATGTTTTGGTTTTGGAGTGTTTCAAGGTACTGTTTCGGGACTGTACTGTTTATATATATATTAATTCAAAAAAAAATAGTACAAATCCAAAAACTATTCATTATTATTTGCCTGAAACGGAACAAGCAGAACAAAACCAAAACGTTCCAGCCAAAATTTGGACGGGATTTCCAGAACGAGCCAATATTTTAAACTGAGTAAAAAGTATACCATTTTATATCTTTTTTTTAACTAGTATGAAATATTTTGACCATTTTAGCCAAAATAAAACAAAATTAACAACACAATTATAAAATTGCCCTTGTACCTCCACTTGAAAATAGAGCACATGAGTAGTCCGAGATTTGGGGCATCAAAACCTTCATAAGTCAATGGATTAGCGAGCAATTATATGACTCTAGTTCAATTCGATTGACATTTGAGAAGACGCATGAATACTTTCAGGAGGAATTTGAATCACTGAATTGGAGAATAATAACAATAATGCAATTTTGATATTTTTCACTACTGTCGCAGCATGTTCATTGGCAGCACTTTTTGTCCAGCTTCACATTTCACAGTGGACATGCCTTCAAATTCAAAAGCAGCAGTGATTGAGCAACAATAATTGAATTTTGGTTCGATTTGGAAGAATTTATTGGTCCCTTGAAATTTCAATCAATCTGTAGTGTTTTAGTTGACAAGTAGTCAACTGGGAGGGGAAAAAATCCTTCCCTCGATGTGAATGCGGTTCTTTATTTTCCAGAGAATGGCTGCATTTTGAATTGAAAGTCCCGTCCGGTCTTCTTTTTTTTTTTTTCGGAATTTCCGGGCCAGCTTACACACACCACAACTAATCCCCGGACTCACTGAACATCCTGCAAACCCAGTGAGTATATAAGGCACCGTGAGAGTGACAGGCATGCATGGTGGGAGGAAGAAAACAAGTCACTTCAACCACTAGGCCAAGACCCACTTGCCTCCTCTTAGGATGCCGAACTCATTGAAACAAAGATCATCATTTTGATGGTTGAAATGTAGCTGTCTGAGTATTTTCTTTCTATTTAAAATTTTATGGTGACTTTCTCTCCTCTCTTACAACATCTAGTGACTGAATTATAAGAAAAGTGAAGTTCAATAATGAAATGTGAATTTAAAAAATAATAGGGGACATGATATGGAAGATAAGACTAAGGATGAAATTAAAGTTAATGGCGTCAAAATCTAATTCGGGCATGTTTTGTTGATCTTTATCAAATTAGCTCCCATTCTCTTAATTTTTATTTTTAACCATAATTAAAATATGATTTTAGAAAATGAAAACTTAATTCATCTTCGAATATCATTCAAACTCAATATATATGAGATAGTATAAATTCAAAGAAATGTAAATAAAAAAAAAACATGTTAATATAACTTAGGATGATGAAATTACAAAAATAAAAGTTTGATGATCGAAATACAAAATAGTTCATATATGGAGAATGTATAGTCCACAATGCAATGTGTGCAGTGCGAGTTGGGCCAAGTAAAATGTACACCTCTTTTAGTTTGTAGTTAATTGATTAGTATTATTGAGCTCTTTAAACTTATTATAACTGTCTGACTAGAGTTTTATAGCAAAGCCTATAGAAATGATTTAAGAAAAAGAGAGGAGAGAATTTACTTACCGTAATTCTTTTTGAAAAAAAAAAAAAAATCTTGAGAGTTCTTCATTTCAAACTCTAATTTCTCGATTTTAAGATAAGTGGCATGTTTTTCTTTTGGGTTGCAAAACATGTAATATATTTTTTAGAGTTTACTTCATGAAAAAAATATTTAGGTTAAGACGTTTAAGGAAATATGAATACATGTATAATCAAATCTAAATATTATAATACATCATTAAAGTGGATTAATAATGTTTAAACACTACCATCTACACGGACCATGTGAATCTGTTGAAAGAAAAAGAAAAACTGAAGAACCACGAAGTGAAACCAGACATCAGTACATGGCCAACATATTTTTACAGAAAATAAGGTAAAATAGGCTTGGATTGATATATTCAAAGACTGATGATATTTTTAATTACACTGACTGCCCTAAAAATACAAACCAAACATAGAAACTCCTCCATGGTCGAGCGAGGAAAAAAAGTACCAGCTCGACCACGGAGAGAAAGAGACCCTACTCTTACATATTAACAGCATGATATAGAAAACTGACTGACTGGCTACAAGCACTTCTGCAAATGCCAAAAAAATTCATTGCAGAAGCTACCGAGGGACACCAAAATAAACCTAAAAAGGAAAAAGGAAACAAAGATTACATTGTGATAAGTTATAGTTTAGATAGATGACCAGTCAATCTCAACTGAAGGATACTTCTCCAAACCAAAATTCTCAAACTCGTCCCGCTGTAAAGAATCGGAGAAAAAGAAAGAAATCTCAGATTCTGGTGAAGAAGAACCGGCCAATGACTCATCAGATGAAGCTGGTGAGGGTGATGGGATCTCCGCTTTAAATTCCTCAACTCCAGAATTCTCAAACTCCCTTTTCAATTCACCTTTCAAAGAACAATCATCTTCAATTTTTGCCTGCAAAGGAGCTGAAGCGCTCTTCTTTGAATCAGCAACAGAACAAGGTTCCCCTGTTTCCCCCTGTTTTTGCAAGCCCAAGCTCTGACAAATTGCTTGCAACTTCGCATCAACAGAGGAATGGAGAGGCTTGTAGTCACCAAACTCACCAGACACATGAGCTCCTTGGTGGCGAAGATGTGGAAAGTTGAGCCTGGCAAATTCTCCTCTAAGCTTGTAAGCTGCCTTATCATAAGCCAAAGCTGCCTCCTCAGCTGTGTCAAAGGTGCCAAGCCAGAGCCTTGTTCTGCTCTTTGGAAGTCTAATCTCAGCAACCCATTTTCCCCAATGTCTCTGCCTCACTCCTCTATAAAGCTTCGTTGGCTTTTGAGGAAAAGCAGATTGTTGTTTCATAGGGACAGGTTTTGGAGCCAAGAAGTTGCCAGTCCTTTGGTTATGGACTGACTGCGACGAGGGAGAATGATTTGCCATTTGTTGCTCCTGCTGCTGCTGTTGGAGGTGGATTTTGGCTTGGATTTGAAGGATTTGTGAAGGGGTAAGGTGATTAAGCCCAATTGGACCTTTTTGCTCAAAATCCATTTGGTTATAACCCGAGAACCCCTTGGAAAACATCTGGGTGCTCGTTGGAGTGTAAAAGTTAAGGTCCAAGTTGGGATGTGAAGTGACAGGGAAGCTATTGCTGTGATAGCTAGAAGGGTAAGAAGAGAAAGAATGAGAAGAAGTCGAAGGAGATGGTGAAAAATAAGAAGTCGATGATGGTGATGGTGAAGCACTTTTCATAAAAGGTTCGAGTGCTTTCATGAGTTCTCCTCTATAAGGATCTGAAAAAACTGGTACTGTTGTGTTGTAGATATCTATCGCTGCTGCCATACCTGTTACCAATTACTTGAAACAAAACTAAAGCACTGGCAAAATTACGAGGTGTTATAAACAAGAGAAAATTAAAAACAAAAAACAAAAAAAAAACCCAGATAATAGAAGAGGGTTTTTTTTGCAGAAAAACCAACCTTGAGGGACCAAAAACAAACCCTTCAAGTTGATGAAATTAGAGAAAGCTACGGGAAGAAGAAGAAGATAAGAAGATGAAATGAAAATCAACCTGGATCACTATTCTGAATCACCTGGCTTTCACCCTTTTCAAGGGTTTGCTGTTTTCTTTTCTAAAACAAAGATTTCGGCTTCAAAATCACCAAAACAGAAGAAACAGGCCCCGAATTAGATTTTCTTCGAAAGACAGACGATTGACAGAAAGGGATTACAGAGGAGCGGGGAATTAGAGTGGGGGATTGAATTGAAGAAGATGATTTTTTTAAAATATGTATTCGAAACTGCTGAAAAATCAAGATTTTAGCTCTCTTTTATCTGTGGCCTCACTTCGTAGTGTGTCTACACTCTTCGCATTTCATGGTTTCTCCCAATCTCGACTTATATAGCCCTCCGGCCCATGGTTTCACCTTTGGTTTTGTAATAAATTTCTAAATTTTAACCTCTCTTTCATCAATTCTTTATTTTTTGTGTTTTTTTATTGCGCCAGTCACAACGTTAGTCGTCAACTTCTAAATACCTCAGTTCGATGTATAGTATCCAGTGGGTGAATGACACGTAGGTGGTTGCTGAAACTTGGTGACTGGCAGGTGTCTATTAATGAGCAGTGGCCTAACTCGTGCTTGCCTTGGATTTGATAAGAGTTTAGTTGAAAGGTAACGGGCTCGTCGGTTATCTTGCTTTTGCGGGGGGTTTGTCCTTACTAGTGTCGTCGCACGCTTTGCTCTGCCGCAGCAAATTTATATATATAAAAATAGGATAATTATAGTACTTTTCTAGCTTGATATAAATTTTATATAATTTTTATAAAATTATAGAGTATAATTAACATTCAGACTAAACTATACAAAAAATATATATAATTGTTCCTAGAAAAATATGTGGGCATGTGTTTGGATACTGACAAAATAAAAACATGGACAAGAATGAGCATTTTGATTTTGCGAAACTAATGTCTTATTAAGACTAGCCTAATCAAGTTCTACGAAATCAAAGTAATAAAAAAAAGGCTGATAAATATACTTAGAATACTTGTTAATTTATTAAATATGTAAATTAATGATAGTTAAATATTATAATAACTAAAAATTGAATTTCAAAATAGAAAAAAATCTAGCTACTATAATTTAAAAACTAATGCGAAGGTAGACTTGAATAGTGCCTGTTAGAGAATAATATAAATCATATTATGGGGTCTCACCTATAAGCTTAAGTTTTTAGGTGAGATGGTTCCTTAACTTGGTATGAACCTTGTTAACCAAGCTATTACGAGTTCAAATCTCACCACTCTCATTCTATTTGATAAAAATCAAGTACAAGGTAGAGTGGGTCTTTGTGCAAGTTTCAAGCTCAAAGGGCTTTCACTTGAGGGAATGTGTTAGAGAATAATATAAATTATATTCTGGGACTTCACCTATCAGCTTAAGTTTTTAAATAAAATGGTTCTGTCAAAATATTGTAACTCACATGCACCGTGTAAAGTGAATAAAATTACAATTTGTTTCCTTCTAAATAAATATTTGGCCTGGTTACGGGGATGTGAGGGTGTTTTTTTATTTTATTTTTACAGTTAAACAATCATAATGCTTTGAAAACAAGAACAATTTTTTTTGAATATATGGGCTTTTTACACTTTTCATTAAGGTTGACATGGTAAAACAACTGATTTGTAGAGACTATTTTGTCTTTTACTCATGGTTTTTTTAATAGTTATGTTGGTTGAAGGGTGATTTAGTATTTTAATAAATATAAATTATTAATAATAAAAAAGATATAACTTATGTGTTGTATGTGTTAATGGGTTATAAAGGTTAATGCTCGGTTTTTTTAATATAGTTAGAATCATCTTGATGACTTTTCATATATGTAGTGGCATTATCTTAAGTTTGATATTGACAAACTTTTTTTTCTCTCTCCTCATTTTGATTTTTGTTCATATCTTCATAGATTTTTAAACCAAACTTTCAATTTATCTTTTCATTAAATTTAGTTCATGTTTTTTTGGCTGTTATATTTTTTAAAATTTTATCTCCTTTTAATTTTTTATCTATCAAATTTGATTCTAACTCTTTTAATTTCTATCTGTTTTATTTTATTATAATTTCTAGAATTGCAATTGCTTTCACAACTTTTCTTATTTGTTTTTGTGATTTTGTCATCCATCACAAAATTGATAAAAAAATTCATTTTTTTGATCGAATATAATTCTGGAGTTATATAAGAAAAAATCAAAATTATCTTGGGATAAGCACTTAAGATGTTTTTGTATTGTTTTTCAAAAGTATTTAAAAAAAATGAATTTGTTTTTTTATTTGAAATTAAAAAAAATTGATGTTTTACGATTATTTTCATGTGTTGATGCCAGAAATAATTTTATTTTTTTTAAAAAAAAAAAAAAATATATATATATATATATATATATATATATATATATATATATATATATATATATATATATATATATATATTGATGTATTTCTGAATAAAAATCATTTTCAAAAACAACATCAATCATACTCCCAAACATACACTTATTTACCTACTTGTTGTCCAAGAGCGAAAAAAACCATATAATTAAATAGGAAATTTTTAAATTTGTCAGATATTTTTAGTTTTTAACCACCAATAATTAATTTCCTAACAATTCCAATATATACATGTAGTGGCCACACACAACATTATGCTAGCAATACTTTTAGTACATATCAATAAAGATTTCCGAGATTATTCTATCATGTTTGATCTCAAATCAAATACTAGATATTTATGATAATCATTTTTCTAAATTCAGATGAAATATTTATCACGAAGTAAACTTAATTAATACCCATAAAATAATATATATTATAAAACTAACATCAATAAATTATTGGCTTTTTTAAAAGGAAAGAAGATGATAAAGACAAAGCAAAGCACATAATTAAACTCTGATGCAACTTCGAGGAAAGTTAAATGCATCATTCTTATCCAAACCAACACATTACATCAAATGGAGTGTTTAATTTAATATGGTCATTATTACTAAATCCATTTTAGATTATGATAATAACATATGGCCCGATAGATAAAGAGTCGCTGGGGTGGCGCGTGCTAATTTGTTTTTGTTACCCATGCCTTGAAAAAAACAATATAACAAACTTAAGCATGATTAATTCTTTGGTTTTAGAGATATAAACCAACCATGGTTATGCGTGGTGATCTGGGGCTGTTTGTTTATACGATCTTTTTAAAAAATAGTAAAAATGTTATTTTCATTTATTTAAAAATAAAAATTATTTTAAAAAGTAACCAGTACGAACATTGCATGTGATGGGACAATGTAATCAAGTGACAAATGGGGAGATGAACAAGGCATAGGGATTAATATTTAATATATATATATATATATTCTTGATCATAAGAATTTTTGCACGACTGAAATCATAATTATTAATAAAGAGATTACTATCAAAAACAGTGTCTTGTTTGGGCTGCATGTTATGAAAAAGAATACTGTGTTTGACATTATAGTAATAATTATTTTTTAAACATTTCTATTTAAAAATACATTAAAATAATATATATAAAATTTATTTTCAACCTCAATACATAAAACTAAAAATAATTCTAAAATAAATAATTTTTTTAAAAAAAAACACGACAACACGACGATATGAAACACGTCCAAAACCGGGAGTCTACGCGAGAATCCACCTTCTTCCTTCATTGAATGAATTATGAAAATAATTTATTTTATTTTTTTGTAGTTTTGGGACTCTATGGGCATGTTTGAAAGGGTGATTTTTTTTAAAAATATTTTTTATTTAGAAATATATTAAAATGATATTTTTTTATTTTTTAAAAATTAATTTTGATATTAGCATATCAAAATAATTTAAAAAAACCAAATTTTTTTTATTTAAAATAAAAATAAATAAATAAATTTTGAGCATACAACAGTACAACCACATAAACAAACAGACTTATCAAGCTAACCACGGTTAGCTTGACTAGTCAAAACGTTGAGAAATGAGAGGGGCGTACGTGATGCGCCAAAAAGATTGGCTTTAAGGTAGCGTAAGATGTAAGCCAAATGATTCGTTCACCGTGTGGGACCCTCGATATGTACAACGGGGGCCCACGCGACGAGGATACACGTCATTTCCTACGTGGACATCACTTAGAAGCCAAGCAAAGTAGAAAGTACCCATCTCTCTCTCGTAGCTGTCCTGTGTCCAATGCTAGTGGTTACGTGGCTCCACGGCTGCAAAATGCAAGGCCTCCACATGACTTTACTCGTCAACAAAGCCCCAATAAAACACGGACACCCAATCTTCTGACGTCGCAAATTTGTGGGCTACAGAATTACAGTTAGAATGATCCAAAAAGAGAGCCAATGATAGGAGGGCTCCCCATCAAATTGCTTCATGCTTTCTTCTCTTGTAGGTTTATAACCATAACAATAGAAAGTGTAAAGTTTTGGGGATAGCCAAATAACGACGCTTTCTATCATTGTTTTTTTTTTTTGGTAAAAGGAGGGGCTGACAGCCCAAACAAACAAACAAACTACAAAACAACAGAACGGGGCCTCAAAATACCCCTAGCATCCGCAACAAGAATATCTTTAAGAAAATCAGGAGCCTCATCATAGACATGGAGGCCAGAGTCAAGATTATAACTTCTGGTTGCCAGAGCATCAGCAGCTTCATTTTGTTCACGGTAAATGTGCTCAATCATACAACGCCAATGATCATGAATCTTCATTTTGCAACAGGATATGATGCTGTATAGAGGGTGAGTTGATACCGTGACAGACGTTAAAAGAGTGACAGCAACAACGGAGTCACACTCGATCTCCACATCGCGGTAACCATAGTCCCATGCCAACTTAAGCCCCCAAAAAATACCCCATAATTCAGCCTCAAGAATGGAACTTGCACCCAAATTCACTGAAAAGCCCTGGATCCAAGCCCCGTTTGAGTCACATAACACACCTCCAGCACCACTAATACCCGTGACATTTATTCTACTTCCATCTGTATTAACTTTGCAAACACCAGGTCTGGGAGGTTTCCAATGAAGATAAACCACAGTGTGCTCTATAGAACCTGTTTTGGGAATTTGCGCCTTATACCAATTCAAAGAATAATCATTCTATCATTGTTTTTAAGCCGTGTATAACATTCTCTTTTAAAAATGATTTTGAAAAAAATATATTTTTATTTTTTATTTTAGATTATTTTTTAGTATTTATAAATAATTTTGATGTTCTGATATCAAAAATATTTTTTAAAAAATAAAAAATATTATTTTGATACATTTTCAAACAAAAAACATTTTAAAAAACAATCTTAATCACACTCTTAAATTGTCATTAGATCCTTCTATTTTTTAAAAAAATAGCTTGGTATAAATAGGTGAATGATTATTAAATTGTACTCAAAACTTGATCAAATTAAGTACACGTTGATATATATATATATGAATTTCTCATTTTTTTTAATAAAGAAAATAATCAAGCCAAATTACTTGATGATGAAGGAATTTAAGAATGACATTAAAAAAAAAAACTCACCTAATTATTGAAAACTAAAAAAAAAACAAGAATCCTTAATAAGTAGTTATAACAAGAACAGTACGTTATAAAACATGAAACTTTTTACTATGATATTACACGGCCACTCTTGATAAGTGGTTACAACATTATCATTATGCTATAAAACTTTTATCCTCCTTTTCTTTTTTCTTTTTCCTAGGGTTTACAGTGCTCGATGCAGGCATTGTGCTGAGGGGTGTGTGTGCATGAACCTTTTCGAAAACAGACAAAATTAAAATTAAAATTAAAATTAATGTGAACACGTTGGGGGAGAAAAGGTGTCTTGATAGACGTGAAGATCCGTTCGAGATAGAAAAGGTGTCATCTGGTGACGGCTACGCCTGACTTCTTACTCGCGCCACTCCACAACCCACCTCTTCCGAGTTCCGACCTCTCATGAGTTTCTTTTTAATCTTTTTTAATGCTTTGTGGTGTGTTTAAATTGTTTACTGAAATGTTTTACGAGAATATATTTATTTTAATATTAAAAAAAAACTTTTGCACGTAACAAGCTACTTTGTCTTTTGGATTCATGTTTGAATATATTTTTGGTGATGTATGATGTTTTTTATAAAATATTTTTTAATTAAAATAATATTTTTTTTAGAATTTTATCTGTTACTTATATCAATATATTAAAATAAAATATTAAGTGAATTTCTTTTCGGATGAATAGTAATTTGACAAAGTTTAACAAATATATCAGTATAAAAATGTAAAATTATAAATTTCCATGAATATAATAACAAAAGAAATCGGGTAGTTGTTGGGTTTCTGTTAATATAGTTGGGTATCTGGTATAATAGTTGGTATACAGTTGGGTATTGGTTATTAGTCAGTTTAATTGAGTCTGTTTAGTTGGTCTAATAAAGTCTTGGACTGTAGCCTATAAATAGGCTTATTGCAATTAATAAAGTGAGTGCATGTTTTCTGTATATCAGTTCTTGCGATCCCAATTGAATCAACAATTGGTATCAGAGCTCAGATCAACCAAAAGGGGACCTGAGTGAACAAGAGTGAGAGAAGGGGAAACACAAAGGGAAAAGAGTGAGAGTGGGTGAAGTGGAATACACGGGGATCAAAACCCAGGGGAGTGAAACACAGAGAGAATAGAAATCTAGGGCAAGCAAGAACTCGCGAAAATGGCTTCAGAGCAATTTGTTCATAACACCATACCCAAATTCACTGGGTACTACGATCACTGGTCCATGATGATGGAAAATTTCTTGAGAAGCAAAGAAATGTGGAGCCTAATTGAAGAAGGAATCCCAACAGTGACGCAAGGTACTGGTGCGAGTGAAGGGCAAAGAAAATCAGCTGAAGAAGCAGCTGTGCTCAAGGATCTAAAGGTGAAGAACTTTCTGTTCCAAGCCATAGATCGAGAAATCATGGAGACCATTCTTGACAAGGGGACGTCAAAAGCCATCTGGGAGTCGATGAAACAAAAATACCAGGGCTCGACAAAAGTGAGAAGGGCGCAGTTGCAGGCCTTGAGAAAAGAATTTGAGACCTTGAACATGAAAGAAGGGGAAAGTGTAGACAAGTATCTGTCAAGAACCCTAACTGTAGCAAACAAGATGAAGACGCATGGAGAGAAGGTGGAACCAAGCACAGTGGTGGGGAAAATCCTAAGATCCATGACGCCGAAGTTCAATTACATTGTGTGTTCGATCGAAGAGTCGAATGATTTGGACTCTATGAGTATTGATGACCTTCACGGGAGTCTACTGGTTCACGAACAAAGAATGCAAGAACACAAAGATGAAGAACAGGCACTGAAAATTGTCTATGATGAAAGACCATCTCGAGGCAGAGGCAGAAACTCATTCAGAGGGTTTCGTGGCAGAGGAAGAGGAAGGGAAAGGCAGCTCAACAAAGACCTAATCGAGTGCTACAAATGCCACAGATTGGGGCATTTCCAGTACGAATGCCCAGAGTGGTCCAAAGGAGCCAACTATGCAGAGCTTGAGGAGGAAGAAGAAATGCTTCTTATGGCGCATGTAGACCTTCACAATGCTACACGAAAAGAGGTATGGTTCCTTGACTCCGGGTGTAGCAACCATATGACGGGTGATAAAATGTGGTTTCTTGAATTGGATGTTGAATTTAGGCAATCGGTGAAATTGGGTAATAATGCTAGGATGATGGTAATGGGAAAAGGGACTGTTAAAATGGAAGTAGAGGGGGCAGTGCAAGTGATTACTCAAGTATATTACATACCTGAGTTAAAGAACAATTTGTTGAGTCTTGGGCAGTTGCAAGAAAATGGATTAGCTATTCTAATTCGACACAATTTATGCAAACTGTATCATCCAACTAGGGGCTTAATAATGGAGAGTAGCATGTCCACAAACAGAATGTTTGTGTTATTGGCCTCTAGTAGAGCTACTGATAGTAGAACTGTTGAGCATGCTTGTTTCAATACTGTCAATATGGATGAATCAATGTTATGGCATCATAGAATGGGACACTTGAGCTATAAAGGGCTGAGAACCCTACACTATAAGAAAATGGTCAATGGGTTACCTCTTGTGAAGGGTCCAACTCGAGTGTGTGAGGGATGCATGATGGGAAAACAGCACAGAGACTGTTTTCCCAAGCAAAGTGATTGGAGAGCCTCTGAAAAATTGCAGTTGATACATTCGGACATATGTGGTCCTGTGAGTCCTGAATCAAATAGTGGAATGAAATATTTGATTACGTTTATTGATGATCTAACTAGGAAAACTTGGGTGTTCTTCTTGACTTAAAAGTTAGAAGCCTTGAAATGGTTCATAAATTTCAAGAAACTAGTAGAAAAAGAGGCTGAGAGGGAAATCTGCTGCCTAAGAACAGATAGGGGTGGGGAATTCAATTCTGAAAGTTTCAATGAATTCTGTAGAACCCATGGAATCAGTAGGCAACTCACTGCTGGGTATACCCCTCAGCAAAATGGAGTTGCGGAGAGAAAAAATAGAACAATTATGAATCAAGCTAGAAGCATGATGAGTGAAAAAGGGGTGCCAAAGGAATTTTGGCCTGAGGCTATCAATTGGGCAGTATACTTGATGAACCGAAGCCCCACCATGGCTGTGAAAGATAAAACTCCAGAAGAAGCCTGGAGCAATCTTAAACCATCTGTGAAACATTGTAGAGTGTTTGGGTGTATTGCTTATGCTCACAATCATGATCATAAGAGAAAAAAATTGGATGATAAAAGCATCAAATGTGTTCACTTGGGAGTAAGCAGTGGGTCAAAAGCTTATAGATTATACAATCCAGTCACTAAGAAGGTAGTGGTTAGTAGGGATGTTGTCTTTGCTGAAAATGAAAAGTGGAATTGGTGCCGAGAGGAATCAGATGGTAGAAATGGTGTGCTATCTTGGGGAGATAATGAGGATGATGGGGCTGGTAATGATGAAGGCAGTGAAACTGATGTTAGAAGTGAGGGCCAGAATGGGGGAGAGAATGAAACAGATGCTGCAACTCAGAATGCTGAGGCTGTTGTTGCAACTGGTAGTGGTGAACAATCAGCTAGAGTATGTGATGGAAGAGGTACATCAGCTGCAGACAGTGTTCAAGTAAGAACTGGGAGAATTGTGAGGAAACCTACTTGGATGATGGATCACATCATTGGAGATGAACTGTCAGAAGAGGATGAGGTACACAACTTGGTTTTGTACACTGAATCTGGAGACCCAACCACCTATGAAGAGGCAGCCGAGAGCCAAAAGTGGAAGTCAGCCATGGATTGTGAAATTCAGGCAATAGAAAGGAATAGAACTTGGGACCTAACCAGCTTACCTGAGGGGGCTAGAGCAATAGGTGTGAAATGGATCTACAAAACGAAGTTGAATGAGAAAGGAGAGGTAGACAAATATAAGGCCAGATTAGTGGCTTTAGGCTATGCTCAGAAACATGGGGTTGATTATTCTGAGGTGTTTGCACCTGTGGCTAGATGGGATACCATCAGAATTATTCTAGCAATGGCAGCATTTCATGACTGGGTTGTCTACCAACTAGACGTAAAGAGTGATTTTCTTTACGGTGAGTTAGAAGAGGAAGTGTATGTGGAACAACCTAAGGGGTATGTGCTGGAGGGGAATGAAGGTAAGGTTCTGAAGTTGAGAAAGGCCTTGTATGGCTTGAAGCAAGCCCCTAGGGCTTGGTATAGCAGAATAGAGGCTTATTTCATCAAAGAGGGGTTTGAAAAATGTCCTAGCGAACATACTTTGTTTGCTAAAGTCAAAGAAGGAGGGAAAATTCTTATAGTGAGCATCTATGTAGATGACTTGGTCTTTGCTGGAAGTGACCAAGTGATGTTAGATGAATTCAAGTCATCAATGAAAGCTGAATTCGACATGACTGACCTAGGAAAATTGAAGTTTTTCTTGGGAGTTGAAATTGTTCAAGACAATGAAGGCATCTACATGCATCAAAGGAAATATGCTTGTGAAATATTGAAGAAGTTTGGAATGGAGAACAGCAATGCAACTAAAACCCCTATGGTGCCAGGCTGCAAGCTAACTAAAGATGAAGGGGGTGTAAGAGTGGATGCTACTCTATACAAGCAAATGATAGGGAGTTTAATGTACTTGACTGTGTCCAGACCTGATTTGATGTATGTTATGGGTTTGGTTAGTAGGTATATGGAGAAGCCTACTGAATTACACATGATGGCTGTGAAGAGGATATTGAGGTACATCAAGGGTACTTCAGGAATGGGTATCTGCTATAAGAAAGGAACTGAAAATGACAAGATTGTTGGGTATTCCAATAGTGACTATGCTGGGGACTTGGATGATCGAAGAAGCACCTCCGGATATGTGTTTGTTATGAGTAGTGGTGCTGTTTCATGGTGTTCCAAGAAGCAGCCTGTAGTTACTTTGTCAACTACTGAGGCTGAATTCATATCAGCTGCTATGTGTGCTTGTCAAGCTATTTGGGTACTTAGAATCCTGAAGCATATCAGCTGGAGTCAAGAAGGGTGTGAGATTTTTTGTGATAATTGTTCAACCATTAAACTTTCTAAGAATCCAATCATGCATGGGAGGAGCAAACACATAGCAATTCGGTATCATTTTCTTAGAGACTTGTCTAAGAATGGTGAAGTGGAGCTGAAATACTGCAGGTCACAGGAGCAATTGGCTGATATAATGACAAAGCCTTTGAAACTTGAAGCTTTTGTCAAATTGAGAGAATTGATGGGTGTGTATGAACTGTCATTTGAGTAAACTGCTTACAAAGTTGTAACTCAGTTTAAGGGAGGGTTTGTTGGGTTTCTGTTAATATAGTTGGGTATCTGGTATAATAGTTGGTATACAGTTGGGTATTGGTTATTAGTCAGTTTAATTGAGTCTGTTTAGTTGGTCTAATAAAGTCTTGGACTGTAGCCTATAAATAGGCTTATTGCAATTAATAAAGTGAGTGCACGTTTTCTGTATATCAGTTCTTGCGATCCCAATTGAATCAACAGTAGTTTGATCTATGAAAGTTTATAAGGATTTTTTAATTTATTTAATACGGAAAACTCACTCAATCATTAAAAATTAAAAAAATTGTGTAGTTTTGTCTGAATATTCGTTTTCTAATAAAAAAAACACGTACCCTAACCGGAAAAAAATATTCAATGGTTCTCCCGAGGGGCACATGAAGTGGGTTCATCATGTGATTCCCTCGAAGTTTGCACATCATGTGCCTGGATTCCTTGCCTATAATTTTAATTTTTCATTATTCTCTTCGGCTGTTGCCTCCTCATGTGTTTTAGCTACTTTTATTTGGAACGTTGAGGTTTATGCGTGTATTTTTAATTATCATATAACTGTCTTTAAAAAAAGTAATTTGATCCAAAATAATCGAATAATCTCCTTGTGAAGGAACTTCACAAAGGGATTCCGTTATTCAAAATATATGTAGGCAGCACCATCCTCTCTCTCTCTTTTTTTTTTTAGATTATCGTGTGTACTAGTCAGGTTGGATATATCTCAACTAATTCTACTAGTTCTAAATTTAACGACCATATAAGTTTCCTGTGGTTATCATATTGATAATCACATAATTCGAATCTGAGACTACACAGAAAATAAATCTTTTAGTCTCAAGCTCTTATTACTGGGTCACCCGCTAGGTATCGTCCTCTTCTTGCATGGACATGCATGTTCAAGGATCTAATTGAATAATTATTTTCTATGTTAGGAACCAAATTATAGAATTTGAAAGTTGAGATCAAAAATGTAA
Organism: Salix brachista; assembly: GCA_009078335.1. NCBI lineage: Eukaryota > Viridiplantae > Streptophyta > Magnoliopsida > Malpighiales > Salicaceae > Salix > Salix brachista. The sequence goes on along the minus strand of CM018578.1, from coordinate 9,210,487 downwards.
TTTGACCATCTCTAAGACTCCACCCTCGACCTAGGTTTCAAATATATTTCTTTTTTATTTTCCTCTGATCAAAATCAAAATCATTAGATTTATAATTCTATCTCTTTTATCTTCATCGCGATGAAAAAAGAAGAGAGGGTAATTCCACTCAACTCTCTCGAGTATTTTAGATTGAGAATCAACACCTTATAGCCATCATACTAATAAAAATTATAATTGGAATTGCTGATGAATATTATAAAACCTCAATGATGAACTATAATATTGCAAAACCCTCTAATGATGACTAGGATCACCACCCTCGACAAGCACCCCAGACTTGGAGAAAGCACCGATCACAGCTCATAAAAAATATATATCATCGGCTCACCTTTGTTGGTGATTTTTTTTATGCATCATCATAATCTCAAAACAAGTTCAGGCCACCAATAGAAACGTTGCAGATATATACATATTGTTTAACCAGTTGACTATCACAAATGTCAACCTCAATGCATCACCAATAATTGTCCAAGATAATCATTAAGAAATCAGCTGGCTGAAACGTGGCACACCCAAATGCACATATGAGATTTGAACGATAGGGTTTTGATCTGTAACCCTATAGTTGTTTTCAAGTAGTAGAATCTTATCACCAGAATCTGTCCACTAACCCTTGAACCTTTTGACCTTGAGAACGGGCACTACACCTCCCCCACCAGCCACCAAAGATCGATGACATAGCAATTGAGGACTTGGTCTTGCATGGGAAGGTATTTGTTTCCTTCTTCTGTATCTTTGATTTCAATTTTTTGTGTGCATATCTGTCATTCTCGCGGTATCTTATCTGTTTATTAGGCTTGCAGAGTGTTTAGTAGATCTGGAGATTTATTATTGGTGCGCACAAGCTAACCCGAACACCCCGATTATAAAAAAAAAGAAAAGATTGAGAACATAGCTGCAATTACTGGAGCTTAAGCATGGGTAACTGATCAATCTTTTTATACAAGGAACAGAAAGATGCTCCTCAGAATTTTAAAATATACACAAAAAAAAGAGAGTGAAAGCAGCTTCTCATAATACATATCTAAATGATGAGTTGAGTTTGCCTATTGATGAAATTACATGATATTGTATACAGAAGAACTAACACGCATCCATTATTTGGATAAAATAAAATAGCAGGGAAACAGCATCCAAAGTTTGGTCGACAGAATTCTTAGCCTTGACTGCCTTCATCGCAACTCACAGTTGATTATCACAAGATGGAAAAAAAAACTAGGAAGTTCACCATACATCAATCAGCAGCGTACCAAAGTTTGGAAAATTTGATTTTATTTTGCTATAAAATTAAACCAAATGAATCTGTAATAACATGGTAAGAACCATCTCTAACCACAAAACACTTATGAATTGACTAACACCAACCGAAGGAAATCAAACTCAGAGCAACTACCAGGTCAATTCCGCAGGCTATGAAAAAGGATCCAAATTGGAATAATAGGAGCAGAAAGAGACGAGCAAAGATGCGGAATAGTTGAACAGAATAAAATTGCCATCCTAGACAAGAACCAAAATGGAGAAAAAAGTTGCCCTCTTACAGGACTTCTAGAACAAGTACAAAACTATGACTTAGTCCAGTCTTTTGTGACATGGTTATTGCCTCTTGCTACAAAAGGCCGAGATGGTTCCTCACCTGTAAGCAGATTTTGCAATATTCAGTTCAACCTAACTTCCCTGAGCAGCCATACAGCTTTACATTTGACTGTTTTGCAGTACCATGCCTCTAAGGTCTAAGCTCAATCCGCTGCAAAATTTGAAATTTGCTCCGCATTCACAATTTGCACCTAAGAATATTCTTGCTCGTAATCATCAACTAAAATTACCTACAGAAGCCCTAATTGATAGTAGGAGAAATCAGATTCTCGCCTATTGTGAAGGCAGAAAGCATCTGCAAAATAAGTCCCAACCAAGAAATTCCATCCCCCCCCCCCAATATCATGGCACACAATCCATCTCTAAAACTGTTTCCATGACCTGATTTAGACTACTAGAAAATCAGCGTTCTCTTCTGTCCCACAATAGCTATCCAATTAAAAATATTAAAAACAATTAAGGTCAGCTATTTTAGAGCTCGAAATAATACCTCACTCAAGCTATAGGTGATAATAACAGTTTTATGGCAATCAATGGTGCAACAGTTCGAAGTCACCACTGCTCGTCAGTTCACATAAAACTCAAATATAGCTGACATGCAAAGCGCTGAAAACTGGAAAATTCCAGCCCCGGCCCATTAACAAAACTTCGCTTAAGAAAACATTCCTTGCTCTCTGAATTATGTCGATATCTGACAATGATCTCCATCAGTTATGGGTTAAGAAATTATTAATGTCTTTCTAGATAATCTGGCCAAGTTCTTGTACAACCAGCTCAGAATACCAGGATCCAACCTTGAATAATTGGATACATAGGAATTCAACTTGAGGTTTCAAGTTTAAAAAATCGCAAAAAGGAAGAAAAGAAAAAGGTCCAACATATTATACTGAGCACTATTTATTTGCCAATAGCAGCATCAGAACCGGCCATAAAAGCAGTGAACAGGCTTGATTACACACCTAAAACCAAATCACTAAGAATTCCTACGTTTAAACAAAACTTTTTTTTTAATTCTATTTTGCATAAACTAAGATTATTTCAAGGCATGCTATCTTCAAATAGAATTTCATTACAATCCCATGCTACTGCTCTACAAAAAGCTTTCTCATTCTCTTTTGACAGAACTTTAGAAGAAGCCTGGGAAAACTAGTCCAAACTCAATTTCCTAAACCGATTATGAACAAGTTTATCATACCTGAAATTTCAATGATGTATAAGAGTCTAATGACTGGTTATATAGCAATCCAAGACTATATTGCCAAATTACATCCACGACAGAGCAATTTGATTATCTACGTCTTCATTTCACCAAAAACATATAGAAGCACAACCTATTCTAATAAAAGGTGAAGAAGACTTTTATTTATGCTTTCATTTGTTGTGCAGGGACTTAGTCAAGAAGGCTAATCACTATACGAACTAACAGTACAGGTAAAGCAGGTTTTGTATGTCACTTGACAAAGGGGTAATAATCTCAAGCCATATGCATCATTAAGAAATCCATCTAATCAACAATATGCAAACCGGAAAAAGACCTTGAGCACACCGATATGACAACCACCATAAAAAGAGGTATATGAAAAGCAGAGATTTTATTCTCTATTACGTTAGTTTTTGCTCATGCAGAAAGTAACTGCGCCAACAGATCGTACAAATGGTGCGGATATAAAATACATTTTTAATGACAACAGTAAACATTGGAGAACTTCTCTAGACAATCCAAGATCACGCAGAAATGCAAGGGTACATCACGTGTGCTGCATGCTGAAATCACAAGAATTATAATGACAGGACAGCCTAAAATCATCAATTGCATCAGAAGTACCCTAAAGTGTGTCTGAACGCATTCCAGTGATCCTCTCCAGATCAATCTTGCAGTTGTCCCTCAAATCTTTCAGGGTCACATATCCAGCTTGCTGCGAGGAAGATTTGAGATTCACATCAGAACTCACAGCTCGTGATAAGAAAAGTAGTCAAAATAAGTGAGCATTGATTTGAAACTCTGACAGAGCCACCCCAACTAATAAATCAAAAACCAGGCAGATACAATATTGTGGCAAGCAATAGTAATTGAGAATCCTGATGACGAAGCATTGGCAAGGGTCCAATTTTTTCATCGTGAGAAATGTAATCTAACAAAGCAGTAAAATTTACACTCACAAGCTGGCTGCTTTCATTGGCAAACATATCCTCCATGTGTCGAAAAAGAGACCTCCAGTGATCAGTGAGGTCAGATTCTAATTTCAAGGACTTGTTGGAGTTTACTTGGCTATGAATGTCTGTCTGCTTTCCTCTGGAATATTTATTAACCAAGATTCCCGCTTCCTTCTGACTCTTCCTCAATGCTGAGAGGAAAAGAAATCACAAGAACTCAACAGCCAGAAAAGCTACACCACATCATCAAAGCATTGCATTTTTAAGAAATGTAAATGCCAGTTCTTGGTTTGTTCTCAGCAAGCATACCAGATTGTCGACCTTTGATATCCTGGTAATATAGGTCCGACCAAATATACGCAGCTGATTGAAAGATTGCAAAAGAAAACACTCTATTTAGATGCACATATGAGCATTACATTTTAGTAATCAACAGCAACCATATAAATTACAACAAAAGCAGGGCTTTCAATTACCTTTCAAGCAAAAAGAACAAGAGCAAGCTTTGAGCATGTCAGCACCTGCATTCAGATTGGCACAAACATCACCCTTGAGTGTTGTGCACTTTTCCAACTCAAATGACTTCACACCCTGTGAATTGGGCAGCCTTGACCACTCAACAGAACCACATTTGTCACGAGCTAGTCTACCGACTCCAGAAACAATGCCATCACTTGTAGAAGCACCACCAACTAACCCTTGAACTACTGGATTGATCAGCATTACATTGGAAGTGACTTTCCCTTCATCATCACTATCTTTCACGCACAGCCCAGAGCTTGTGTACATTGAACCACTAGATGCACAACTAACTTCCCCAATACTTTGTGTTCCCGTTCCGCTGCTCTTAACTAAATCAACACTACCATCAATAAAATTAGATGCTTCCTTAATATCACTAGGCCTATCAGCGACAAGAGACACGACAGGTATGTTCTCCTTTGAGGCATGAGTCTTGCTACTTGTAGTCAATGAATCGTAACCTTTCTCATTGCCACTGTCATCTCTAGATTTGGTTTCGCATTTCCTTTTCACCAAATTTTCAACTCCTGGACAAACTTGTTTTGCAAAAACTGAATCCCCATTTTCACCATACCCACCTCTAGATTTAAGCCCCAAATCATCAGAAATCGATGAAAAAACCCTTTTTTCTGGCAAATTAGTCACATCCCCCAAAGCGGCACGTGGTTTGGAAGTGAAATTATCCCCACTCATCGTTAATCCAGCAAAAACAAGAAACAAGTGAAAAATACCCAGAAACGAAATCAACTTCCAAATCACAAAAAACTAAAATCCCATTTTAGAATAAAACGACAAACCCACTTCACCGATTAGCTCAAAACCAACGAAATTTGCTGCGACCCCACTAATCCACGAAACCTAAAAAACAAAAAACAAAGTTTCAATTCGTCAACATAGATCTACGCAAACAACGATGAACTTGTCAAAAAAAAAATACACTTTGTTTGCAAGATGTACAATATGGACATATATTATGCAAGAACGAGAAAAGTATCTTAAAAAAAAATATTTGGAATGATTGATGTGAATAGCATGAAGTTGAAAGGAATAGACTGACCGGAAAGATTAAGTGAATTTTTTTTTAAGGGAAACTGAATGTAATTAAGATTTGCAAATTTTTGGTTAATTTTAATGAAAAGGTGTGAGTAAGGGAGGCGGGAACCATGTTGAATTCGGGCCCTAACCCTCCCTTTTGAATTATTTGGGCTTTGGAGCGGGCGGGAGGGTAACCATAGTTGCTGTGTACCGCATCCAGTGTGAAGCTTTGGAGTGTGGACCTTTGTCGCTCAAATACATCCCAATATTTCTCTTTTCTTTTCTTTTTGGTCCTTTTTGTTTTTCACCATCACCATTGTTGTCAAATTCGCGAGTTAACTGGCAAAATTGTATGATTTTGCGAGTCAACTCAACAAATCTGATAAAATCAGGTAGATAAATCAGACTTCGTTAAAATTGGTAAAATCAGACCGATTTTACGATCCCAGACTATCGGTCAGTCAGTCCCTTAATTTTCCTTTTCTCTGCTTTCTTTCTATCCTAGGCTATCCTAATTTGACAACCTTGTTGTTCTCTCTCTCTCTCTCTCTCTCTCTCTCTCTCTCTCTATTAGCTTAAGCATCAATTGTAGGTTTCCCATAACAAAAATAAAAGCATTTGTCACCATCAACATTAATGGCCTCATTGAATGGACATTGAATGGACATTGATGGATCCCTTCCCTGAAAATAGTGGTTTTTAGGCACCAAAATTTCATAAACTTAAGTCACATACCTTCTTAGGTCACATACCTTCTTGAAAAAAGTAATGGGTGTTGCTATAAGCAAACAAAAAATGATCTACAAGGCACAAGACTTGCTATAAACAACTGCTCCATCATTATTTAAGAGACAGTAGGTCACACACACACCCTAACTTTAAACTTTTGGAAAAAATAAATTTTTTATTTTTTATTTTAAATAAAAAATGGTATTTTTTAAACCATTTTTATGTGCTGATGTCAAAATAATTTGTTGGAATTGGAGCTAGTACTAGGAATATTGGCGTTGGTACCAGTAGTACTAATAATCCTTTCAATAGTAATGCTTTTGATGAATGTATTAGAAATAACGACGAAGATGAAAATGAGGTTGATTTTAGTTTACATTGAACGCCAGCTGAATATTTATTTTAAATTTGTTAGTTTTTACCTCATGAAATTCTATGGACATAATTGTTTTGTAATGTATTTTTAAATTATTTTAAAGCATGTATGAACCTTAACTAGTTAAGTTTTATGGCCATAATTGTGTTGTATTGTATTAAAAAATATTTTATTCATGATTTTACTATTTTTCTACCTACACGATTTTAATTGAGATTTTATGAATTTTGTACAGTAAAATTTCAGGTACAATTTTACAATTCGAGTTCAAAAACGAATTCTGAATCATGTCAAAATCGCGATATTGACAACCTTGACCATCACGATACATTTTTTAATCTGTTTCTGGCCTTCTTCCCACGTGAAACGACATTAAGGTGTTCTTGAGTTTTTATATTGATGAATAAAGTACACATGTGATTTTTTATATATTTTTTACTAATTTAGAGGTATTTTTTTTTGGTGAATTTTGGTTTATTTATATTCTAAAAATATTTATTAAATATTTTTAGATCCAAAAAACTTATGATCCAATTCTTCAATGATCAAAATCGAATTGCAAACAACGTGTCATTGAAGATAATGTTTAATTTGTGTTGTTTTGTTTTTTAAATAAAACACTGATGTGGACAATGCATCACCTACCTACTTAGAAAAATGATGTTCAAGCTCACAAGACTGACCAAGTCTCCTTTGTTGTGCCTATTTGGGAGTAATGTGGTTGAGGTTAATTTTGAAAATGTTTTTCATTTAAAAATACATCAAAATGATATTTTTTTATATATTTTATAATCATTTTTACATTAGCACATTAAAATGATATAAAAATATTAAAAAATCTTTAATTTAAAATAAAAAATAAAAATAAAAATTTTCAAATTTTATCAAAAGTAGTTTTAAAACGCAATGATAAACAGGGCCGCTATGGGATAAGCGCGCTAGCCCAACTAGTTTCAAGAACCTGGTGTCTTTTTGTTAAACTTTTATATATGAAGGACTTTGTTTTTATTAAACATTTAAAGACTTTTACTTAGTATCCGAATAAGATTATACCATTATTTTATAATATCAGCCAATGCTCTTTGTGTATAGCTTTTTATGATTATTAGATTTCACACACATAATAAAATTTTATTGTACATAATATATTTTTAAAATACATACATTATTGTCTCAACGATATTTTTTTTCACCTCGCCACGTGCGCTGCCATCCTAAGAGAGGATAGATGGCGCGCGGGGAAGGGGATTTTTTTATAATCGTAAAATTACGATTATAAATTTTAGGAGTCGCCACCTAGTATTAAGGTCACTAGGAAACCTAATAGTCTGCGAGAGTCTGAGTAAGAAAATTTGTTATGCAAAGGGAAGACGTATCACCCAGTGCACCCTATCTAAGATAAACTGCATTGTTGTTTGATTGTTTTTCTAAGTCATATTTTTTATTCGTTGGTCTTTTCTGAGGCTCAAAGTAGATATCTCTTCGTGAGGAAGTTTCTACCTCATTGAGTTGAAAACTTAATCGCTCTAAAGTCTTAATTTTAACACTGTATTTATTGTACTTTAATATCTATGAGTATACTTTACAATGTAATTTTACACCCTTATAATTAAAGTTTACAACTAAAAAATGAACAAAATGATAGTTGAAATGTTTTTGATATTTTGGCCGAACTCTAACGGATAATCATAAATTGATTACGATATCCTATTTTTGTTTTAAAACATGAGAAAAGATGCGGGCTTTTTTACGAAAAAATATGCTTAGAAAATTTTTAGAATTCAGCCTTTTGTACAAAACAAAAAAAAATTGGTTTTTTTTAAATGTGATTTTTTTTAAATATTCAGACTGGGTCTAACCTAGCTAAATGGTTGACCCAGCCAAATTGGGCTAAAATAGCCCAACTCTACTGAGAACAAGTCCGGCCTGAGAAAAGAACAAGAAAAAACCTTCGTATAGAGTGAATTAATTTACTCTGCACTGTTAACGTATTACATGAATAGTGAATGCCAGCTGTGGAAGAGACAACGACGTGAGGTCACCTGACGGAGGTTGTTGGTGACAAAGGAGGTCTGCCTAGTGTTTGGTTGAGAGTTGTAGGTGGAGTGGAGGTTGGTGATAGTTGGAGGAAGAAGAAACAGCTGTTGTCAGTGGTTGTTGTCACTACGTGGAGTGGATGGTTTAGTTGTCTACGGCGAGGAAATCTTGGTGCTAGTCATCTATGGTAAACTGCAACCAGTTGTTGGTGATCGAAGGAAGCAGAATGGGTTGTTGAATGCCGAGGGTGGCTGTTGGGTGGAGGAGACAATGCTACAACTACCGTTTAGGAAGGAGAAGAACTAGGAATGCAATCGAAGGTGGGGAAGAAACCGTTGTCGAGGCTGCCAGTACTGGGGAAGAAAGGAAATTTGTTGACCTACCATTGCTGGGGAAGAAAGGTTATTGCTCGCCAACGATAGGGAAGAAGAATAGTAATTCACGAACGAGAAGTATGTATTAATGTCACGAAATCAGTTGAACCTTGATAAGTTGTTTTCAGTCCCTTAGAGAACCAAGAAAGAGAAAACTCTCATCCTTACAAGCACACAAAGTTGCAATTGTAATATGAATATCAATAAGCAAAAACGTAATCTGAAACTTAGGTTGCATATGTATTTTTAACCTAAGTTAAACTCTAGAATACCCAAAGATGTGAACATGTATTAAACCCACTTACAATAAGACTTAAATCCTTGAGTATCTACGACCAATTGATGTTTATTAACTCTAAAACATAAAATACAAATTTAAAATAAAAGCTTTAAGTTGCTGCCATAAATACATAAGATAAAAAAAGATTTATAAGGTATTGAATGTTGCTGACTTTTAGGTTCCATTCCTAGACTAAAAGAATCATTAAATAACCTCCTAGCTTAGAAAACAAATCTGACAATTATTAGTTTCTTTGTAGACTAGAAAACTTATTCTTTTGAATGCTAAAAATTATTCCCTCTTTAGAAAGTAATCTGGAAGAATTTCATTGTTTTATTATGAGAACAATATGTTAACTTGGGTTGCACGTAATATTAGAAGAAGTGATAACGCCCAAATCAAGGGTGAGTTAGGCCTTAACATATTAGTCTATTTCAAAACTTGAATGAGATCTTTTTTGGACATTGATTAGATGAATTAGAGACTGCCCTTTAAATTCTATAAGTGTCTTTTATCCTTCTAAGTCAATCTTATTCTATGTGCGTTGAACTAACTCACTCAATGTCTCTTTAAGTATCTTTACCCTGACTCTTGTAATAGCCCTATTTGGCACCACTAATATGTCATTAACGTGATTTCACTTCATGTTGGCTTGATCCTTATTAGGTATTTTTTTAAGGGTAGATTCATTAAAAACAATATATTTTTTTTTACCTTTTGACTACACAATGTAATTACTATATTATTGTAAATAATATTTTAAAAAAAACAATCCAACAAGTTGTTATGAGCAATTCAATCTCATTCAAAAAATTTAACTTTTGATCAATATAATTATTACTAAAAATACGAACGTTATTGGCACTAGATTATAATCATATTTGTGCATGATCGTGTGATGATCAGGTTTTACTGGATTTTTTTATTTTATTTTTTCTCTCTCTTTCCTTTGTCAAAATATAAATGTGTCATTTAATTTGTGTTTTATTTTCAATTTGGTTTTTTTATTTTTTATTTTATTTTTTTATATATATTTTTAATTGATTTTTTTCATTTTCAATCTCATCATTTTGTTTTATTTAATATCACATTCGATCCTTATTCTTTTGATTGTTTTTTGTTTTTTAATAATTTTTCTAATCAAATTTTATTTACAATTTCATGCCTTAATATTTGATTTCAAATTATCTTTATATCGAATTTAGCTCTTATTCTTTTAATTTTTATTTATTTTGTTTGATATCCTTTTTATTGCATTTTTTTTCATCACTTAACATTTTAATAATTTGGGATTTTTCTTTGTTATTTTTTAAGATTTAGTCTTTATTATTTTACTTATTACTTTTTTTAGATATTTATTATTGTTTTTTTTTTCTTTCAATTTTTATGTTTTTGCATTTTGATGATTTAGAATTTCACTTTGTTATTTTTTAAAAGTTTATTTTCTATAGGGTTAGTATTGGGCTCATGACCAAGACCACAAGTTTTGAAAGTTAATATAAGCTGACTTTTTTTTTTGTGTGTGCTTTTTTAAAATTATTTTTTTTTAATTTTATCCTTCAATATATTGATTTATTGAGAATTAGTCTCCATGCTTCTTCTTTTTTAAATTTCTTTTTTTATATATGGTTATCCAATCTTGTGCCTATAGGCACAAGGTTTGCAGGTTAACCTGAGTTGACTTGAGTTTTTTTTTCCAATTTTTTCCTTTCAATATTAAATGTTTTTGTAATGATTTTTTTTATTAACTTCGCTAATATTTCAATTTCAATTTTACTAGCATTAAAGGGCATTTTAATATTTTTCATAATGATTTTTTGTTACTATAATGTCAGTTGATGGGGAATTTGGTATTTTATCAAATTAATAAAAATAAAATAAACAAAATGTATAGTGAAATAATGAAAATAACTTTAAAAGAAAAAAAAATTAAACCTAGAATCGAGGGGTTTCTCGATCTTTTTACAATGGTTTTTTCTTATAACTATAAAGTTAGCTCGTAGGCACTTTGACATCTAACTAAAAAAAAGGATGTGCATGTATAAGCACTTGGATGGATGTGAAAGGCATTTATGCCCTTCCAGCAATAAGTGTGATGCCTCTCGACATCTAGGAATACCTTTTCCACCAAGTTGTTCAAAGCGTTGCTATGTCCTTTTTCTATTGGCATGACGTTTGTCTCCAATGGTGATCAAATTTGTCACTAATTAGTTTTTTTTTCCTTTCTTTTTTCTCTCATTCCCTCTAAACTATACCTTGGATTTGTTAGTTGTTACTATTTCAACTTCAATTATTATTATTTTATTTCTAGTTTTTGGTATTGGCCACTTTATAAAAGTTTGATATTTTTTGAATTTTATCATTCAATCTTAGTTAATCAAATATTATATTCTTTAATTTGATCCTTGTTATTTAGATTTTCTTTAAATGCTTTTGTATAATTGAATTTATTAATATTTGATTGATTGAGAATTAAACTTTGATCCTCATTCTTCTAATTCATATTTTCTTTAAATGCTTTTGTATAATTGAATTTATTAATATTTGATTAATTGAGAATTAAATTTCATATTTTGTCCAGATTGGATTTTATGGGTCTAATGACTTGGGTCATGAGTTTGAAAAGTTAACATGAGTTTTTTCTCCTATTTTTGAAAAAATTCTTTATAATTTTCTTTATTTTTTTATCGGGTTATTATAATCTCATAATATAGAACAAGTTTTAACGAGATATCTTAGGTCAACTTGACCCTGATTATGATGGTTACAAGTTTGTCATGACTAGTTTTTTCTATGTTATTTCTTACACCATTTCGACGTCTAAACATTAACTTTTTTAAAAAAACTTTGCCCACATGATGATGTGCGAACACCGAGGCTAGAAAGGACTTAATCTTGAACCATGTTATACCATATCTATAGAATTGATGGTGCATAAGCTTACAAGTTGTCTTTTATCCCTTCACATTTCACAAATCTAAGGTCTAAACCAATATAACAAATCATTCTCCGAACACTTTGATGTTTAACTCATGTTTATAGGATTTGGCTAAAGTTTTGTTATCGTTTCAAATCTCTTCCTATTTGTTTTATTCAATAATATCTCTAAGTTGAAATAGCTTTATTTGTAGAAATAACTTAAACTTCAATATTACAATAAATAATAATGATATATAATATTTATTAAGTATATATGATTAATATATTTATATGCTTCTTTAAAACTTGTTTAGGCTATTTATTTATTTCATTTATTTAATAGCCATAAAATGATTTTTTTCAGATTGACAAAAAAGAAAAACAAATATCATGTTTTATTACTAAAACCTGAGAAATCCCATCTTTAATCCATTAGACCATATCGAGTTTCTTTTTTTTTTTCAAACTAATCTGGAAAACAATATTTCCCAAATTAGGAAAAAAAATTCTTAACTAACACAACATAAGCACTCACTTAGGTCGCATATGTGTGACATGTTATTAATTTTCTTTTTATAAATAATCATAAATCATAATCAATAAATTGAATATATATTATTATCCTAGAATAGGCATAATCATTACTATCAAATAAAGGTAACTTAGAGGTAAATGATCCTTGATTTTTAAGATTATAGCTAGTGGTTGTAATTCTACTTGGGTGTAAGCAACCTTATATAAATAAAAACCTGGTTTTGGTACCGATTGTTGTTCTAAGATTAAGGCAACAATAACACTTAAGGGAGAGGGGAATTATGTGTTCCACTAATAATAAATTATTCATTTAAATGCAATTATACATTATTAATAAAAATATATAATTAAATCATGTAAAGTAAAGAGTAAAAGGATATGAATTGCAAACTCGGTTTTTAAAGTGGTTCAACAAGCCTACATCCACACTCGAAGCACCAAATCAATTTTAATTTTACTACTCCAAGTTCAAGATTATAATAGTCACTTGATGAATTTACACCAAGGGTTTACACAACTCTAAGATATTATCTCTTTACAATTTTTCACAACTTGATGAATTAACACCAAATGTTTTTTCATTTGAAGATATGTTGTGTTCAAGATTTTTTCTTGGTGAAGTTTCCTCACTAATACTAAGAGTTTTTACTCTAACTCTAAAAGGATTGCTATTGTGTGATTTGTAAAAACACTCTTTTAAAGAGTACAATTTAATCTATAATCTTTATATCTCACTTAATAGCACTTATGATATATAAAAGTGTTTTAGTGTAATGATTGTGAGAATGTATACTCTTGTGCTATAATATGAAGGTTTCATTTAGCACAACCTTAGAGTATGATAAAATTGATGACTTTTTTAAATAGCTTATATAATATTTATGCTCATAACACTCTTCTATATTTACAAGAAAGTATGGTATTTATAAATCAAAACTCCAATAAAACTAGCCAATTATGGTCAATTGCCCATATTTAGCTATTAAAACTCCATTGACTGTTTAAATGGTTGACTGGTTCGAAGTGGTCAAGCAATTGTTGACCAGTTCTTCTATATTCTTGAGTATTCATCACAGATAAACGAGCACTTGATCACTTAATTTAAATAACAGTTTGAACCAGATGAATCTTTGAACTGATATCAATCCTATATATATGCAATATGAAGTGCGTTAGTTCATTTTAATTGTGCTATTAAGCTACAATATACAGATTTACATAATCACTAAAATAAACAATTAATTATTAGTCTTTATTTTTTCTACATCTTTTACATCTTTATTGATTTTTTCATGAAATATTTTGTGTTTATTGATCTGATTTTTATATAGACATGTTTAAAACTTATTCTCAACCAGGTATATTATTCTTCTATTATTTATTTATTTATTATTATTATTATTATAAATATAAATATATGACCAAAAGATCAACAATCTCTTCCTTCTTTCTTTCTTTTTTCTTTCCTTTGCCCTACTTTTATTATTATACAACCTATTCTTCTCTTTTCTTCTATCATGTTATTTCTCAAGTTTTATGTTTATTTAATTTTAATTATATTATTATGATCATTTCATCTTACAGAAAATAATTAGTTTTTGGCATTCTCATTCAAAAATAAATATTAACTTTAATTTTCTTTTTGTGTAAAAACAATAGATAAAATCATAGTTGTCAATTCCGTTCCATTCCGTTAACAAAACCGAGATGAAACGGCGTCGTTTTTATCCCGGTTTTAATTCCGACCCGTTCCGGAAATTCCGGCCGGAACGTCTCAGTACCGTTCCGGCCTTAAAATCCTCTTTTTTTTTTCTTTTTTTTTTTAACTTTTGATTTTTTTTTCTAATTTTGAGATTATATTTGTTTGACTTTGTGTTTATATTGTATAATTTAAAGTTAATTTATCTTGAATTTTAATTATGCTTGTTAAATTAATATTTTAATTTTATATATATATATATAATTAATTATATATGAACAGTACAACCTCGAAACGGCACGCCGAAATGCTCCGAAACCGGAACGTTCCGTTCTAATAGAAAAACCGGAACGGCGACCGGAACGATATTGACAACTATGGATAAAATCATCATAATAATAGTTAAAGTTAACTAAATAGAAATATTAAATAAATGAATAAAAGGGCTAGAAAAAAAAGAGAGAGAAATTTACCCATATAAATTGCACAGGTGAGACATATTTGTCTCAAGTCAAATTGTATTAGTTTGACTATTATTTTTCAACTAAATATTTTTTCTTTCATTCTGTTAATTTTTGAAGAAAAAAAAAGTCAACTATATACGTATAGACGATGAAATGGCGCGCCATTATTAGCAGCTAGGATGCACCCAATCCCCTCGGCCACCTGTTCACTTTTACAATCCTCCACGCCACTCTCTCTCTCTCTCTCTCTCTCTCTCTCTCGCTCAGCCGTGTAAACAGAGAGACCAATCTCATTTATAGCTCGCCATTATTAACTGCACTGACACCCACGTTAATAGAAAACAACCTCGTTAGCACGTCACTCTTCTGGTCTTTGATACCTTCATTTCTTGATCACCAGCACCAAGGGGGTGGGGGAATGGAACAGAAGAAGCAAAATCCAACGGCTGAGGATGAAACCCAGATCATATCTCGACGAATCCAACGGATATCCTTGCACATAACACCCATACCTCGTCCTCTGCATGACCATGACAACAACCTAGGGTTGTTACCCTGCGCAACAAGAGAAAAGCTGGAGGTGGAGACCGAGAAGTTGTCGGTGTATTTGAGAGGGAAATACAGAGATATGCAAGAAAAGATTTATGAATATTTTAACGCAAGGCCAGAGTTACAAACACCGGTGGAGATTTCAAAAGATGAGCATAGAGAGCTTTGTTGGAGACAAATGTATGGTTTGATCAGAGAAACTGGCATTAGGCCTTTAAAATATGTTGCTGAAGAACCTGCCAAGTATTTTGCTATCACGGAGGCTGTTGGTGCTGTTGATATCTCTCTTGGTATCAAGTTGGGAGTGCAGTATAGGTGAGTCATTGTTTCTTCAATCTCTTTTTTTTTTTTTGGTGAGGTTGCTTGCTTGTTAATAGGGAAATTATGTGGGTTTTGAAATGGGATTCTGTTTTGTATTGCTTGCTTGCTCATAAATTTATGCGGAACTTTTGTTTTTTCTGTGTTTGGCATTTAATCAATTTTTTGTGTTCTATTTATTTATTTTTCCGTATGATTTATAGCTCCCATGTTCTTGCCAATTACTCTGTTTCATTTGTTGTCATAGCATTTTGTCAAGGCCCGTGTTTCTTCTCATTGTTTTTTGAAATGTCTGGTTCTTCACGGTGTTGAAATTCTGATATTGATTGCCCGAGAGGCCTAGAAATGACAAAAAACAGTAAATTTTGAACTGTTTATCATCTGTTTAAAAGAATGTTTTTGAAGCTTTCAGTCTATGGGGAGGCTCTGTGATGAACCTAGGAACGAAAAAGCACAAGGATAAGTATTCTGAAAAGATAGACAATCTGGAGTATCCAGGTTGTTTTGCTATGACGGAGCTCCATCATGGTAATCTTTTCCATCTGTATATTTTGTCAGCGAAGTACAGCAACTTTTTCTCATTTATACTAGTAGAAAAATTCAGAAAGATTGCAAGTCTTAATATTTACATTTATGTGACTGGCGATATTGAAGCATTATGTTGAGTAGATGAGGTTTCTTGTAGAGAAATGTGTTGCTTCGTAATTTATGGATCTATCTGAAAGTAGGTATGCGATAGACCCTGTGGAGTTATTGGAAATGGCTGGGCTCGTAATTTATTGTAGTTATTGACATTTTGTTTTTGTTTTCTGTGAGAGTGTGTCATGTGGCTGCTTTCTTTTTTAGTGTTTTACTTAACATTTCAAAGGTATGTTACAATTACTACATCAACATACCTTAACTAAAACTCTCAACTTTTGTGCTTTAAAGGCTCAAATGTTCAAGGTATCCAAACAGTTGCAACATTTGATCCCATTACAGATGAATTTACAATTAACACACCCAATGATGGGGCCATCAAATGGTGGATTGGCAATGCAGCAGTTCATGGCAAGTTTGCCTCTGTTTTTGCTAAGCTGATGTTACCGACTCATGATGCCAAAGGTGTCTCTGATATGGGTGTCCATGCCTTTATTGTTCCACTAAGGGATTTCAAGACCCATCAGGCACTTCCTGGAATTGAAATACATGATTGTGGCCACAAAGTCGGCCTGAATGGGGTAGATAATGGAGCATTGAGATTCACTTCGGTAAGAATTCCACGAGATAATCTTCTTAATCGATTTGGAGATGTGTCCCGAGATGGGAAGTACACAAGTAGTCTGCCAACCATAAACAAACGATTCGCTGCTACACTAGGGGAACTTGTAGGTGGAAGGGTTGGCCTTGCCTATTCTTCTGTTGGTGTCCTCAAGATTGCTAGCACAATTGCCATTCGATATTCTTTACTGCGCCAGCAGTTTGGCCCTCCCAAGCAACCTGAAATTAGTATTCTTGATTACCAGTCTCAACAGCACAAGCTTATGCCAATGCTGGCTTCAACCTATGCGTTTCATTTTGCCACTGTAAATTTGGTAAAAATATACTCTCAGATGAAAATGACTCATGATGAACAATTGGTTGGAGAAGTACATGCGCTTTCAGCAGGCATCAAGGCTTACGTGACCTCTTATACAGCAAAATCATTGAGTGTCTGCAGGGAAGCCTGCGGAGGCCATGGTTATGCTGCTGTCAACCGGTTTGGTACCTTGAGGAATGATCACGACATATTCCAGACGTTTGAAGGGGACAACACAGTACTTCTGCAACAGGTTGCGCACATCTCATATTACAGTTTTCTTGCTTGAAAATTCACAATTCAAACTCCTAAGTTGTTTGTTGCATATATCCCGACACCTAGGAGAAGTTGAAAAGATAAGAACTGGCTGTGATGCATTACACAGATTGGCATGGGGTTCATTTATGGATAAACTGAAATAAGAACCATTACAGACTATCTCTAGAATTTAATGAAGGGATTCTGGTATTGTAGATTAACAAGCATTGCTTCTCTTGGGGTGAAAGCTTGACTGAGTGCTTACGTGATGCAGGTGGCAGCTGATCTCTTGAAGCAATACAAGGAGAAGTTCCAAGGTGGGACACTGTCTGTTACATGGAACTATTTGAGAGAATCGATGAACACATACCTCTCTCAGCCAAATCCAGTAACATCACGTTGGGAAGGTGTTGAACACTTGCGAGACCCTAAATTCCAGTTAGACGCCTTTAGAGTGAGCTCTTATCCTTGGTTGTTGCTTAAAAATCACAGCCATAAACATAGCAATCTTCTGTGCCTTTTAAACTCTCTGAATTTTCTTCTTACAGTACCGGACATCTAGATTGCTTCAAAGTGCTGCTGTCCGACTTCGCAAGCACTCTAAAACTCTTGGGGGCTTTGGAGCTTGGAATCGATGTTTGAATCACCTTCTCACGCTTGCAGAGTCCCATATTGAGTCTGTCATCCTTGAAAAGTTCATTGAAGCTGTGGAGAAGTACCTCTCAAACTCATCTACAGAACTTTCCATCTTTTTTCACAGCTAAATGGTTTCTAATCTCCTGTTTTATGCTCCAGATGCCCTGATGCAAGTTCGCGGGCTGCTTTGAAACTTGTCTGTGATCTTTATGCCTTGCATAGAATCTGGAATGACATTGGAACCTATCGAAACGTTGACTATGTGGCACCAAACAAAGCTAAGGTATTCAAATGTCTTCCAGGATAGAAAAAAAAATCTAGTACAGATATCTGAGATATGCTTGGTTGGCTTCCATTCATTCTACCTTGTCCTTGTGCAGGCAATCCACAAGCTCACAGATCACCTAAGTTTCCAAGTGAGAAATATTGCGAAGGAGCTTGTTGATGCATTTGATCTTCCTGATCATGTTACAAGAGCCCCGATTGCCATGCAATCGGAAGCTTATGCTCAGTACACGCAGCATGTTGGGTTCTGATTTTAATAGATAGCAAAAGGCAGCAGAGGAGAAAGTCAACAATTGCAGTTGCCCAGGTAGGGAAGAAAGGGATGAATTTTCTTATTCATTGTGGTTGTTGCATGTTGCTCATTTCATATCTTTTGGGTCGAGGTTGAAAGATTCTCCGAAATGCTGAGCTGGCGTACTCAGGTGGATAAGAATAATATGGTCAAAATTGAAAGAGCTAGACATTGTTGTAATTTGCTCAAAACTAAATAAATAAATAAAAAACGAGAGGCGCAGTTAAACATGTGAGGTGTTTCACCGCATGGTGTGTCAAGTATTATTTTTCTTCCTTTTGGTTTCATTTTCTTCAGTCATGTATTTTTTTTTTTAATTTCATATTTCAATTTTATTAAGATTTTGGTTTTGAGTTGGTGATTTGCTTTGATTTTATTTTTTAGTTATTGCAATCTTAAAAAACCATTTTCTTAGAATCACTATCTAATATATATTTTTTATTTAGTCATTAAAAACTCTAATTGATTCTTAGAATTTAGATAAAAAGATTGATTGAGTATTGCTTTTATATATTTTCATACAATTTAAATGTATTTTTGAAAGAAGTTTTTTATTGCTTTAATGTATATTCTTTTAAAAAAAAACTAAATTATTTAATACTAGAAAGATATTCTACGTTGATGTTATAATCTTAAATATTAAATATAAAATGATTGTGAAAAAACCCAAAATTAATTTAAAAAAGATCTTCCAAAAATTTAAAAATTTATTAAAATTAAGATAAAGACAAGTTTGACAAAACATAATAATATATTATAAGCAAATCAGCCACTCGAAACAAACTATTTATTTATCATTGACCGACATAAAATCCACCAACATCAAAAATCATCTCAAATCTTCTTACTAGTTTCATGAATTTCATTGAAATCGCACCCTAAATCACACAAATTAATTTTATTTTTTTTAAATTTTGCTGATCACCTATCTCTACAATAATACAATTAAATATTTAGAAAAAGTGAACTTATATTGATATTAGTATATTTTAAGAAATATTGATTTTGAATTTCTTTTCATGTAAAACCATATTTCACTAATTATTCAAGCTGTCTTTTTACCCACTTCAAAAAATCAATATTCACATACTTTAATTTTAGAAGGTTTAAAAGTGATTGGCTGAACCAAAGTTTGGAGTTAAGGATTAGAAATTTTCAGCTAACATTCATCATCCAAGGTATAGAGGCAATATGGAACTTGGCTGAAATAGCAGAATAAAGAAGTTGCGAGCAGTCAACAGCTTCAACTACAGAACAGTGTAGCTAGGAGCACAACAACAAGAGCTTCTCCAAAGTTGCAAATTTACTCCAAATCAAGAAATATTATATTCCTTCTTAAAAGCTCTTTGAAACCACTTTGCATTTACAAGTATCTGTTTCCAACCACAATCTTAGAAAAGCTTATATGTTAATTACATAACAGTTAACACCTGAGTGGCCTGCAATTCAAGTACGCTACTCGAGCTGCTTCAGTTTTCTGTCTGATGTCCTCGTACATTTTCAATGAAGCCTCGGAAAATTTGTTCAGTCTATCAAGAACCTTTGTCAAACTGGCGTGTATGCAGTACAGGTTAGAGGCCACATCATCATCCCTGTCATTCTCTTTCCCCCCTGATTCTCCATTGTTTACATCTACTTCATCTTCGTTGTGTAACTTCTCTTCTTGTTGTTCCATTAGGAGATGCAAATCAGATAAGAGGGTTTTGATGGCATTATTAAGTTCCTCAGATGGCAAACCTTTGATCCCAGCTGACCAATCACGACAGAGAACAAATATAGGCGGGGCCAAGAGTCTGCGAGGGGAGAATGGCCTCCTATTCTTGGAACGCTCCTGTGGTTGCAGGAAACCATTTTGCAGCCACCCATTTAGAGCTTCCACATAGGATGCATGACTGTTAACCCAGTTTGCAAAGCTTAAGCCAAAGCATTCAACCTCCTGCTGGAGCTGAGCCATAATCTGCCTACGAGTATTTCCTTGTGGAGTTCCTGTTGTACTCCTTGAATGGTATGCTAATGAGATTGTGATGTACTGTGCATGATGGCATTCAAGCATGGTCTTCCACATCCTGACCAACCTGCATAGGCTCACTGGTCATTAATATAATAACCAAGAATAGAGATGAATCGACACATTTAGTTCAGTGTGAATCTCAAGGGTCTCACATCTTAAGATAACAAGAGAAGCTGCTACAGTAGAGCTCACTTACCCTTGAATTAATTCTAGAAGTTGCGGCTGCAGCTCTTCGTCTCTCATTTTCTCAATCCGCTTTGATATTGAATCTACAGAGTGAATTGCCACTCTTATGCGTGAATGTAGATCCTTCACAACTGCTCGGGTTTTATCAATCACATTAGCACTTTGATCTTTGGCAAACTGGTGTCTAAGCTGGTCACACTTCCGATCATACTCTCTCCTTATAGATTCACTGGCCTGTAGAGACAGAACATCCAGTGAGATTTACATAAAAGTGGCAACAATAAACTTGGAACAGCCTTAATAACTATCAAGGATAGCTACGTCAACCCAATCTTCAAGATAGATGCAACCACAGTGGATACAGACATTCTTGTGCATCTCTATCATAATTGATTAGTGCCAAGTTAGCAATTCTTCGTGGCCTCATCTAAACTGGTTTGGAAAATCAATTGGCTGACAGATTTCAGATTAGATTTGTGACATTTGAAAAAAGGGTTATGTCACGTGTATCAATTTGCAAGTCACAAGTGTGTGTGTGTGTATCACAAAAGCCTCTTTTTTTCTTTATTCATTTTTGTTTTTTTTTTTTTTTTGTTGGGGGGGGGGGGGGGGGGGGGGGGGGGGGTATTTAATGCACACGGGCTCCACAAGCATAATCTTCAAACAATAATGCTTAGAATTGTGCTCAATGGGAGTCGCCTTTCGAAAAACAGCATACTATGGTGAGAGAGCACCAACTTTCTACAGCACTTAAAGGAGGGAAGAAAACCAGAACAGTACCATTAAAAAATATACTGTAAGACATTTGAGCAATAGTTAGTTCAGACACGTCAAAGAATGAGAACCCAAAGGGTTCACATGGTTGTCAGTTATAGAGAACTAGAGTTCAGTAAAGAACTTTCTATTAAAACTCCTGGGTGTGCATGGGTTGTTAAATGATACCACAAACACATATAATGATTTTTTGAAGGAAACAATGGAAGATCCTAACTGCCACATATGCGATTGTCCAAGTCTCCAAGAGACAACGTAATTACAGTTATGGTACTTACCAACCATTTCACCTATCAACATCGTGAATTGTTATTACACTACTAACAATTCTCAGACCTACCTATTCTAATGTGAAGATATTAAAAGAGTGGGAGATTAAAGCCAAACTACCCGGGCACAAATTTTCATTTAGATATACTACTCTATGAACATACATTTAAGAAAACTTTCACATGCATTCAAATGATTTTCTACGTCACACAATAAAGATTCTACATCAGCACCTAATTATGAAAACATGCCCATAAAAATTTTGATATGATATGAACACCTTAAATTGATATGCCCTGAGTATTGTCAAAACACATTCCTGTCATATAGTGTCATGTATGAAAAAATACAAACAAAGTCAAGAGGATCAAGAAGAAAGCAATTGTATGCAAGAACAAAGGCTTAAAGAAAGTACCTTTATTTCATCATAGAGCTTTCTTTCCCATGCATACAGTCTGTCAAGGGTGGAGGAATGACTCCCTGCAATCATGCAAAACTCTTCAACAAAATCACTACCACTATCTGAGGCATCATCTTTTGTTGCCGTGACAAGAGGGTTTCTTGATGAAGATGACCTTGAAGATGCTGTCCGTTTCCATGTAATGATCTTTGTCATATGTTCTACAGGCTCTACAAAACCATCGGAGATTCAACATAAGGAGAAAAAATATAAGAAGCAAATTAAGAAAGTTGCTCATGTCATCAAAATCACCACAGGTTCTAATAGGCAATTCGTGAGTTCTTCCCTCAATATTTGATCTAAAGATTGAATCGTCCCACAAAAAAGAAAAATTCCTAAACATTGATTCACAGAACAAAAGCTAATCTTACCATGGGAAACAAGTGCAGTCTTCCCACGACAGCAAACAAATTTTACAGCAACCAAAATTGATGAGGCAGATGACCCTCCTATGAGAATTGGAGTGGTTAAATAACGTTTGCAGAAATGTTCAATAACTGGAAAAAAAGAATAAAAAATATGCACCAACAAGCATCCATGGCGCTGGAATTACTGTTGACAAATAAATCTGCCAACAGTAACTCGGCCATTTAAAGTCAGAAGTGAACCTTTTGCCTCAGAATATCCAACCCTGATATTGTTTGCCTCAAGCATTCTGGAGACCTCCTTCCCAGATTCAGATGCCCTAAAGAATCGATGCTCTATATCCTTTATGCTTGCAAGAAAATCCTTGGCTCTGTGCGTGATGAACTCCGATGGATCCTCTCTTTCTGCAGACAAATTGTTCACTGCTACTGCTTTCTCCCTCTTAGAACCTGATTGTTCAAGAGTGGAAACATAAGCATTTTGCCCCTCTTCTACATGCCTCAATTGACCATCAGGTGCTTGTCTACTAGAACCTTCAACTCCACTCAATTTAAACGAGGGTGCAGTGCCTTTCACTCTTGAGTTATAACTGCCATTTTGAGTTAATGAATTACCAGAATTTTGAACCCCCTTCCGCTCCACACCAGGCGTCAAGGTTTCTTCATGTACTTGACTCTTTCCATCTAAACCAACTTTTGCCCATTTTCCTTTTGCATCTGCCACACTTTGTTCAACACCAACATTTTCAGCCCTAAACTCACTCCACCCACTCATATTATCAAAGTCTATATCCAACTCATTATGCCTAACAAATCTAAAGCTCTCACCATTATCACTAGGATCAAAATAATCCCATGAACCAACTAACTCAAAAGGAGGAGGAGGTGGCGGCGGCGGCATCGGCATAGAGAACCCCAATGACTCATCCTCTACAAAACCATTACTATTACTCAAATTAAACTTAACAGTCACTGCATTACCACTTCCACCAGCTCTCATATAACTCATGTTCATCACTGGTGGTGAAATTGGACTCTCAGAGTGCAATGGAGAATCTGAGATCTCAGCATTGTGAGAGGGAGAGGGAGAGAGGTACGAGGAATGTGATGGAGACTTGTCAAGCTCAGTAGCTGAGGTTGTTGACAGAGAAGATTCTATCAAAACCTCTGCTTCAGCGAACCGTCGTAGAGCTACACCGATGTTTTTCATAGAGTTTATGTAAGAGACATGAGCTGCTGCAAGATTGTACCTTGAGTCAATCGTTTGCTTTATGAACTTCCTCCGTTCCTTGCACAGAGCCAAAGGTTCAGTTTTGTCTACTTTGGAGCTTGCAGAACCCATTTTTGAGCCAAAATACTAAGACCCGGTTCATAAAATCAACTCCATTTCTCAACCCTGCCTACAGAATCTCTTCAAATGAGGCAATGGCTTCCACAGAAACCAAATTTTGCACTAGAAATGCAGCACGGTCTCTAAGAACCCCACTTCGAAAAAACCAAGAATATAAGGTAGCGAAAGACACAAGGGGAACATGAAAAAGCTAAAACCTATCACCTCCTTAAAACCACACAGACTTGGTCAAGAAATAGTGCAAAAACAGAAACTTTTCCGTGCCACAAGAACACAAAAGGGTCTTACCCCAAGAAACGAAAAACCCACTTGAATAAAGCTTTAATTACAAGATTGAGACAAAACCCGGGTAATGAAAAACGAAAATGAAGTAGAGAAAATTCAACTTTCTTTTCTTAAAGAAGAGAACAAAACAGGGTAATAGCAGAGAAGAAGATAGGAAAGATGGGTAGTTGAGGTCATAAAAATCAAGCCAATAACGGAAACCTGAAAGATTATTATTGAAAGCAACGAATGCAAGTAAGACCCTGAAGCGTATCAGCCACAGAACTTCGAAAAGGGAAGATTTTGTACAGTGAGAGAGAGAAAGAGATACAAACTGAGATGATGAAAAATGCACTAAAAGCTGATACAGAGAGGGGAATCTGCAAAAGCTGATACAGAGAGAAGAAGAGGAGGCAAGCCTCGTTTTATGTGCTTAAGAGTAGTGGTGGTAAAAAGAAAACCAAGGCTACAAGGGGTATAGATTAGTCCTCAAAACTACTTTTATTTCAATTAGATTCATAATTTGTCGGGAATGTATTCCATCCAAATTGTATTTTTTATATATAAAAACAATTATACCAATCACATCCCATTTGTGAATTTAATATTTGAAACATTAATTAAGAGCAAAGTATAATAGTAGTATTATATAATAATTTATTTAATTTATTTTTAGTTTTACACAAGCAAAAAAAACCCACCAGGTATTCTTGATTTTTAGTCCACAAATAAGCTTTGGTTTTAATTGCAGTTTCAAAAATTTCAATTGAGTCTTTCCATCCATTTTATTCATGGATTTCATCCAAAATTTACTTCACGAATAAATGACTTCTTTTTGTAGGAAAAGCAAGGTTTTCTATTAGAAGTGTGTGGAAAGTTGGGATGAAAAACTAAATTGGAATTCTTTGAATATTGTAGGGCCCAATTGTGAAAAACATTTCTCTATGGACTCAATCATGATAGGGTCCATAGTCGGGGGACATTTCTAGGTTTTCCTAATATTAGTTTCTTCTAAAGCTAGAATGATTTCTTTTCTTTGCGTTTTCGGTAATGAAAAATGCAAGGGTTTTATGTAAAAATAATTTTAATGAATAGCTTGCTGATTTAAACTAATGTAAGGTGGATGTAATTAAATACAAAAAAAAACATAAATTTATTAGCTCATGAGAACAAAGTTCAAAAGGAGGGGATGGGCTCCCGAGTCCCGACAAATAAGCCAAAATTAAATTATATTAAAATTTCAAAAGAAAAAACGTTTGATGACACTTGCTATGCACGTGGTGTACAACTGTACATCCATACCGCCTACATGCCTATCTTATTACATCGTAGTTCTAACTACAGTTACCAAAAACACTGGATATATTTGGCATTCAGTACAAACATTTGTTTAATTTTTTAATTTTTTTAGTTTTAAATTATTATTTTAATATTTTTAGATTGTTTTGATAGAATTATGATGATGATGATGATGATGATGATGATGATGATGATGATAAAAATACCTTATCTTTAGAGATGGATAAATGATATCTAGGAGAAGCGAGTTTTAACATTAATATCTCCTCTTTAACTGCATTAATCTCTCCTTTTTAATGCATTTTTAATCTTTCCAATAATATTTATTAGCACAAATCACTGCCTTATAATTTTAGACTAGGGTTTACAAGTTGTCCTCTAATTTACTTTTATAACACTTTTAAAGTTTTAATTCCATTTGAATTCAATTTTTGACATTCAAAATGATTTTAAATATGAGTTTTCATTAAAGCATATGAGTTTAATTTAGAGAGTTTTCACTTGTGCAAGGGACACAAATTATTAGCTAATCTTATCATATGAAATTGATATATAATTATTGTATTTCTCAAAAAGATCTATGATTATCACACGTCAAAATAGCCACGTTTCAACTAGACCCGATTATTGACTAATTAGGTTATGTTGGATGTAAAAAGAAAATACAAGGTAAAATGGCATGGATCTCTTATGCCGTTTGTGTATTAAAAAATTGATGAAGCTATTTAGAGTTTATGTGCAGGTGTTAATGTGCGTATAATAATGATAAAAAAAAAACTTGGAGGAACATAAATAAAAGAGCCTATTTTATTTTTTGCAATTTTTTTTATTTTTTTATAGGATTTTATTGCTTTTATCCACTTTTCTTGAACCCCCCCTTTTTTTTTTCTTTTCACATGGTAGTGCGTACTAGAACAATATATATATTTTTTAAGAGTTCAAAATCTATAATCCATTTTCCGTGTTTGATAAAGGTGGGTGTTGCATCATCAAAATTCAATCCTAAGTAATTATTAATTAGCAATATAATCATTGACATCAAATACTACAAGCTCTACAAGCTCATTTGATCTAGGGTTTCTAAAAAAAATCCACAACAATGCAAGATAAGTTTATACAGCATTTTCCCATGGAGTTTAGGTTATTTAAGTAAGGAATATCGGCTCAATTCCTTCCTCTCTTGTTTTTAGAACAGTGAGCAAATAGTATACTGTAGTTATGGCTGAGATGACGATTCGCTATCCAGCACTCAGCTACTCATTGAATGCTAGCAAGGCGATGCTGCTTTTTTAGGAGGAAAAACACTAGTGGCTTTATTAGACTTTATTTTCATGCACAGTAGGCCTCAACAATTTACACCAGTTAATTTCGTAACAGTTTCAAAATATATATATAGTTTTTATTTCGCTTAAAATTTTAGTCTATTTTAAATTTTTTTCCCAAATTTCAGCTTGACATTCCGATTTTGTTTTGTAATTTCTATTTCGGTCATATAATATTTTTTAAATAATAAATAATTTTACAAAATCAATCATATCTCTTAATTCGACTGTTAGATTGAGATTAAATTTTACGAGTCTCTTGACATATTTATATATATATTATGTTAAAATTTTAGAGCAATCATAGAATGTAATGACCTTACGAGATTGATGATAATATTCTCGTAATATTATACAAGTTTATAATTTTGTTCAGAAAAATCATTTGATTGTCTTTTTTAGATTAAATTACACAATTTTAAATAATTTTATTTTTGGATCCGAACTATTTTTTTTTAATTAATAGATTTAATTATATATATAAATAATACAACCCAAAAATGGTGCCAAAACCAAAATATTTTGTTTTAATTAAAATAATAAATCACCAATTAAAACGGAATTAATAACTTTAATTTAAACAGCAGCATCGAGTTAAAATCAATAAGTTTTTGTCCCTGTGCTGCCAAACAATATTAGCAGTGAATGCTGACCCAAAAGAGGGTGCAGTGATAAGGAAACTATTAATTTATCGCTGCAGGCACAGGCAACCCCTTGATTGCTGAAAGAAAACCCTACCATCGCTGAGCTGCGATCTGTAGCTCTTTTCTGACGTGGGGCAGGATAGCATCCATGGATTTGCTTCATTTCCCAACTTCAATAGGAAAAAGGTCACCTTAATGCGTGACAGTATGGGCATAGACTTAATTTTCTTCTTCTTTTGCTGGTGTTCCGGGACAATGTTTCCCAGAGAAGCAGTTTCCCATGTTGTGGATCCGTCCCCGTGCTCTACCCAGACCCCTTTTGTGAAAAAGAAATTGCCTGCCCACCATGCTTAACACTCTTTACCGAAAGGAGAAAAAAGAGAGAGTAAAGTTAGCAAAGAAAATGGCTGACTGTAGACGAACCAAGGTTTTCATCTTCAGATTTTGTTTACGCCCTTGTTTTTAATTGATGCCAAAACAGTCTTTTCTTTAAGTGAGAGACTGTGATTGATATGTTTTCATCTTCAGATTTTGTTTACGCCCTTGTTTTTAATTGATGCCAAAACAGTCTTTTCTTTAAGTGAGAGACTTTGATTGATATTTTTTTTTAAAGTATTTTTTTGTTCATAAATATATCAAAATATTGATATTAAATGTAAAAAAATCTAAAAATACTAAATTTTTAATTTAATTTTTTTTAAAAAAAAACTTTTAAAACATATTGATAAACACTTTTAATCTACAATTTAGTATGATTAAAGTTATTTTTTAAAGTGTTTTCTATTCATAAATCAGAAATGCATCAAAATAATATTTAAAAAAAAAATTATTTTGATATCAAATAATCAAAATATATTATTTTTAATTTAAAATAAAAATAGTTTTTTTTTTCAAAAATAATTTTAAAAAGAAACACCCTTTAATCTTTAAGACGTACAATTTCACTTTGGAGCCTCTCTCAGCAATTATCCTTTCCCGATGATATTTCATTGTAAACAGTTTTTCGTTCTTTTCTTTATTTTATGCTACCACGAGATACTTTCCCGCGATGTGTTTGTTTTTTTTATGTAATAAATTGATTAATTGTTGTATGTGTTTTTATTGGTTAGCTAAATATTTAATTAGTAAAATTATAATTAATAAAATCTGTCAAAATGAGTTATTTGCCTTTTGCATTGAAGTAATTGAATGATGTGTATGTTTTATCTGTTTGATGAATTATTTCACCAACAAATCATAAAATTGCAATTGATTAAATATAGCACATATGAGCGATTTGTTTTTTGCGACAAACAATTTAATTGTTGGTTGTGTTTTAAATGTTTAGGTAATGATTGCAATCAAATAAATTCATTAAAGATTAGCCTGAACAAAAATTCTTGAAAAATAAATTCATTAAAGATTAGCCCGATGCAATTAACATGTGCAGTATCAAAAGAGCACCTAAGATACTGTTCATGCTAATTGTATCAAAATACAAACATTGTAAGTGGCTAGTATTATTTATAATTTAAAAAAATATTTTTCTTAGATCAAATGATTTTTTGTGTTGAAAAAAACTATGGTTTCAGTCGCGACAAAGCATGGTTAAGTGGTTCATATTATTTATAATTTCAAAAAATTATTTCTTACATGCGCAACAAAATAATTAGCATGAACAATATTAAAAGAACACATAAGAGACTATTCATGATAATTGTATCAAAATACAAATATCCTTGAAAAAAAATGCATGCGTAGCAAAACAATTAGCATGGATAGTATCAAAAGAACACCTAAGCGACTATTAATGCTAATTGTATGAAAAGAACACATAAGAGGGCGTGAAATGCACTGTTATATTCCACAGTAAAATGAGTGTGGTCTAACAGTGATTTCACGACCTCATTTAGTTATATTTTTTTCGGATCAAATGATTTTTTTGTGTTGAAAAAAATATGGTTTCGGCCGCGACAAAGTGCGGTTAAGTGGCTTGTATTATTTATAATTTACAAAAAAAATCAGATCAAATGATTTTTTTTTGTTGAAAAAAATATGGTTCCGACTGCGACAAAGCGCGGATAAGTGGCTAGTAATACTTATAATTTTAAAAAAGTATTTCTTGCATGCGCAACAAAACAATTAGTTCTTTATAAAAAAAAATTCATATCAAATGATTTTTTTGTGTTGAAAAAAATATGATTCCGGCCACGACAAAGCACGGGTAAGTGACTCGTATTATTTATAATTTCAAAAAAATACTTCTTGCATGTGCAGCAAAACAATTAGTTATTTATAATTTTAAAAAAATGATCTTTTTTTCGGATCAAATAATATTTTTTTTTGCGTTGAAAAAATATGGTTCTGACCACGACAAAACACGGGTAAGTGGCTAGTATTATTTATAATTTCAAAAAAAATATTTATTCCATGAGCATCAAAACAATTAGTTATTTATGTATGTATAATAAAAAACATCCCCTTTTGCATTGGGCACACCAACAGATTAGCAGGAACAGTCAGTCAAAAGAATGCCTATGAGGAAGTTGCTATGAAAACAACCCCTTTTGCACGTTGTGCATTTGCACACCAACAACACTAATTAATTAGCATGAACATTAGAAAAAAATTGCTAGAGGAAGTGAAATGCACTGTTACAATTCACAGTGAAATCAGTGTGGATAAACAGTAATTTCATGATCTCATTTAGCTTTTTGTATAATTAAATAGTATTTACCAAGTAAATAAAAACATAATCTTCATCATTAACATAGAAATAAAGATCTTGATCTTGTTATGGTATATAAGAAAAGCCATCAATTAAACATTCTAGTATATGATCATTTCCACCAAACTCTTTGCCATGAAAATGGATCTCTTCATCCTCTAAAGTCAAAGTAGATAAAGATATCTCAATAGTCTCTCAATTTATATTATCTTTATAAAAAGTCTAGGTTTTTCATAAATCCACCCATTCAATAAGTCAATGTTATCAAAACTATTAAGATCTAAAACATTATTTATTTTAAAACCAAAATGAAATGAAACTAGAATATTTCAACCAAAATTTGAATGAGTAATCCATAATGACCTAAGATCTTAAGCGAAATAAAATTTATTTCATATTTTAAAATGGTATGAGGTATACTGACCATTCTAATTAGAATAGAACAGAATTGACAACCTTGTATAAATATAATAAATTATATGCTACAATAGCCAAATAAATGAATATATACAAAATTTTCTGACTCGATTAGGTTCTAAATGGTGTGCAGCTGGCATGACAATTACAAAACTCACGACAAGTTTTTCGAAGCAACCCTTTTCATATGAATATTTTTAACAAGATAGGCTTAAGATCTTAATATTAAATACAAGTCATATAAGTAATAAATGGCAACCTCATGTACTCCTCTGGCAGCGATACATAACAATTTTTCTAATGCTCTCTTGCGTATTAATCAAAACAAAATTTATAATTTTTATGCTTTCTACTATGCATAAGCTCCACCAACTTTTTTACTTTTAGCTTTGCGAGAATGTCTCACATCTAGAGAGAAAAACTATAACTATCAATTTGATAACCTAGCAATCTTAGCATGGTTATATATAAAAAAAATCAGCAATTCATATATAACATGATTAAATACTGTAATGGAAGAAGACATCATAACATTTCTACGTGATGGTAGATCTTGAAGTAAGTAAATAATCAATTCATATTGCAAGAGGAAAACTATAGTAATTACCATATCTCAAATTCATATCTCAATATATGATTTAAATCTGTTTAATTTCTTAATAATTATAAGCTATGATTTAGCTCAATGGGTCAATATAATAAAAACTAGAAGGCAAGCAATTCCAAAATTTGTTTTACCAACTCTTGCTTTGCAAGCTTTTCCATCTTCGATGTGAGTATATTTTCCATGAGTGCAATTATAGTCCTTAAGAATTTAATTTATTGTGGTAGAGGTAACTTTATCAAACTTGTTTTTAAGCGACAAAGGACATACCAGCTAAATAAAGCATCAATATCATAATAAAAAGGTAAACAAAATTAAACTCATCATCGATTAACATGGTTCAAGTTTTCCATTAAATAAACACAAAAAACACAACCAAAAAAACAAAGAAGCATATAGCAACACAAACATGATATTTTATCCTTAATTTCTGACAAAAATAAGGATGAAGAATTATGTTGGCAATTTTCGATGGAAATAATGATGGATTACATTAAATTGGTATTTTATGATGGAATTGTAGATGAAATAAAAAGGTATTTACAACCCGTGATTTGCTGATTTTTAAGGAGTAAAATGAGTCCCACGTAACGATAACAATGATAACAGGACTTACACAATTATCTTTTAATCATTACTGGCTACGATAGTTGCCTATGCTACCCTGAATCAAGTTTTTCGTTTTGGTTGGTAATTTGATTTTTAAATCAAAATAGAATATTTTAATCTTGGTGTGTAACGTGTGTTTCGGCGTGTTGTGTAGAGGTTATACTGTTTGTATATATATATAATTTAATATAATAATTAAACAAAATAGTTTAAATTCAAAAAAAAATTATTTAAAATTATGCAATTTAATATAAAAAACACAATAAAATGATTTTTCTGAACAAAATTATGAACATGTATAATATTATAAAAATATCATCATCAATCTTGCAAGATCATTATATTCTCTGATTGCTCTGAAATTTTAACATAGCATATATAAATATATCAAAATACTTCTCATAAAATTTATCTTAATCTAACGGTCGGATTAAGAGATATGATTGATTTTGTAAAATTATTTATTATTTAATATTTAAAAAAACACTATTTGACCGAAACAGAATGGGTGGAATGAAACCAGAATGTTTCGGCCGGTATTTGGCTGAAAAATATAAAATGGGCTGGAATTTAAACCGAAATAAAAACAACATTGTTTTTTTTTTAACTAGTACGAAACGTTTCAGTCATTTCAGCTGAAATAGAACGAAACAGACAACTATGCTCTGAATAACAAGTTAGTTTTGAAGTTGTGTATCATGAAATTCTTAAATTCTTTAAGGATTAAAAAATATTTCCCTCACTAGATAAAATTGAAAAAATATAAAAACTATTAAATTAATAAAAATATTAATAATAATTAAGATCAAATCGGAAAGACAGTTTTTTTTTTTAAAAAAAAATTGTACATGCAAATGTTTTATATCTATTATTAATTTAATTTGTTTTTCTTTATTTATCTTCAACATAATCAATTAAATGTATTTTTTTTCCCCGAATGAATTTTGAGAATTTAACTTACATGGAAAAAAATTAAATTTAAATTTAAATATCCTAAAATGATATATTCAATACAAAAGATCAATTAATATTTTAAAATAATTAAAAGAAATAATTTAAAAAAAGATAGAGGCATATAATTTAAAAAAAGATAGAGGCATATTAATTTATGATTAAATTAAATTAAAATATTTGTTTTTAAAAAAGAGTAGAAAAAAGGGGCAAAAATTCAATTAGTATTTTAATTTTTTTAACTAAATATTTTATTAAATGAGGCAGAGAGTATTAATAACAAATTAAATTTTTGAATAAAATTATTTTCTTATAAAAGAAATCAAATGTTGTTGGGTTTGATAAGTGAAACCTGATCAACTTGGTGACTAATCAATTCTTTACTAATGCTTAATGTAATAAAGACAAGAGATATTTTTTTGGCTTTATAAAAGACATAAACACAATAAAAAATAATTTTAAAAATATTTGGGAGCTTTATGGATCTCGTTAAACAATATATGACTTATTAAAGTTTATGTGAAGATTACTTAAAAATCAATTCTTTCCTATGTGGTTTGATTAACACTTCAAGATTGATTTGTCACATATACAAGTCATTTTAATTATTCAATCTCTACCAATAATTCAGAAGAATCATTAAATTAGAAATCTCTTAACTCCTACGAGAGATTGCTATGCTTTTAATTATAGCTCTTTTCCTTTTCTTTTCTATGCATTCTATTATTTCAATTAAGAAAAATATGAGGTATTATTACCTAAAGAGCTAAAAGAGCTCGGTTTTCTACTGTAGCCGGTGACTCATAGTCACTATTCATTGGCAATTTGCTCCAGTGCATCGCGGCGCACGTCTGCCTTTTTTTTTTTTTTACTTTTTCAACAGTGTATTAACGAAAAAGCCCCCCGAAAACGACAAAAACCACCGCCGGTTTCAGGGGCTGGACGGTCATTGACCATTCCCAGCCCGGTCCGGTCCGATTCGTCCGACCGGGTTTTTTATTTTTTAATATTTCATTGAACAATGGATTAACGGTTTTGTCCCTCGAAAAGGATAAAAAACAGGCCTGAGGGGGGAGGGGCTTCACGGTAATTAGCCAATATTTTATTATTATTTTCCGCTGACATCTGCTGGAGACGCGCCGTTCGTTGCAGCGCTAACGCGTTCTGCGGACAGTGCGTGCGGCGTCCAACGGCGTCGGAAAATGACCAACCGGCGTCTATAATGATATTCAGGCATGTTCTCTTCTACCTGGGGTGGCGCGTGTACCACAATAATGTCCGGGGACGTGTCAATGGTCGTTTGAATTTCCCCCCCAATTTCTCTCTCCTGCCTGCGCCAGATGACGTCAGCTAAGCTGTTTTTTTATCAAAGTTCATTTAAGTCCCTGAACGTTGTCATTTGGTTTTCTTGCCCTTAATGCTATTATATAGGTTTTGATTTGATTCAATTGCGTCCTTCAATTGCAATTGATTATATATTGGACTTTCAATTCGGTCCTCATTCTTTTAATATTTCGGATTGGGCTGAAATTTTTAATATTTTTGGTATCAAAGTTTTGATGGATTTCAATTTGATCCTTCCATGCAAATTTATTATAAATCCTTAATATTTTCGGTCCCAAAGTTTGATTTCTTTCAATTTTATCCTTCCATGCAATTTAATTATGGATTTTAGTTTCATTTCGGTTCCATTTCTTTTAATTTCAGGTTATGTTTTCAATTATTTAATTTGAATGTTTGGATTTGCTTCAATTTTGTTCTTAAAATTACATGTATTATTTAAAGTATGTCAAATTCATTATATATTTGTATATTTATGTCAAATTAAAGTATGTTAAACTAATTATATGTTTTAATATTTATTGAATATTATTGCATAAGAATGTATATAGAGAGAAAAAAATTATCTAGGATTTTCTAAAAAAAATAATTTAATATCAGTATTCTTAAATACATTTAATATAATAATACAAGCAATAAATATTATAAAAAAAAAATTGTCTTCGAATTTTAATTTTGTGCTCTATTTTTTAAAGTTTATTTCTTAAAAAATATTTATAATATTTTGGTTTTTAATATTTAATATCTAATATTACTGGGCAAAAAATACAACTAAAAAAAAGGTCAAATTTACCTAAATTATCTACAATTAAAAAATATTCGAGTCACTTCCCGTTTCGATTACACTGTTTTTTTTAGACGGCAAATAAGGAATTATAGCATGCAAAAAATTTAGGTTTATTTCTAAAAATAAATTACAATATTTTTATTTATAATGTGTCAGATCTAATATTACAAGAGAAAAAAGGCAACTCAAAATTTGTTTTTGACAAATTTACCTGGATGATCTACAATTAAAAAATCTACGACCCACTTTCCATTTCGATTACACTATAAAGTATATGAGACTAATTATGTTTTAATATTTATTGAGTATTATCGCCTAAAAATATATATAGAGAGAAAAAAAATGACCTACGATTTCTTGCAAAAAAAAAATAATATCGGTATTCTTTAATACATTTAATATAATAATATGATTAATAAATCTTATAGATATAACTTTGGCTTTGAATTTAAATTTCTATTTTATACTCCTTTTTTTTGTTCTTTTAATAAACGGTGACCTTTTTTTCACATTATTCTTTTTTTAATAACCGTCGTGTCCAAGTCTTTTTTTTTTTTAACCGGGTTTCTTTTTTTGTGTTTTTTTAACCAGAGTATCCGTGACAACAAATTTCTAACAAATCATTTCACCTTCTTAACAAATTTTCTGACAAATTTTATCAAAAGTTTTTTAGCAATAGCAATATTCAATCACTTTTTGATTGAAAAAAACTATTTTTAATAGATTTTATCAATTATAATTTTACTAATTAAATATTAAAATAACAAAATACAATATTTATAAAATCAATAAATTTTTTATATAGATAAAAAAGCCCAGCGGAGCGGGCGAATTGGCTCGTAACATTCTATTTGTAAAGCAATCCTAATAGTCCTATTCATAACAAAATATTAATTTTCCCTTTGAAAAATATCATATATTTCATTTGACGACAATTATTATGAATTCATATAGTCAAGTCCCTATTAATTTCTTATAGACTGACTCTATATTAATTAGACTTGAATTTTCAATTTTAAAACTTATTTACAATAAAATTATACTTGATTAGTCCTCCAAATTTTATTTGATACCAATGATTTTTAATGCGTGACCCAGCCTAATCAAAATTGGTAAGCTACAAGATTTATATTTGTAACAAGAAAATCCACCGAGTAGGATAACAAAGTTGTAAGCTACAAGATGAACATCCCGGTATAATCAATAAACAGTACAGTTCTTCAGCATTATTCATTCGTAGAGGCTTCTTCTTGGGCTTAGAATCATTGGTGTCTTGGAGCCCAGTCCCCCCCCCCCCCCAAATTCTTGCAGCTATTTTTGACTCCAGCAATTCAGTTTTATTGAATGTATTTTCTGGAATGCCTTAGAGAAGTTAAACCCTCCATGGATGTATATGATTCGAGATGCCGCAATGCACTGCATAAACTACTTCTGATGGATGAAAATCGATCCATCAACCCAAACAAACAAAAAATCTAATCAGCCAACTTCAATCTTGAGAGGTTAACTCTTAATCCTTCGTATTTTCAAGCCTCAAAACCTAATTAATACTATGATTAAAGAAAGAAAGGTTTGATTAGCAAGAATTCAAATGGTAGTGTTGATCAAGTAGTTTGTGAATATGATTATGACTGATTTTTAAAGTATTTTTTATTTAAAAATAAATTAAATAATATTTTTTTTAATGTCATTGCATTATAATAATCTATATATACGAAGGAATCATGTATTTAAAAATTTAAAGTGTTAAATGAGATTTTAAAATATGATTTATAACACCTTATCAAATAAAATATTTTTAAATTTGAAATTTGTACCTGCTAATATTATTTTGTGTTGCTTGATTAACAAGTCTTTGATATAATATTAAAAAATTATATTACCTAAAAAATTTAAATTATTAAATAATATCTTAAAATATAATTTATATTAAACACTAAAAACTTATTTTCTTAAAAAAATATTTTTAAAACACAATTAGATTACAATGCAAAACATGCCTATTCTCACATAGCGATTACAAACTGAAACTCCGGTGGAGGCAGACGGGAACATAAATTTTGTTTTGCTTTCCCTCCAGGCTCCTAAGTGCTTGTTGGTTCTTTGTAGGTGCTATTCGCTGTGTATTGAGAATATTTTGCGGGCTGTTTGGATACGGATACAAAGTCATCTTTCGCTAAAATGTTTTTGCAATTTATCTTCATAAAAACATACAATTTTAATGGTATGTTTCAATTTTAAATATAAGTAAAAAATTAATAATTGA
This sequence comes from Salix brachista, assembly GCA_009078335.1. Lineage (NCBI taxonomy): Eukaryota > Viridiplantae > Streptophyta > Magnoliopsida > Malpighiales > Salicaceae > Salix > Salix brachista. Next base: position 9,173,205 of record CM018578.1, on the reverse strand, counting down.
ATTGATATAACCCGAACGACTTGATGGGTTGAAAGACAATCTGGATAGCTAGTAACAATATATTTTGTCTTAAGAAAAATGCAAGATAATATATATTTTTTTCTAAAAATCATTAAGACAACAAGATATTCGATCAACCAGGGTCAACTTGCTTTAACCTTTTAAATTCATGACCCGGGTCATGAGACCATAATAACCTCAAAAAAACAAATTAAAACAAATTATGAAGCTCAATTCTCAATAAAACTATTGTTAAATGATAAAATTAAAAAAAATCAATCTAAATTAAAGGAAACAAAAAAAATCTTTTGAAACAAAATTACAAATCTGAATAAAATTATGAATCTGAATAAAATTACAAAAATATCATTGGTTATCTCATATGACCTTTATAATAACCTTTATAATAATTGATTGCTCTAAAATTTTAATTTGAAATATAACAATATACGAGAAAACTCATCGTAAGACTTTAGTCTAATATAGCAACCGAATTGAGAGATATGATTTTAAAGTAAAACTCAATAATATTTTTTCTTATAAAAAAATTACTTGGCTGAAACAAAACTGTTAAAGAACTATCTCATTTAAAATCTTAAACTATTAGATAACGCCCTAGAATATGATTTATATTATTCTCCAACACCCCTCTCAAATGAAAACTTTTTGAGCTTGAAACTTGCATATGCCCACATTACTTTCTGCTTGATTTTTTTATCAAATAGAATGAGAGTGATGAGATTCAAACTTGTGATCGCTGGGTCAACAAGGCTCTGATACCATGTCAAGGAATATCTCACCTAAAAGTTTAAGGTGTTAGGTGAGGTCCCAAGATATAATTTATATTATTCTCTAACACATCCCCTCAAATAAAAGTTTTTTGGGTTTGAAAATTGCACACAGGTTCACACTACATTATGTTTAATTTTTATCAAATAGAATGAGGGTGGTGAGATTCGAATTTGTGATCGCTGGGTCAACAAAGCTCCGATACCATGTCAAAGAACTTTCTAACCTAAAAGCTTAAGCTATTAGGTAAGGTCTCAAAATATGATTTATATTATTCTGTAACAAAATAACATAAATGAAATTAGAATATTTCTGCTGTTTCTGCCGAAATTTGGAGAAATTTATAAAATATATAAAATTATGAATATTTTTTTTTATTGTAGTTTGTTTTATTTTTTAAATTAAAATAAGATACAAAAAGAACTATAGTTAAAATAATGATATTATTTGTTCACCAATATTAAAGAATTAAGTCAAAAAGTGATGATGGCTACTCCGTGGGTTGTGTTTACAATCAACAGGGTCTGAAAGTGGCTCAAAATTTACAAATTAACACCTGTTTTCATGACAAAAAGTCGTCTGGATATTTTTAAGCCGACACCGGGTTGAAATAGAGGTCTGTTTAGAAAAAATGATTTTGATTATTTTTAAAAAATATTTTTTTTATTTTTTTTAAAATATTTTTGAAACACAATGTAAAATATTTTTAAATTTGATGCTTAAAGATGCATCCATTTAAAGTTAATATGAACCTAAAATTATTTTTAAAGATTTTTATATCATTTTAATATCAATTTATTTTTTAAATAAAAAATATTATTTTAATAAATTTTTAAATAAAAATAACTTTGAGAATCACGTATTTGAAGATTTTTTTGAGTTTTTTTTAATGATTTTGAATTATTTTAATGTGATTATATAAAAAATAAATCTAAAAAAAAAATATCATTTTAATATATTTTTAAATAAAACATATTCTAAAAAATAACCCTTAACATAATTTCAAACACTATATAGAAAATACCTCTTCCCTTCGTAATCACACTGCATCATGCCATCTTAATTTGGAATACAAAATATCTTTTAATTAAAAATAATATATTTTAATATTAATATATATTTTTTATAATTTTAAAAAGATTATAATTTTTTTTAATAACAAATAAGTATACAGCCATAAAATTATTACAAAAAATTATGGTGTCATTATTTTTAATTCTTATATAGATATAAAAAGAAAAATTGTCTCATTGCCGTCGGGACTCCTCAGCACTCTCTATCATTCTTTTGTAATTTCACGGAGCAAGTTATCTTTCTAATCAACATCAATAAGAAAATAAATCTGCACCGAAAATCTTATCACGGGCGGCGAAAATAAATCTGTTCTTGCAAAATAGTATAACAATACTGTCTTTTATGGGAGATTGCATTCAAATCTTTGAAAATAATAATAAAAAATAGCTTTCCTTTCCTTCAGGGCATGGTCGCAACTCCCAACAAATATAAAAATCCCATAAACACACACACAGAGTAGTGTCACTATCAAATCCATTTCTTTCGAGCTTCTATAAAGAAGCATCCATGGCAACTCGTTATTGCAGGTTTCTCTATTTCTGTTGAGGGAGGAGGGAGGGGGGGAGGGAGGAGAGAGAGATGGGAGAATCATTTCCTATGACCGGCGGAGATGGCCCTTGCAGCTACACCAAGAATTCCAGTCAGCAGGTGCGCTAGCTGTTTTTGATTATCTAGCCTTGTCTTCCGGAGCCATTAACTTATTTACTGTTATTCATGTCTGTGCTTAGTGAGATGTGGTGTTCTAATTTTAAGAACAGTAATTATTTTACTTCTTGGCAACAAATTTTCTGATTCTAGACGAAAAATCTTTCAGATAATTAGTAAATCTAAATTCTGTAATCAAGTTTCAATATATACTATGTCCCAAGCATGATTGGATGATAAAGAGCTGGAGATCTGGATAGCAGATCTCGAGTTCGAGTTAGGACATATATTTTTTATAAGAGTTTAAGACAATCAGGGTATTACATGCTCACCTAGACTCATAAAATAGGTTTCCAACCTGATCTAATAACTTAAGTTTTAAATTGTTAGATGAGATGATTTCTTGATATATTATCAGAGTATTGTTGATCCACGAATTTGATTTTTTACCATTTAAAAAATGAGGAAATTAAATAAAATGGTGTTATTGAGTTGCTTGTCGGCAACAGAAACTTGAAGGAATGTGTCCTAGTTGCAGTGTTGGCATCAATCTGAGATCACAATGACTTGCCATTGGACGGAAAAGGAAACTGATAATCCAAACTCTAAACAAATTGAATAAAGGTCAAGACAAACAGTTAATGCAACAGCCATGAACTATATTTTTATCGGACATTACAAAGCTGAAGATGTCTTAATGCAGAGAGCGTCAGCTGCTAGTGCAAAATCATTGTTGACTTCAGCAATCCTCGAAAACCTTGACATAGAACATTCTTCAAGGATGTTTGCCATTGCCGATCTAGGTTGCTCGACTGGACCAAATACATTCATGGCTGTGGAGAATATCATAGAAGCCCTGACACAGAAGTGCAAAATCGAAGACTACTCTAGCCTCCCAGAGTTTCAAGTACATTTCAATGATCACGTTTCAAATGATTTCAATACTCTGTTCGCAAATCTCCCTTCAGACAGGAAATATTTCGCATCTGGAGTTCCAGGTTCTTTTCATGGAAGATTATTTCCAAAGGCTACCCTTAACATCATTTACTCAGCATTTTCTCTTCAATGGCTATCCAAGGCACCTCAAGAGCTAGGTGATGTGAATTCACCAGCATGGAACAAGGGCAGGATCTATTATACAGACGCACCTCGTGAAGTTGGCCAGGCCTATTCACTTCAGTATGCAAAGGACATGGAGTCCTTTCTAGCTGCTCGAGCAGAAGAGCTTGCTCCTGGTGGCTTGTTGTTAATTCTCATGCCAGGACGTCCGGATGGAACTCTGCCATCTCAGAATTCGCTTGGCCCTTTTCTAAGGCCATTGGAATCGTGCCTTACAGACATGGTTGATGAGGTATGTAAAAGCAGAAATCTAAATAATTAAGAATTTATTGTGTGCGTGTATATATATATATATTGTAACTGTGGAACCTCTGCAGGAAATAATAAGCGATCATGAAATCGACTCCTTCAACATGCCCCTGTATAGCCCTTCAATAGAAGAGTTGAGAAAACTGATAGAGAAAAATGGTTGCTTTGGGATTGCGAGATTGGAAACTCTGCCTCCGAGGTCTGTTCCATTACCTTCAGCAGAAGAATGTAGATCCGGGTTTGAAAGCATCTTAAGAAAACACTTCCGTAGTGAAATTATTGAACAGCTATTCGAGAGATATACTGCCAAAATTGCGGGGCAACCGCCGGTCAAGACAATTGATGGCTTTGCCATTGGATTGTTTGTAATTCTCAAGCGCAATGTATGATAAGATATATATCACTGTTTAGAAAATTCTGAAGCTATAATATAAAAATAAATAGAACTCTTTTTTTTTTAAAAAAAAACGTACTGATTTTTTCAAATATGCTAATCGAGTTATTAGGCTCGAAGCACTTGATCCGGAAAGTCCATAAAGTTATATTCTAAATAATGATGATTGAAGAGTAAAATTAAAAAAAATAATTCTAATTACACTGAAGGATTTTAAAAATAGCAATGCAAATATTGGGGATCAAATTAAAATACATAATAAATTTTATTTTTAATTGAAGAGTGAATTAAAAAATATTAATATAGTAAAGAAATGAATTTCTTTTTAAAAAATAATGAGGACAAAAATTGATATAAAAAATAAAAATAATGTTATAGTTGAAGGGTGAAATTGAAAAAAACAATAACTTATATAAAAGGGACTAAAAAATAGAAATAAAAACAATGAGGACCAAATTAAAACCATAAGACTATCAATTTGAATTGAAGTATGAAATTAAAAACCATTAAATTATTTACAAAAATACATGAAAATTAAAAACTCAAAGAATAAGGACCACATTCGAGTATATAATATTTGGTAAATTGAAATTGAATGATGTAATTGAAAACAAATAAATTTCTACAAAAAAAACAAGATAAAAAATTATAATAAAAATAATAAGGATTGGAGTTAAAATATCATTAATTGAGAAGATCAAGTTGTAATTTTTTGAGGAACAGAGGAAAAAAGGAGAATAAATAAAAAGAAAGACTTATTAACACCAAACTAGACAACCATTGATGACACATGCCACACCATTAAAAAAAAGAAACGAAGATAATTCAAATGATATTATGGAAAGACATTGCTTTATGCCAAAAATAACATATGTGCCTCTTGAAATAGCCCAACACCTTCCACATACTTACGAGCCCATTGTTTGGTTTTTTCTTCTTAGCTAAATACATAATTTCCTTTGAGCTTTGATGCGAACCAACCCAGAAACACCAGCAAGGACTTATGGGCTACCTTTTCCTTTTTTTTCTAAGATTAAGGGGCTGGATGAAAGGCTATAAATAAGACTTATGAGCTTTATTTAATTTTGTAAGCTACAGCCCAAGACTTGTTTGGGCTTAATTAAGATTTTATTTTCAACTAGGATCCAAGGCTTGCTTGGATTTAGTCATGGGCTTTACTTCTTAGGGTTTTGGGTCAGTTTTGAGTGAACCTCATTTAAGTCCACATAAGGGGTCCATTCGGGTTAGTTTTTAAAACACTATTTAAACTCATGTTGGCTAAATTTCGGCAGCCATTGATTAATTTTAATTCTGAACTTTTCAGTTTATGTGTGAGAGTGATTCTTGCATTCTTTAGTTCTTGAAAGAACTGAACCCGACTTATCGAAGATTAACTGGCTTCGTGGCATCATTCTACTCATTCCAATAGTGTTGGTGCCTTGGAGCAGGTTTTCATTGTATCACAATCCTATTAGACCTATTTCGGCTTTCCGGGATCAGATCTCATTCTTGGTTGTGGGTTGCGTGACCACGTGATCACGAGGTTCGCATCAGGTGGTATCAGAGCTAGGCTCCGAAACAAGGTCATATCATTTTGTTATTTTCGTGCTTTTTTTTTAGTGTTTCTTGAAGTTTTCCAGTGTTTGTGTTCATCTCCTTGTTCTTCGTGTCAGCGTCATATAATAAAAAAAAGAGGTTATATTTCATCGTTTTCTGTCTCTTCATTTCAGTATATTAATAAAAAACAGAAAAGAAAAGAAAAGAAAGAGAGATAGAGGCATTAGTTGAAATTTGAAGGATCATTGAAATCTTGCCGCAGAAAACACTACTCTGGGGAAACATAAGCAAACTACATTGGAATCAATTGAAAATTCATATTCTGTCTATTGGGCTTGAGATAGTATCATATGTCAACTTTGGGCTTATTCTGATATTTATTTCTTCAGGGGTTATTTCGATATTTATTTTTGCCGCAGAAACACTACCTTAGTTTACCCATATAAAAACACTTTAGAATCAATTGAAACTTTACATTTTGTGTCTTGGGGTTGATATCGCATGATATATTAAATTGGGGTTTATTTCGATATCGTATACTAGAGGTTTCAATTGGAGGTTCATTTATGCTGCAAATTGATCACACAAGGGTTTGTGTACCTAGAAGTACGAGAACGACCTAGAAATTGAGTGTTGTTTTTTGTTCAGTATTAAAATACTAAATATTGATTTTGAGGTCATTTCGAAGTCGTTTGGTCTGGGTTTCAATTTTGTTACGTAAAAATTGCATTAGAGGTTAGATTCTGCTCTAGTCTCAAAACGTGATCCTTACTGTGTAGTTTTGTCCAATTCTCTGTTTTTGTTCTATTTTCAGTTATCTAGGAGTCAAGTAATTGTTTTCGCTAGTATTTGCTTCTGTTTTATTTCGTGTCTTCGTATCGTCCACAATTCGTATGAATTTGCATTGCTACTCACGAAATCGTAATCGTAGTTTTGATTTTGCTTTGTTTTCAGTATTTTTATTGCTTCTTGAGTCTGCAATTCATAATTAGAGTGCGCTGCGTAGGCTACTAACTTTGATTTGTTGATTTTAGTTCTGAAAGAACCAAAAGAAAGCAAGTTGTGAGGTAAAAGGCGTAGTGAGCTTATTAGAGTGAAAAACCTTAAATTTTTTGTGTGATATACGAGAGTTATGAGGATATTATTTTTTGCTACTAACCAAATTTTGCAGATTCAAAGGATGTCTGAAAACAACGAATCAGCGACACAAAACGCTGAAGTAGCGTTCCAATTACGAGCCATGGGTCAGCAACTTGAGTTGTTGTCTAGGACATACAAAGATCTGAAAGATGAGGTGAATTCGATAAAGCAACTGAATAGTGGGGTTGATCGCCGAGGAAATACGGTCCGTACTGCAGTACAGAATAACAGATCTGATTTTGAAGAGTATGTTGATGAAAACGCAGATGTGGATGAAGATGACTATGATTTTGCATCTGTTGGCCAAGGAATCAGGTCTAGACCGAACAGAGCTAGGAGGAATGTGACTTTCCATTCCTCGTGAACCTCGTGAACAAAGCTAGGAAGAACACGTGACCACGTGACCATGAGCTAGGAAGAACAAGGAGATGAACACAAACACTGGAAAACTTCAAGAAACACTAAAAAAAAAGCACGAAAATAACCGAATGATATGACCTTTTTTTGGAGCCTAGCTCTAATACCACCTGATACGAACCTCGTGATCACGTGGTCACGCAACCCACAACCAAGAATGAGATCTGATCCCGGAAAGCCGAAATAGGTCTGATAGGAGTGTGACACAATGGAAACCTGTCCCAAGGCACCAGCACTATTGGAATGAGTAGAACGACGCCACGAAGCCAGTTAATCTTCGATAAGTCGGGTTCAGTTCTTTCAAGAACTAAAGAATGCAAGAATCACTCTCACACATAAACTGAAAAGTTCAGAATTAATCAATGGCTGCCAAAATTTAGCCAACATGAGTTTAAATAGTGTTTTAAAAACTAACCCTAATGGACCCCTTATGTGGACTTAAATGAGATCCACTCAAAACTGACCCAAAACCCTAAGTAGTAAAGCCCATGACTAAATCCAAGCAAGCCTTGGATCCTAGTTGAAAACAAAGATTTAATTAAGCCCAAACAAGCCTTGGCCTGTAGCTAACAAAATTAAATAAACCCCATAAGTCTTATTTATAGCCTTCCATCTAGCCCCTTAATCTTAGAAACAAAAGGAAAAGGTATCCCATAAGTCCTTGCTGGTGTTTCTGGGCTGGTTCGCATCAAGCTTACTTGATAATTACAAAAAAAAACTCATGGTAGAAAACAAAAAATGGCCCCTGGCCCTAGGCTTATTTTTTTCAAGGATGTTTTTTGTTATTTTATAATGTATTGTAATTGCTTATTATTTTGTATTTAGGAAAATACCTAATAGTATGTTAGTTTAGATTATAATAACCAAAAGAAAATGGCCAGGGTTGTAAAGAAAATAACTTTTCATTTTTTTTGTTAAATGAATAACCTTTCATATCACTATAGATCTCCAAAAACTTACTCAATTATTGTATTGAAAGCATATTGCCTTTTTGTTTCTTAAAGACTCTGTTACAATTTAGACAAACCACTTGGCCATAAGAATCCTAATAATTCCACCTGGGATAACTTATTTTATGGGGAAGGTAAAAAGTATCGTGTTAAATCTTATAACCTTTCAAATGTTTACACATTCAGTATATAAAGACTTAAGGGGTTGCTAATGGATCAACATATTTTAAAATTTTATTTTATCCTAAATCCATATTTGAAAGAGTCAAAGGTAGAGTGATAACCTAACATCTCAAGGCTTGGTAGAATGTTAGGGTTAGATGACATTGTTCTAACTCAATTTAAGACCTAAATTTTCTAAGGTTAAGTAACCGCTAAGCCCAAATAGATATAGATCTGACAAGCTTTTCTATTCAACTTTTTTCAGTTCAGGTATGTGTTGAGCTCAAATAGTCATGGGATTGAGAACCTGCCGGACCTAATATCTTTGGAGTTTAGTTATGTATTGAGCCTAAGCAAAAATAGATCTAGCAAGTTGTTAGACCTAACATCTTTAAGCTCATTAACATGCTAAGCCCAAACAGACATGAGTTTGGAGAGCTATCAGACCCAGGAAAAAAATTTGTTTTTTTGAAACAAAATTACAAATTTGAATAAAATTATGAATCTTAATAAAATTACAAAAATATCATAGGCTATCTCATATGACCTTTATAATAACCTTTATAATATTTGATTGTTCTAAAATTTTAATTTGAAATATAACAATATACGAGAAAACTTATCGTAAAACTTCAGTCTAATATAACAATCGAATTGAGAGATATGATTTTAAAGTAAAACTCGATAATATTTTTTCTTATAAAAAAATTACTTGGCCGAAACAAAACTGTTAAGGAACCATCTCATTTAAAACCTCAAGCTATTAGGTAACGCCCTAGAATATGGTTTATATTATTATCTAACACTCCTCTCAATCAAAGCTTTTTGAGCTTGAAACTTGCACATGCTCACATTACTTTGTGCTTGATTTTTTTATCAAATAGAATGGGAGTGATGGAATTCAAACTTGTGACCGCTGGGTCAACAAGGCTTTGATACCATGTCAAAGAATATCTCACCTAAAAGTTTAAGGGGTTAGGTGAGGTCCCAAGATATAATTTATATTATTCTCTAGCACATCTCCTCAAGTAAAGATTTTTGGGTTTGAAACTTGCACATAGGTTCACACTACTTTATGTTTAATTTTTATCAAATAGAATGAGGATGGTGAGATTCGAATTCATGATCGCTGGGTCAACAAGGCTCCTCACCTAAAAGCTTAAGCTATTAAATAAGGTCTTAAAATATGATTTATATTATTTTCTGACAAAATAACAAAAATGAAATTAGAATATTTCTGCTGTTTCTGCCGAAATTTGGAGAAAGTTTATAAAATATATAAAATTATGGATATTTTTTTTATTGTAGTTTGTTTTATTTTTTAAATTAAAATAAGATACAAAAAGAACTATAGTTAAAATAATGATATTATTTGTTCAACAATATTAAAGAATTAAGTCAAAAAGTGATGATGGCTACACCGTGGGTTGTGTTTACTATCAGCAGGGTCTGAAAGTGGCTCCAAATTTACAAATTAACACCTGTTTTCATGACAAAAAGCCGTCTGGATATTTTTAAGCCGACATCGGGTTGAAATAGAGGTCTGTTTAGAAAAAAAAATGATTTTGATTATTTTTAAAAAATATTTATATATATATATATATATAGATATATATATATTTTTTTAAAATATTTTTGAAACACAATGTAAAATATTATTAAATGTGATGCTTAAAGATGCATCCATGTAAAGTTAATATGTACTTATAATTATTTTTTAATATTTTTATATCATTTTAATATCAATTTATTTTTTAAAATAATTTTAATAAATTTTTAAATAAAAATAACTTTGAGAATTCTAATTTAGAGAATCCCACATATTTCATTTCTTTTAATAGTTACACACTTACACTCTTTCTCTTATAGAGAGAAACTTGCCAAAATAACTCTAACGGTAAGTAACGTAAATCCCATGCAAGTAACGTAAATCCCATACAATTAGGGATACATTCATTTATAGGATATACTTTCTATATTTAACTCTACAGCTAAAGCTAACATTAATTCCTAATCTGTACAGCTCACGAGAATCACGTATTTGAAGATTTTTGAGTTTTTTAATAATTTTGGATTGTTTTAATGTGATTATATCAAAAATAAATTTCAAAATAAAAAAATATCATTTTAATATATTTTTAAATAAAACAGATTCTAAAAAATAACCCTTAACATAATTTCAAACACTATATAGAAAATACCTCTTCCCTTCACAATCACACTGCATCATGCCATCTTAATTTGGATTACAAAATATCTTTTAATTAAAAATAATATATTTTAATATTAATATATATTTTCTATAATTTTAAAAAGATTATAATTTTTTTTTAATAACTAATAAGTATACAGCCATAAAATTATTACAAAAAATTATGGTGTCATGATTTTTAATTCTTATATAGATATAAAAAGAAAATTTGACCCCTTGCCGTCGGGACTCCTCCAGCACTCTCAATCATTCTTTTGCAATTTCACGGAGCAAGTTATCTTTCTAATCAACATCAATAAGAAAATAAATCTGCACCGAAAATCTTATCACGGACGGCGAAAATAAATCTGTTCTTGCAAAATAGTATAACAATACTGTATTTTATGGGAGATTGCATTCAAATCTTTGAAAATAATAATAAAAAATAGCTTTCCTTTCCTTCAGGGCATGGTCGCAACTCCCAACAAATATAAAAATCCCATAAACACACACACACAGAGTAGTGTCAAATCCTTTTCTTTCGAGCCTCTATAAAGAAGCATCCATGGCAACTCGTTATTGCAGGTTTCTCTATTTCTGTTGAGGGAGGAGGGAGGGGGGGGAGGGAGGAGAGAGAGATGGGAGAATCATTTCCTATGACCGGCGGAGATGGCCCTTGCAGCTACACCAAGAATTCTAGTCAGCAGGTGCGCTAGCTGTTTTTGATTATCTAGCCTTGTCTTCCGGAGCCATTAACTTATTTACTGTTATTCATGTCTGTGCTTAGTGAGATGTGGTGTTCTAATTTTAAGAACAGTAATTATTTTACTTCTTGGCAACAAATTTTCTGATTCTAGACGAAAAATCTTTCAGATAATTAGTAAATCTAAATTCTGTAATCAAGTTTCAATATATACTATGTCCCAAGCATGATTGGATGATAAAGAGCTTGAGATCTGGATAGCAGGTCTCGAGTTCGAGTTAGGACATATATTTTTTATAAGAGTTTAAGACAATCAGGTTATTACATGCTCACCTAGACTCATAAAATAGGTTTCCAACCTGACCTAATAACTTAAGTTTTAAATTGTTAGATGAGATGATTTCTTGATATATTATCAGAGTATTGTTGATCCACGAATTTGATTTTTTACCATTTAAAAAATGAGGAAATTAAATAAAATGGTGTTATTGAGTTGCTTGTCGGCAACAGAAACTTGAAGGAATGTGTCCTAGTTGCAGTGTTGGCATCAATCTGAGATCACAATGACTTGCCATTGGACGGAAAAGGAAACTGATAATCCAAACTCTAAACAAATTGAATAAAGGTCAAGACAAACAGTTAATGCAACAGCCATGAACTATATTTTTATCGGACATTACAAAGCTGAAGATGTCTTAATGCAGAGAGCGTCAGCTGCTAGTGCAAAATCATTGTTGACTTCAGCAATCCTCGAAAACCTTGACATAGAACATTCTTCAAGGATGTTTGCCATTGCCGATCTAGGTTGCTCGACTGGACCAAATACATTCATGGCTGTGGAGAATATCATAGAAGCCCTGACACAGAAGTGCAAAATCGAAGACTACTCTAGCCTCCCAGAGTTTCAAGTACATTTCAATGATCACGTTTCAAATGATTTCAATACTCTGTTCGCAAATCTCCCTTCAGACAGGAAATATTTCGCATCTGGAGTTCCAGGTTCTTTTCATGGAAGATTATTTCCAAAGGCTACCCTTAACATCATTTACTCAGCATTTTCTCTTCAATGGCTATCCAAGGCACCTCAAGAGCTAGGTGATGTGAATTCACCAGCATGGAACAAGGGCAGGATCTATTATACAGACGCACCTCGTGAAGTTGGCCAGGCCTATTCACTTCAGTATGCAAAGGACATGGAGTCCTTTCTAGCTGCTCGAGCAGAAGAGCTTGCTCCTGGTGGCTTGTTGTTAATTCTCATGCCAGGACGTCCGGATGGAACTCTGCCATCTCAGAATTCGCTTGGCCCTTTTCTAAGGCCATTGGAATCGTGCCTTACAGACATGGTTGATGAGGTATGTAAAAGCAGAAATCTAAATAATTAAGAATTTATTGTGTGCGTGTATATATATATATATATTGTAACTGTGGAACCTCTGCAGGAAATAATATGCGATCATGAAATCGACTCCTTCAACATGCCCCTGTATAGCCCTTCAATAGAAGAGTTGAGAAAACTGATAGAGAAAAATGGTTGCTTTGGGATTGCGAGATTGGAAACTCTGCCTCCGAGGTCTGTTCCATTACCTTCAGCAGAAGAATGTAGATCTGGGTTTGAAAGCATCTTAAGAAAACACTTCCGTAGTGAAATTATTGAACAGCTATTCGAGAGATATACTGCCAAAATTGCGGGGCAACCGCCGGTCAAGACAATTGATGGCTTTGCCATTGGATTGTTTGTAATTCTCAAGCGCAATGTATGATAAGATTGTTGAGTTTCACAATATGCCTTCTCTGATGTATAAAATCAAAGCAGTCTCAACATTGTATAAAGTTGCAAATTGGTCCTTATATAGGCCATGTTACAACATGCATAACGGAATGGAAAACTTACTAACAATATTCCAGCTACTAACTAATTTGGTAACTGAATAACAACAAATTGAAATAACAAACTTATAGCTAATTAATAAAAGACCCAACAAACCCTCCCTTAAACTGATTTACCCAACAGTGATCAGTTTAATGGTATTATGCCCACACCCATCATTTCTCTCAATTTCACATAAGTATCCAGCTTCAATGGCTTTGTCATCACATCTGCAATTTGATCCTGAGTTCTGCAGTACTTAAGCTCAACTACTCCTTCCTTTGTCAAGTCTCGAAGAAAGTGATATCGTATGCCTATGTGTTTGCTTCTCCCATGCATCACCGGGTTCTTAGACAATTTAATTGTAGAACAATTGTCACAGTAAATGACACAGCTTCTTTGATCCCAACTGAGATGCTTGAGGATTCTTTGGATCCATATGACTTGACAAGCACAAAATGCAGTTGAAATGTATTCTGCTTCTGTGGTTGATAAAGTCACTACAGCCTGTTTCTTGGAGCTCCATGATACAGCTCCAGATCCCATCATGAACACATAACCTGAAGTGCTTCTTCTATCATCCAAGTCCCCAGCGTAATCACTGTCAGAATATGCAACAATGCTGTCAGTTCCTTCTCCTTTTTTGTAACACACCCCCAGTTCACAGGTACCCTTAAGATACCGTAAAATCCTTTTTACAGCCACCATATGCAGTGTTGTAGGTTTTTCCATGTACCTACTCACCAAACTCATTACATATGTAAGGTCAGGTCTGGAAACCGTAAGGTACATCAGACTCCCAATTATCTGTTTGTACTGAGTAGGATCAACTTTGACTCCATCTTCATCTTTGGTGAGTTTGAATCCAGGAACCATAGGAGTCTTTGTGGCATTGCTGTTTTCCATGCCAAATTTCAGTAATATCTCTTGAGCATATTTCTTCTGACTGATGTAGATCCCCTTCTCATTCTGAGTTACTTCCACTCCTAAGAAGAATTTCATTCTCCCTAGATCAGTCATATCAAACTCCCTTTTCATTGAGTATTTAAACTCTTCCATCATGCCACTATCATTGCCTGTGTAGATTACATCATCTACATAGATGCTTACAATTAATAGCTTTCCTTCTTCCTTGGACTTTGTGAACAAAGTGTGCTCACTTGAGCATTTCTCAAATCCTTCTTTGAGAAAATACATCTCTATTCTGCTATACCAAGCCCTTGGGGCTTGTTTCAACCCATACAAGGCTTTATTCAGTTTCAATACCTTCCCTTCTTCACCCTTCTTAACAAACCCTTTTGGTTGTTCTACATAAACATCCTCCTCTAATTCACCGTGCAGAAATGCACTTTTCACATCCAATTGGTACACATATCAGTCATTCATTTCTGCCATTGCCAAAATTACTCGAATTGTATCCCACCTCGCAACTGGAGCAAACACCTCCGTGTAGTCAATTCCATGCTTTTGTGCATAGCCTAAAGCAACTAGTCTTGCTTTATGCTTATCCACCTCTCCCTTCTCATTCAACTTGGTCTTATACACCCATTTCACTCCTATAGCTTTTGTTCCAATCGGCAGACTAGTCAAGCTCCAAGTTTTGTTTCTTTCAATAGCCTCCATCTCACATTCCATAGCCTTAGTCCACTGTGGAATTCCTTCTGCCTCTTTATATGAGCTTGGATCTCCATATTCAGTATACATGACCATGGCTTGCATTGCATCCTCATCAGATAACCCTTCTCCTGTCACATGATCAGCCATCCAAGCTGGTTGCTTGGAAATTCTCCCCTGTGATCTGCTTGATTCTGCCAAGTTACTGCCAAATGTTGCTCTTGATTCTGCCAAAATTCTCCCCTGTGATCTGCTTGATTCTGCCCCATTGCTGCCAAGTGTTGCAGCTACTATGTTACTGTCATCAACTTCAACTATCCCACTGTCACCTTCATTTTCCCGTGTAATGTTTCCTTCCCTTTCAGCTTCAAGCATTCCAGAACCTGTGTTAATTCCATTGATCAGTTCTTCTTCATCATCCGAAGAATCAGCATGAACTGAGCTGTCTCCACCTTCTGAGCTACTGTCTCCCCACTCCAATAAGTTATCATTAGCCACATATCCTTCAATGTTCCAATCCCAGCTATCTTCCTCAGCAAATACAACATCCCTACTTATTATAACCCTTTTAGTAATAGGATTATACATCTTATAAGCCTTTGATTCACTACTCACCCCCAAGTGCACACACTTCACACTCTTGTCATCCAACTTTCTTCTCTTCTGGTCTGAAACGTGTACATAACCAATACAGCCGAAGATCTTGAAATGTTCCACAGATGGCTTTACATTACTCCATGCTTCTTCAAGTACCACATTATTCACAGCACTAGTTGGACTTCTGTTCATTACATGCACTGCCCAAGCAGTAGCTTCTGCCCAGAATTCCCTTGGAATTCCCCTCTCGGCTAACAGACTTCTTGTCATGTTCATGAGACTTCTGTTCTTCCTTTCTGCAACCCCATTTTGTTGTGGGGAATATGCAGATGTTAGCTGCCTTGTAATCCCATTGTTCTTGCAAAAATCAAGGAAATTTTCTGATGTAAACTCCCCTCCCCTGTCAGTTCGCAGACAACAAATTTTCTCATTGCTTTCCTTCTCTACCAGTTTTTTGAAGTTCTGGTTTTGAAGTTCTGGAAAGTATTAAATGCTTCTGCCTTCTCCAACAGGAAGTATATCCAAGTTTTCCTTGAGAAATCGTCTATGAAGGTAATCAAATACCTCCTGCCACTCATGGATGTTGGTGACACTGGACCACAAATATCTGCGTGTAGCAGCTGCAATTTTCCAGTTGTCCTCCATTGACTCTTCTTTGGAAATGATTCCCTGTGTTGCTTCCCTTTTAAACATCCTTCACACACCTTCTCAGGACATTTCAGTAACGGTAATCCCCTCACCATATTCTTGTAATACAACATCCTCAAACTTTTGTAATTCAAGTGTCCCATACGTGAATGCCACAGCTTAGCATCATTTCTAGTTGCAGCAGTTCTAAAGCATGCAAGATCATGGTTTACAGGTTCAATATGATTCATAGAAGCAATCAATACAAACATCCTATTTGCAGTCATCTCACTCTGCATAATAAGTCTCCTAGAGAAGTGAAATAATTTGCATACATTGTTTTGTATCAGTATAGCTAGACCTTTCTCTTGCAGCTGACCTAGGCTTAGCAAATTATTTTTCAATTCCGGTATATAGAATACTTGAGTGATTACTTGAACCACTCCTCTTACAGTCATTCTAATACTCCCTCTCCCCATTACTTTCATTCTAGAATCATTTCCCAACTTCACAGAATACCTATATTTCTCATCTAAGTTCTCAAACCAAATTTTATTTCCAGTCATGTGGTTTGAACAACCCGAGTCTAAGAACCATACCTCATTCCTTTGTGCTTGATGCAATTCCACATGAGTCATGAGCAGCATCTCCTCCTCCTCATCCAATTCTGCGTAATTCGCTCCTCCTCTTTCCCAATTAGAGCATTCATACTGAAAATGCCCTAATTTATGGCATTTGTAACACTCTATCAGCTCTCTATTCAGCTGCTGTCTGTCTCTTCCACCTCTTCCCCTACCTCGAAACCCTCTGACTATGCCCTTGCCTCTTCCCCTAGGTGCTCTATAGTCATGCACGACTTTAAAAGCTTGATCATCCTCTTTATACTCCTGCATTCTTTGCTCATGAACCAACAAGCTGCCATGGAGTTCATCAATACTTAAGGTGTCTAAATCATTCGACTCCTCTATAGAGCAGGTGACATAGTTATACTTCGAAGTCATCGACCTCAAAATTTTTCCAACAACCACATTCTGCTGCATCTTATCGCCATGAGCTCGCATTTTGTTAACCACAGTTAATGTACGAGACACATATTTATCCACCTTCTCTCCCTCTTTCATACTTAGTAATTCAAATTCTCTCCTTAGAGCTTGTAGTTGTGATCTGCGTACCTTTGTAGAACCTTGGTATTTTTGCCTCATTGACTCCCAAATCACCTTCGCAGACTCCTTATCAAGAATCGTCTCCATAATCTCTTTATCAATTGCTTGAAATAGAAAGTTCTTGATTCTTAGGTCTTTGAGCTTGGCATCTTCTACTGCTTTCTTCTGACCTTCACTCGCAGCTTGGGTAACAGTTGGAACACCATCCACTACGAGATTCCACAGCTCCTTGCTTCGTAGAAAATTCTCCATCATCATTGCCCAATGATCGTAGTGACCCACAAATTTGGGTATGGACGCTGCAACAAATTGCTCAGAGTTCGTCGTCATTTCTGGGCAGACTTCTTCAATTTCTTCACACTTCACAGCTCTTCACAATACTCACAATCACTCTCGATCACTCCGTGTTTCCCAGTGTTTTTCCCAAATTTCTTGTTCTCTCAGTCACTCTGTGTTTCCCAGTGATTTACCCAGTGTTTTCCCCTTAATCACTCAGAAATTTCCCTTTCTTTTCACTCTAATCAGATCCCTTCTCGGCAGGCTCTGATACCATATGTTGAGTTTCACAATATGCCTTCTCTGATGTATAAAATCAAAGCAGTCTCAATATTGTATAAAGTTGCAAATTGGTCCTTATATAGGCCATGTTACAACATGCATAACGGAATGGAAAACTTACTAACAATATTCCAGCTACTAACTAATTTGGTAACTGAATAACAACAAATTGAAATAACAAACTTATAGCTAATTAATAAAAGACCCAACAAAGATATATATCACTGTTTAGAAAATTCTGAAGCTATAATATAAAAATAAATAGAACTCCTTTTTTTTTAAAAAAAAACGTACTGATTTTTTCAAATATGCTAATCGAGTTATTAGGCTCGAAGCACTTGATCCGGAAAGTCCATAAAGTTATATTCTAAATAATGATGATTGAAGAGTAAAATTAAAAAAAATAATTCTAATTACACTGAAGGATTTTAAAAATAGCAATGCAAATATTGGGGATCAAATTAAAATACATAATAAATTTTATTTTTAATTGAAGAGTGAATTAAAAAATATTAATATAGTAAAGAAATGAATTTCTTTTTAAAAAATAATGAGGACAAAAATTGATATAAAAAATAAAAATAATGTTATAGTTGAAGGGTGAAATTGAAAAAAACAATAACTTATATAAAAGGGACTAAAAAATAGAAATAAAAACAATGAGGACCAAATTAAAACCATAAGACTATCAATTTGAATTGAAGTATGAAATTAAAAACCATTAAATTATTTACAAAAATACATGAAAATTAAAAACTCAAAGAATAAGGACCACATTCGAGTATATAATATTTGGTAAATTGAAATTGAATGATGTAATTGAAAACAAATAAATTTCTACAAAAAAAACAAGATAAAAAATTATAATAAAAATAATAAGGATTGGAGTTAAAATATCATTAATTGAGAAGATCAAGTTGTAATTTTTTGAGGAACAGAGGAAAAAAGGAGAATAAATAAAAAGAAAGACTTATTAACACCAAACTAGACAACCATTGATGACACATGCCACACCATTAAAAAAAAGAAACGAAGATAATTCAAATGATATTATGGAAAGACATTGCTTTATGCCAAAAATAACATATGTGCCTCTTGAAATAGCCCAACACCTTCCACATACTTACGAGCCCATTGTTTGGTTTTTTCTTCTTAGCTAAATACATAATTTCCTTTGAGCTTTGATGCGAACCAACCCAGAAACACCAGCAAGGACTTATGGGCTACCTTTTCCTTTTTTTTCTAAGATTAAGGGGCTGGATGGAAGGCTATAAATAAGACTTATGAGCTTTATTTAATTTTGTAAGCTACAGCCCAAGACTTGTTTGGGCTTAATTAAGATTTTGTTTTCAACTAGGATCCAAGGCTTGCTTGGATTTAGTCATGGGCTTTACTTCTTAGGGTTTTGGGTCAGTTTTGAGTGAACCTCATTTAAGTCCACATAAGGGGTCCATTCGGGTTAGTTTTTAAAACACTATTTAAACTCATGTTGGCTAAATTTCGGCAGCCATTGATTAATTTTAATTCTGAACTTTTCAGTTTATGTGTGAGAGTGATTCTTGCATTCTTTAGTTCTTGAAAGAACTGAACCCGACTTATCGAAGATTAACTGGCTTCGTGGCATCATTCTACTCATTCCAATAGTGCTGGTGCCTTGGAGCAGGTTTTCATTGTATCACAATCCTATCAGACCTATTTCGGCTTTCCGGGATCAGATCTCATTCTTGGTTGTGGGTTGCGTGACCACGTGATCACGAGGTTCGCATCAGGTAGTATCAGAGCTAGGCTCCGAAACAAGGTCATATCATTTTGTTATTTTCGTGCTTTTTTTTTAGTGTTTCTTGAAGTTTTCCAGTGTTTGTGTTCATCTCCTTGTTCTTCGTGTCAGCGTCATATAATAAAAAAAAGAGGTTATATTTCATCATTTTCTGTCTCTTCATTTCAGTATATTAATAAAAAACAGAAAATAAAAGAAAAGAAAGAGAGATAGAGGCATTAGTTGAAATTTGAAGGATCATTGAAATCTTGCCGCAGAAAACACTACTCTGGGGAAACATAAGCAAACTACATTGGAATCAATTGAAAATTCATATTCTGTCTATTGGGCTTGAGATAGTATCATATGTCAACTTTGGGCTTATTCTGATATTTATTTCTTCAGGGGTTATTTCGATATTCATTTTTGCCGCAGAAACACTACCTTAGTTTACCCATATAAAAACACTTTAGAATCAATTGAAACTTTACATTTTGTGTCTTGGGGTTGATATCGCATGATATATTAAATTGGGGTTTATTTCGATATCGTATACTAGAGGTTTCAATTGGAGGTTCATTTATGCTGCAAATTGATCACACAAGGGTTTGTGTACCTAGAAGTACGAGAACGACCTAGAAATTGAGTGTTGTTTTTTGTTCAGTATTAAAATACTAAATATTGATTTTGAGGTCATTTCGAAGTCGTTTGGTCTGGGTTTCAATTTTGTTACGTAAAAATTGCATTAGAGGTTAGATTCTGCTCTAGTCTCAAAACGTGATCCTTACTGTGTAGTTTTGTCCAATTCTCTGTTTTTGTTCTATTTTCAGTTATCTAGGAGTCAAGTAATTGTTTTCGCTAGTATTTGCTTCTGTTTTATTTCGTGTCTTCGTATCGTCCACAATTCGTATGAATTTGCATTGCTACTCACGAAATCGTAATCGTAGTTTTGATTTTGCTTTGTTTTCAGTATTTTTATTGCTTCTTGAGTCTGCAATTCATAATTAGAGTGCGCTGCGTAGGCTACTAACTTTGATTTGTTGATTTTAGTTCTGAAAGAACCAAAAGAAAGCAAGTTGTGAGGTAAAAGGCGTAGTGAGCTTATTAGAGTGAAAAACCTTAAATTTTTTGTGTGATATACGAGAGTTATGAGGATATTATTTTTTGCTACTAACCAAATTTTGCAGATTCAAAGGATGTCTGAAAACAACGAATCAGCGACACAAAACGCTGAAGTAGCGTTCCAATTACGAGCCATGGGTCAGCAACTTGAGTTGTTGTCTAGGACATACAAAGATCTGAAAGATGAGGTGAATTCGATGAAGCAACTGAATAGTGAGGTTGATCGCCGAGGAAATAAGGTCTGTACTGCCGTACAGAATAACAGATCTGATTTTGAAGAGTATGTTGATGAAAACGCAGATGTGGACGAAGATGACTATGATTTTGCATCTGTTGGCCAAGGAATCAGGTCTAGACCGAACAGAGCTAGGAGGAATGTGACTTTCCATTCCTCGTGAACCTCGTGAACAAAGCTAGGAAGAACACGTGACCACGTGAACACGAGCTAGGAAGAATAAGGAGATGAACACAAACACTGGAAAACTTCAAGAAACACTAAAAAAAAAGCACGAAAATAACCGAATGATATGACCTTGTTTCGGAGCCTAGCTTTAATACCACCTGATGCGAACCTCGTGATCACGTGGTCACGCAACCCACAACCAAGAATGAGATCTGATCCCGGAAAGCCGAAATAGGTCTGATAGGAGTGTGACACAATGGAAACCTGTCCCAAGGCACCAGCACTATTGGAATGAGTAGAATGACGCCACGAAGCCAGTTAATCTTCGATAAGTCGGGTTCAGTTCTTTCAAGAACTAAAGAATGCAAGAATTACTCTCACACATAAACTGAAAAGTTCAGAATTAAAATTAATCAATGGCTGCCGAAATTTAGCCAACATGAGTTTAAATAGTGTTTTAAAAACTAACCCTAATGGACCCCTTATGTGGACTTAAATGAGGTCCACTCAAAACTGACCCAAAACCCTAAGTAGTAAAGCCCATGACTAAATCCAAGCAAGCCTTGGATCCTAGTTGAAAACAAAGTCTTAATTAAGCCCAAACAAGCCTTGGGGTGTAGCTAACAAAATTAAATAAAGCCCATAAGTCTTATTTATAGCCTTCCATCCAGCCCCTTAATCTTAGAAACAAAAGGAAATATAGCCCATAAGTCCTTGCTGGTGTTTCTGGGCTGGTTCGCATCAAGCTTACTTGATAATTACAAAAAAAAACTCATGGTAGAAAACAAAAAATGGCCCCTGGCCCTAGGCTTATTTTTTTCAAGGATGTTTTTTGTTATTTTATAATATATTGTAATTGCTTATTATTTTGTATTTAGGAAAATACCTAATAGTCTGTTAGTTTAGATTATAATAACCAAAAGAAAATGGCCAGGGTTGTAAAGAAAATAACTTTTCATTTTTTTTGTTAAATGAATAGCCTTTCATATTACTATAGATCTCCAAAAACTTACTCAATTATTGTATTGAAAGCATATTGCCTTTTTGTTTCCTAAAGACTCTGTTACAATTTAGACAAACCACTTGGCCATAAGAATCCTAATAATTCCACCTGGGATAACTTTTTTTATGGGGAAGGTAAAAAGTATCGTGTTAAATCTTATAACCTTTCAAATTTTTACACATTCAGTATATAAAGACTTAAAGGGGTTGCTAATGGATCAACATATTTTAAAATTTTATTTTATCCTAAATCCATATTTGAAAGAGTCAAAGGGTAGAGTGATAACCTAACATCTCAAGGCTTGGTAGAATGTTAGGGTTAGATGACATTGTTCTAACTCAATTTAAGACCTAAATTTTCTAAGGTTAAGTAACCGCTAAGCCCAAATAGATATAGATCTGACAAGCTTTTCTATTCTAACTTTTTTCAGTTCAGGTATGTGTTGAGCTCAAATAGTCATGTGATTGAGAACCTGCCGGACCTAATATCTTTGGAGTTTAGTTATGTATTGAGCCTAAGCAAAAATAGATCTAGCAAGTTGTTAGACCCAACATCTTTAAGCTCATTAACATGCTAAGCCCAAACAGACATGAGTTTGGAGAGCTATCAGACCCAGTGTTCTTGGGTTCAAATACATGTTGAGCTGAAATATATATAGGTTTGACAAGTTGTAAGATTCAACATCTTTGGATTCAAATACGTGTTTATCTTAAATGTATATATAAGTCTAACAAGTTGTTAGACCTTATATCCCTAGGTTCAATAACATTCCAAGTCTAGATGCATATGAATCTAGCAAGCTGCCAGACCCAAATACTTTAGGTTCAGCTATATATTGAGCCTAGGTATATATAGGTCTAATGAACTTTCAAATTCAATATTTTTAGGTTTAATTACATACTAAGCCCAAATAGATATGAATTTGGCAACATACCACACCCATCACATGAGGGCTCACTATGATGCTATATCCAATTAGATATGGGTTTAATGACCATTATAGGTCTCATGATAGGCTATAAACTTCATTTTTTTAATAACTTTTAATATGAAATATTAATATCAAGAATACTCATCTCGTTACACCCCTAGGTCTATAAAAATATTTTAGGGGCTTATCATATTGTCATTGCTATTATTATTGTGTAAAAGATATTTATCCCTTTCTAATATGGTGTAAGAGAACTTTATTCCTCCTTAATGCAATCAAGAGAAAATTGCTCTTCAACCTCTCTATTCTAGCAATATGACAAGGTTTAAAGGTCATAAATATGTCTTGAATCGCCTAGGTAAATGATTCACAATATCTATCATCTAATTATTTATATTTTAATTTTTGTAGCATTTATCATGCAAGAGCATGAACAATCACTTTTTCTTCTAATGTAAAGTTCATTTTCTTATTTATTATTATTTTTTTATCATTTGAAAATCTTTAAATCCCACCAAATAGATAGTTTTATAGGTGTAAGGTAATCATCTGTTTCTTGAGCTTTGAAAAATATAAATTAATATAAACATGTGATTACCAACTATCGAAACACAAATAAAAACTCATTGAGCATAATAGATTTTGTAACATCATCAATTAATAAACTAAAAACATGGATGCTTATTATTCTAATTAATAATATGTTAGCAACAAATAGAACACGGGAAGGGTCCCGGGTCCAAATACCAAAATCTTCGTCAAGTCTTTGCTTTACTCGTTTTTTCATGGGCCCCATCTCTTTCTCTTGCACAGCCATTTGAAGCCGTGAATCTGGGAAACTGGCTTGTTACTGAAGGGTGGATGAAGCCTTCTCTCTATGGGAATAATGGCTTGCTATATCTTAATCTTTGCTTTACTCTTTTTTTCGTGGGCTCCATTTCTTGCTCTTGTACAACCATTTAAAACTGTGAATTTAGGAAACTGGCTTGTTACTGAAGGGTGGATGAAGCCATCTCTCTATGATGGGATACCGAACAATGATCTCCTGGTTAGTCTTAAAGCTGAAATTTTGTTATATATGAAACTTTTGTTGTTGTTCAACCATTTTTCTGTTCAAATTTACTGTGTAGGATGGAACTCAAGTGCAGTTCTTGTCCACAAAGCTGCAGAAGTATCTTAGCTCTGAAAATGGAGATGGGACCGTCCTAGTTGATGTAGAACGGCTAACCTTGGAGTTCGAAGAAGCGCTGGACATGAAGTTGAAGAAGAAGGATCGGTCCAAGGCCAAAAGACACCAGCTGGCAGCAGAGTGATTTCCTATTTTAGCTTGATTTCTATTTCCTATTCTAGCTTGATTTCTATTTCCTATTCAGCTTGATTTTATTTCCTATTCTAGCTTGATTTCTATTTCCTATTCTAGCTTGATTTCTATTTCCTATTCAGCTTGATTTTATTTCCTATTCTAGCTTGATTTCTATTTCCTATTCTAGCTTGATTGTAATCTGCAGCAATAAATGTCTCTAATCCTAGGGATCTTTGTAAGCCTATTTAAAGGCTATGAAACAATGGCAGAATACAGAATAATATATTGAGTTTTCTTTACACTTGAGTTCTTGTTTTCTGTGATTTACGTTGGTAAATCATTTTATCACCTTCCGTTCTGCGTCAAGTGGTATCAGAGCAAGGATTTGCCTTGTTTCAATGGCCAACAACAACAAAGGAGGAAGGGCTAATCCCCGTGACGCTGGTCGCAGGGACACAAATGCTGATCTGTGGGCAGCCATTGACGAACAAAGGCAAGCAATGGCAAGGATGGAAGCCATGATCCAACAGCTGGTTGGGGGTCCTCTGGCACCTATTAATGGGGGTGCCCGCAACCGTCCGGGGGTGGAACCTCCCCTTAGAGTCGCCAGAAACAGACCCTATGCTGACGATAGTGACGATGACTCAGAAGAAGAAGCAGCAGCAGGCGCTCCGGAGAATCAATGGCAGGGGCGAAATCAGCCTGAATACAGGGTACGGGCTGACATCCCTTTGTTCCATGGGAAATTACAGATCGAAGAGTTTCTGGATTGGATCTCCGAAGTCGAAAGGTTCTTCGATTTTACTGAGGTCGCAGAAGGCCGCCAAGTTAAACTTGTCTCATACAAGTTAAGGAGTGGGGCTGCTGTTTGGTGGGAAAAATTACAGCTGGACAGGAGACGCCAAGGCAAGGCACCCATACGATCTTGGAGGAAGATGAAACAACTCATGATGGGTAGGTTTTTACCCCCTGATTATGAGCAGTTCATTTTTCAGAGCTTGCAAAATTACGTACAGGGAAACCGATCAGTAGCAGATTACACGGAGGAGTGGTCAAGACTTTCAGTTTGTAATGACTTAAACGAATCTGAAGCACAACAAGTCTCTAGATATCTGGGTGGATTAAAATCATCTATCAGAGAGAGGATCGGTTTGCAGGTGGTGTGGGCAGTGGATAAAGCGCATAACATGGCCCTAAAGGCTGAACTAATGGAGAAGACTGTCAACCGTTTTTCCCACTATAGGAACACGGGAGAGTCTACTTCAAGGGACAAGTTCACTGCCAATGAGGTCCAGAACACCCCTAAAACGGTTCCAGACCAGATCCAGCAAGGAATAACCGCCACTAGCAACCAATCGGGAGGACGTCCAGCAGCGATGACAAGAGATGTCGCATGAGCACCAACTACCTATGCTAAACCAGGAGGATTTAAGTGTTACCGTTGTGGCCAGCCAGGACACCGATCAAATGAATGTCCAGCAAGGAGGCCTGTGAACTTGGTAGAGGCAGAACTTGAGGAAGAAGAAGAAGAACATATTGTAGAGGAGTTGTTGGAAGGGGCCGAAATTGCAGAAGAAGAAGGAGACTTTGTGAATTGCATGGTTCAGCGTGTTTTGTGTTCATCAAAAATAGAAGACCCATCACAAAGAAATAACATCTTCAAGTCTTGCTGCAGTGTGCAAGGCAAGGTCTGCGATTTAATCGTCGATACAGGAAGTTGCGAAAACTTTGTGTCTAGAAGGCTGGTGGAACATCTGAAATTAAGGGCCGAAAAACACCCAAAACCTTATATGATTGGGTGGATAAAAAAGGGGCCTAAAGTGAGTGTGACCGAAGTATGCAAAGTCCCTATTTCTATTGGGCAACATTACCGAGATGAAGTGGCTTGTGACGTGGTCGACATGGATGCTAGTCATGTATTGTTGGGTCGTCCTTGGCAATTTGATGTGGATGTGACCTATCGAGGGCTGGAGAATGTATATGTCTTCAATTGGGAAGGCAGAAAAATTGCCATGGTTCCTAAACGAAGCCAAGGTGGAGTCTTGGACAAGGCTACAAAGGGGGATCGCTCCCTACTCTCACTGGCCACTTCACTAATGGAGTTAGAGCTGGGAGTAAAAGAAGCCCAAGAGGTTCATGGTGTGCCTGCTGAAAATATGGCTGAGCATGAATGAAGTGTTCAAGCAGAAGTGAAGGCTCGATTGGAAGGGAAGAATGCAAAATATAAGGTTGCAGCAGATGTCAAGAGACGGGAGAAATTGTTTGCTGAAGGAGATCAAGTGATGGTATTTTTATGCAAGGAGCGATTTCCTCTTGGAACTTATAACAAGTTGAAGCCAAGAAAATATGGTCCATACAAGATCATCAAGAAGATCAATGACAATGCCTACGTGATCGATCTACCTGCCGATATGCACATCTCTCGCACTTTCAATGTGGCAGACCTGTATGAATTTTGTGCTGATACCCCAATCTATCCGGAATATAACTCGGGGTCGAGTTCTTCACAGGTAGAGGAGACTGATGTAGAACGGCTAACCTTGGAGTTCGAAGAAGCGCTGGACATGAAGTTGAAGAAGAAGGATCGGTCCAAGGCCAAAAGACACCAGCTGGCAGCAGAGTGATTTCCTATTTTAGCTTGATTTCTATTTCCTATTCAGCTTGATTTCTATTTCCTATTCTAGCTTGATTTCTATTTCCTATTCTAGCTTGATTGTAATCTGCAGCAATAAATGTCTCTAATCCTAGGGATCTTTGTAAGCCTATTTAAAGGCTATGAAACAATGGCAGAATACAAAATAATATATTGAGTTTTCTTTACACTTGAGTTCTTGTTTTCTGTGATTTACGTTGGTAAATCAATTTATCACCTTCCGTTCTGCGTCACTAGTAGCCAACCGGCCCTCAGCCTCCGGCTGGGAAACGTTCAGAGTAAGATCTTTAGGATAATGATCTAGCTAGACTTAGTTCATTATTGGTACTACTACTATTTTACCTTTTCTTTGGCCTTGAAAATATCTATCTAGGACCATTTTCTTTTCTGTGATTGTCTATGATTATAATATTATGTTGCATGTTTCTCACCCTTACTTTTCTGTGGATTTATTGCACAGTTGTGGAGGTTCAATGAGACACATTTCAACTTAAGAGTGTTCAACAAGCAGTTTGTGGGGCTGGAGGATCGACCAAGGAAACAAGGTAACAGCAGTTTCAGATACTGTCGGAAACTCCCAAACATTCCAAATTATAAGAAATAACGATGACCGTAATCTAGTTCGCCTCCAAGCATCAAATGGACAGTTCATTCAGGTATTGCTTAACCTTTTTTTTTTTTTTTTTTTTTTTTAATTTGGGCAGAGAACTTTGTCTGGATTAGTTTAGTTTAGGGTAATGGTAAATTTCCCCATTGGAGTACTATGGACCCCAATGAATCTAGAGCAATTGTGTACATGCTAGTAAATAATGATCATAACTATGATTAACTGTTTGGATCATTGTGTTGTCTGAGGCATAGCTAGATACGATTAGTTTAATAAATTATAAATTATCAGGCATCATATCTAGTTATTGTCAACTGGAGAATTACTTCGCTTTGCTGTGTAATCAGGCATCATCAGAGACATTGGTAACCGCAGATTATGTAGGCTCAGGTTGGGACGGCAGCGATCCATCGGTATTCAAAATGACTATTGTCAAATCCTTACGAGGTGAATATCAACTAACAAATGGTTATGGCCCAGAAAGAGCTCCTCAGGTCTTGCAGGTAAAAGTTTTAATTCGTAATATGAACAAGAGGAGAAGTATGTGCTAACATTTTATAAACTAGAGGTATAATTAAATCATGCATAACTCGCAATTTTTTTCGTCCTAGGATCATTGGAATTCTTACATCACCGAAGAGGACTTCCGCTTCATGTCAGAAAATAGTCTTAATGCTGTCAGAATTCCAGTTGGGTGGTGGATCGCCAGTGATCCCACGCCACCGAAACCTTTTGTTGGTGGATCTTTGAAAGCCTTAGACAATGCTTTCACATGGGCACAGTGAGTACAATTTACTAATTGAAATCAATTATTGGTTTATATAAATAACACCATGACCATTATTTATATATGTCTATGCAGGAAATACGGAATGAAGGTCATCGTTGATTTGCATGGAGTTCAAGGTTCACAAAATGGCAATGATCATAGCGGGACACGAGATGGGTATCAGGAATGGGGAGAATCAAACATTCAGGAAACTGTGGCTGTCATAGACTTCCTTGCAGAAAGGTTTAACATAACTAATAAGATTTTCTTTTATGTTTTTTTCTTTTTTCATAAGATAGATTCACCAAAATCAAAAGCACGGTTATGGAAATTTCCCCGAGCTCTAACACAGAGTGCAACTAAGCAGGTATGCCGACAAACCAGGTCTCGCCGCGATTGAATTGATGAATGAACCGATGGCCCCGGGAGTCAATCTAGACACCCTAAAAAAGTATTATCAAGCTGGATATGATGCCGTAAGGAAGCACTCTGAAAATGCTTATGTGATCCTCTCAAATCGACTAGGGCCTGCTGACTCCAAAGAGCTCCTCTCATTTGCAAGCGGTCTCAAACGTGTAGTCATTGATGTGCATTATTACAACCTATTTTCAGATTCATTCAATAACATGAATCCCCAACAGAACATTGAATATATCTATAATCAGCGAGATAGTGCTCTAGCAACTGTGACTACTACGAATGGCCCCCTCAGTTTTATAGGCAAGTCCAAAACCAAATTGTCTGCAATCAACACTGTTCTTCTTCTTCTTTTAATTTCCTTAGTTTGGCCTACCACTAACTGTACTGGTTCAGAAAACAAAAATGTTGATTTTTAAATGAAGTTTTGCAGGGGAATGGACCGGAGAATGGGCAGTTCAGGGAGCATCAATGCAAGATTACCAGAACTTTGCTAAGGCTCAACTGGATGTCTATGGGCGTGCCACATTTGGATGGGCATATTGGGCTTATCAGTGTGCAGCCAACCACTGGAGTCTCAAATGGATGATTGAGAACAACTATATAAGGCTCTAGATTCTCACCATGGCTACTACTTAGTAACTGGGTTTAAGGCTCCCTCTAGGCTTGCAGAGCCTCCACCTGAAAGAAACGTTCAACCCCTGTTCCCTTCTCTTCCACGATTATGAAAAAGTATGGAATTTTACAGGTCCAGGTGCACCAGTGCTTCTCCTTTCAGGAACCTCTAGTGAACATTTTCTTCCACTTTTGTTGTTTTCTTTCAAGAGCTCTGCACCCCGTGTGACATTCACATGCATAGCTTCACAGAAGATTGACCAGGACCAAGAAATTTCGCGAGCTAAACCAAAAATAACCGAGGCTTCGAACGAGGTCACTTCTTAACACTATCTTGCACCCGTCAAAATCTCAAAGGAAAATTAGAAAGAATAGCAAAGATCAAGTTCCTTTCATTTTCAATTAATTTAGGTCATTTTGAAGTAGAAAAGAGTCGGTGTTTGCAAACAAACAGAAAAGGAGAGAGAAACTGAATTGGTTTCCAACACATAGTAGACTTAAAATATTGTTAGAGAATAATATAAATTATATTATAGGATCTTATCTAAAATCTTAAAGTTTTAGGTGAGATGGTTCTTTAACATGGTATTAGAACTTTATTGACCCAGCGGTCACGAGTTTGAATCTTATCACTCTCATTCTATTTGATAAAAATCAAGTACAAGGTAGTTTAGGTCTGTGCAAGTTTCAAGTCCAAAGAGTTAATACTAACTTTTAAGGATATTGAAATCTTTTCACATGACTCATTAGTTATTGCAAAATTCACTCTATTATCATCTAGATTGCACAATAAAACAATTAAAATATCTTCGAAAGCAAATAATAAAAATAAAACTGACATCAAAGGGGCATTTTAATCTTTTCACATTTTTTTTATATTATAATGTCATTTAAGATGTAGTTTGATATTTAATCGAATATAAAAAATAATTAACAATTAAAATCCATTGTGAAACAATAAAAATACATTTAAAATCATGAAACATTAAACATAAAGTCAGGGGACATCTTGCTCTTTTTACAATGATTTTTGTTGTTGTTGTAATTAAAAAGTTATCTCAAGAACACTTTGATATTTAACTAGATTTAAAACTAAGCAAAATGTGTGCATGTTGCTCATTTGGAGGCCTTTTGGGAGGCATCCATGCCATTCAGCCAACTTGTGCAGTGCCTCTCGGCCTCAAAAAGTGTTCTTTTCATGTTGGTGCAACTTGTGTTCTTAGTGGTGATCTGATTTGTCGCTGGTGGGTTTTGTGTTTTTTTTTTCTCCTCTCTTTAAAAATTATAGCTTAGCCCTTTTAGTTGGTATTTTAACTTTAGTCTTTCTTATTTGATTTCTAATTTTTGGTCTTGATTCTTTTGTAGAAATTTTATTTATTTTTAATTGCATCATTCAATTCTAATTTATCAAATATAATATTTTTCAATCTAGTCCTTATTCTTTGGTTTTCTAATTTTTTTCGTTAGCCTTTTTGTAAAAGTCTTATTGTTTTCAGTTTCATATTTTAATTCAAATTGATGGTATTATATTTTCAAAATTGATCCTGATCCTCATTGTTTTGATTTCTAATTTCTTTTTCTTGACCTTTTTATAAAACTTATTATTCTTTTCGGTTGCATTTTCAATCAAAACATTGTTTTTTGTTTTTCAGGTCAATTTCAATCCTTACTTTTTTGATTTTTTTTCCTTTGACTAATTTTTTCTTTTGTTCAATTTCACCATTCAAACAAATACAAGATTATTTTTTTTTAATTATGATACTCATTATTTTAATTGTTATATTTTTAATCTTTTAATATTTGATTGATTGAAAATTAGACTTCATGATTTGACCAGATTAAATGCTTCAGGTTACAGGTTAAGAAATGTGAGTTTCTTATATAAAAAAAACATAAAAGCTTTATAATGCTTTTTAATTTTTTAATAAATTATTCCAATCTCATGATCTATACCACAAGTTTGACAAGATATCTATGGTTAACTTTACCCTAATTATCGTGGTTATAAGTATGTAAAACTATATATTCCTTTTTTACCTTATTTTAGTATCTAAATATTAGTTTTTGAGCAACAATAATAATAAACACCGCATGACAAAGCACAAACACCAAAACTAGTTGATAACTATATATAAAGTTATAAGCTACATTCAAACATTAAATTCCACTAAAATATCCTTATTTTTTTTCTCTCTCACACCTTTTTAGTTTTTTTTTTTTTTAAATTAAAAATAAATAAGATCCTTCAACTTTATTTATTTATGTCAAACTTTAATAGGTATTGTACTTGTTTGTTGGAAATCAAGCTTTGTAATATTTTTTTAATTTGATTTCTACTGGGGTTATTTGATCTTATGACTTAGGTCATGAGTTTGGTCCTTTTTTTCTTTTTTTTCTTTTAACACTAGGTTGATTAGAAAGTGCCCATCATAATTAGTTTGATTTATTTTCTATAGGGTTATCATCATCTCATGACCCGTGATGCAAATTTCATAGGTTAACCTATATTGATTCAATATAATGTTATCTTAGTATTTTTTTTAAATATCTTTCAATATGTTACCATATCAATATTTTTTAAAATATGTATATTCATCATATTTTGAGTTTATAAATATTTTTCTTTTATTAAAAATATTAATCTGACTTACAACACAACTTAGATGAAGGACACATGTTTGAGAATATAATAAAGATTGTTTTTCAAATTACATTTTATTTTGAAATTCATTAAAATAACATATAAATTTTTATTTTTTAAAATTATTATTGATATAAATACATCAAAACAATTTGAAAACAAAACAAAATTGTATATTTTTTTAAAAAACCATTTTTAAAACTCACTCCCAAACATCTTTTAGTAAATAAAAGTGAATTTATTAGGGATTGAATTTTATAATTTATTTTTATTTGTTTTTTAAATGATTATTTTAAGCTCATGACCCGATTCATAGATTTTGTGAGTTAATCCAATATGCTTAAGAGTGTTTTCCTCTTTTAATTGATTTTTTTTATTTAGATTGACCTGAGAGAATTGTATTTCATAATTGTTTTTATTTTTTTATGTTAGTATATCCTAATATCTTGATTTAACTTCATCAGATTAACCTGAGTTGACTGCAATAATTTTTTTTCTTTTTTATTGATTTTTTTATTTCATAAATGAATATTGAATTGATTGACTTTTATTTCTATGTAGTTATCTTGATCTTATGACATAGGTAATAGGTAACAAACGAGTTTAATGAGTTAACTCAGGTTGACTCGGATAATTTTTTATGTCCTTTTTAAATTGATTGTTTTTTCAATTTCATCCTTCAATATTGAATTGGTTGGGAACTAGTTTTATAATTTATTTTGATTTATTTATTAGAAGTTTATTTTAGTCTCATGACATTAGTGTGATAGGTGAACCGAGGTTGACTTCAAACATTTGTTTTGAATTTCATCCTTCAATATTGTATTGGTTGAGAATTGAAATTAATATTTTTTTATATGTTTTCCATGAAACTAGCACTCTCTTATAATTTAAGGCACAAAGTTTGCTAATGAACTCAACTTGACTCATATTTTTTTAATTTTTTTTTAATTGATTTTTTTAACTTTATATTTCAGTATTGAATTGATTTTAATTATTTTTTCAATTTTATCCTTCAATATTTGTTCGGTTAAAAATTGAGCTTTGTAAAGCTTTTATTTTATTTTATGATATTATCATAATTTTATGATGCAAGACATGAATTTAACATGTTAACCTGAGTTGACTTAGGTCAATTCACTGTGTTATTATCTCCATATTATTTTGGAACAAAATATATTGTTTTGAAATTTTATTTAGTCAAATTATGTTTTTCCTTGTTTTCCATATAACCCTTGAATATATCAAATCAAAACGGTTACATCAAATTATCTTTACATGATTGTTTTTACTAAAAACATATTAACAATGTCTAGATTTTTTATATATAAAAAACTGATCCTAACCGCAATATATTACAAGGAATTATCTAATGAAATACTAATAGTAGAGAGAAGTTGAATGCAATTAATTATCAAATGATTATTTTTTTGTATAATGTTGAAAACTGTTTTTTGGGGAGATTATTATATACTTGAATCCTTTACGACCTAGATGGGAGAGATGTTACTCGGCTATTATCTTTAGAATTATACTAGTTAATTGTCCGCACTACGTTGCGGGCCAAACAAATATTTTTTATAATTATTGGGATTAAAATAAATAATAGATTTTGCTAGTTCAAAAATAAAATATAACATTTATATATGTAAGGTTTGATATAATGAAACACATCAACATATCCTATTATAACAACATGAATATCGAAGTCTTAATATCTACAAATATTATACTATATACTAAAAGAGGTCATGGTTCAGTTATTGTAACTTTTGAGACAAATCACTGTACATTACAATAGTGTTGCTCAGTTTTCGAGTCAGTTCAATTTGTTCGGTTTGGTTTGTTTGGTTAGCCGGTATACTTGTTTTTATTTATGTTTTAACAAAAAAAAACAAAGAAATACCTGTAGCTCAGTGAATAAAACACAAGTCTCCCAGGTATGAAGTCAAGAGTTCGACCCTTGACTATCGCGCCTTATATATTTTAACGTCAATTTCCCCGAGAAAAAAAATCAAAAACATTAACAAAAGAGGGATCAAGAATTTTTTTTATTATTGTTGTTGTTTTTGTTGCATTAATAATGGGGGAAAAATTTAATCAAAGAAAAAAAAACTTTAACAAAAAAGCAAACAAAAAATAAAAAAATTATAAGGAAAAAAAATTGACGTTAAAATATATAAGGCGCGATAGTCAAGGGTCGAACTCTTGACTTCATACCTGGGAGACTTGTGTTTTATTCACTGAGCTACAGGTATTTCTTTGTTTTTTTTTGTTAAAACATAAATAAAAACAAGTATACCGGCTAACCAAACAAACTAAACCGAACAAATTGAACTGACTCGAAAACTGAGCAACACTATTGTAATGTACAGTGATTTGTCTCAAAAGTTACAGTAACTGAACCATGACCTCTTTTATTATATAGTATAATATCTTTTAAAAAATATGCATAATTGCTGATTAAGAAAATTAAATATTGATATTTTATGCATGAAATTAAAAGAATTGTTTCATTCCTTGGAATTTAATGGTAATCAAAGGAGGTATACAAAATGATAATTTATCACTGCACCGACAAACTGGAAGGGTTTACAGTCTGCATTCTCCAAGCCAAAACTCCTCCTTGAAATTTGGATGAGTTACACTTTAGCCTGTGCTTCTCTTTCAAACAAAAATAAATTCTTTCTTGGCTCCCATTGGTGTGCCTGATGAGTGCATACACATATAAATAGCAGAAACTTTAGTGGGACAACTGGTTGGAGAGACTGTGTCCTCTACGCAGCCATTAATTATAGCACCTTTCTCTATCCATTTTTATTATTATTATTATTATTATTATTTTAGAAGTCAGTATGCTATGTAACATCACAAAACAAAATCGTAAAACTGAATAATTCGAGAAAAAAATAAAAATCAGATCATTAAAATAATTGATTAAACTAATTATACTTTTCTTAAAAACTCTCAGTCCGGTTTGATTTTGAATTTACAAAGCTAAAACCAGTAAACCAAAACTAATCTGAATCAATTTAAATTAAAAAAAATATATTATATTTTTTAGAATTCTTCCGCTCATTGTTTTTTTTATTCCATTTTGATGAAATATAAGAAAGAAAATACTTAATTAAAGTAAAAAAAATCTAAAAAAACAAAAAAACTATTTTTCAATTTTAGTTAAAAAACAAACCAAACCGAAACTGGTCGGTTTGAACAGGTTTTAGTTTGATTTCATTTTTTGTTTATTTGATTTTTTTTATAAATAAAATCAAACCAAATCAAACAAAAAATAATCAACTATGACAAATTAGAAAGATCTTTTTTTTTGGAATGGCTTGCCATTTCAATCGTACGTTAGTGGGTGTGAGTGTGGGTGGGTGCGTGCCCATTTGCCTCTCGACCCTTACCTTTTTTATACTAGCTAATGTACCATGAGAACAAGGATCACTTAGCTTGTTTGGCGTGGCGGTTACTGTTGTGGTTGAGGTTGAAAAAAAGCAGTTGTATGAAAAGTGTTTTTAGCTGCGGTTCGTAACTGAAATTTAAGTGTTTGGTTAAAACTGTGGTTGAAGTTGAGTTTAATGAAAAACAGTTTTGTGTGTTTGGTTACCATGCTTTTCATATTGCTGTCAACTTGTGAAATTAATTAAAAATACACATATATACACACACATATATACATGCATATATATATAAATATTTTGTTGGAATAATTTTATATATTTATTAATAATTATAATAATAAAATGTTTGAAATAATTGAAGTACATTTTTTTATGTTATTTATTCAAGATCCCAATTTTTATTTTTTGATTTTATCAATTATTCTTGATCCCAATTTTTTTCTTGTTTTTTATGTCAATGATTAAATATCCCATTTTTTATTTTATCAATTATTCAATATCCCACTTTTTTTTATTTTAGATCCTAATTTTTTTTTAATCAATTATTCAAAATAAAAAAAAATACAAATAAAATGCAATTTTTTCAGGCAAAGGATGTGCATATCTGTATGCCTCTAGTTTAAAAATAACTGTATTTAATGACCATATACACAATTAATAATATCCATTGGTGCGAAGTTGTTTGATTTTTTGAATTTAATTAAACCCCTCTTTTTCTTTCGTCAGTTTCAACTTAACAAGGCTTGATTATTCATGATTGGCTAGCTGGTGGATGTTGCCTGCAAGTGGAAAACCATGAATAAGAAATGCAGATAAAATTGACTAGTCATGCATTATTGAGCTTGATTGAAATTAGAAAATGACGGTACCTGGATATTTTCCTGGGAAAATTTCACCTTTTTGGTGATGTAACTGGGAAAAGGAGAGAGTTTCTATAGAAACTAGCTTGATTGCAAAATACCAGTTGTTTCTGTAGCTTAGGAAAAGGAGAAAAGGCCAAGAGTGAAATAATATTTTACAAAAGATGAAGAACCTGGAACCATGTTAAAATCCAAGAAAAAATAATTCCCTTTCAAAACCAAGATGAAATTAAAAATAAGAATTAAGGATAAAGAAAATAACTACAAAGGCTCAGCCTTTTCTTCTTATCGAACTAAAAAACCAGAGAATCCCAAAACCCCAGAAAAACCCACCAAGAACTGGTAGCCGACATGAGAGCGAGTTTTTTCAAAAAGGAGAGGTGATCAATAAGAGAAGCAAAGACTCTTAGTCCACAAACAGTGATAGATTCAGCATATAAAGAGAAGAGGAATGATAAAAACAAGAGGAGAGGATTCTATTTTGTGGGCGCAACCACAGGCAAGTTGTTGGCTAAATTAGAGGATACAGATTTGCAAGAGAGGGAGGTGAGGGGGGACTGTCGGTGAGGCAAGAGAGGGACAGGGAGGACTGTCTTGGAGGTCTGTGGGCAGATGGTGGAAACGAGAAGGAAAGAAGGTGATGGTCTGGTAAAAAATGATGATCGGTGGCCTCATGGGGTGCCCTGCGTTCCGCAGACGCAAAAGCATCTCTCAGATGCTTTTGCGTCTGCGGCCGAATTAATATAAATGTAATGGGACCCACCTTCAAAATATATTTAGATGTTTGGTAAATTATTGTGTTGGCTCCGCGTTTTGCCTCAACCACAGGTAAAAACGCGGAGCCAAACACCCATTAATCTGTAAATCTGCACATGTGCGGCTTAGGTTTGATGTATGTGCAGTACATGAGTGGCTATAGGATTGGCCTTTTTCATATCCACTTTAGAAAAGTCACAGAGCTTTTTAAAAACACTGTATCCAAACGCAATAATTTTGGACGTCCCTAAAGGCGCACTATAGAATTATTGTTCTAATTGAATCTGCCAAGTATTCAAAATCTATAAATTGAGTTTTCAATTTGTTTTATATATATAATTCTTAATAAGAACATCAAGTTTATACAAAAAGCAGTTTTGTAACCCTTGTTTTATATATATAATTCTTAATAAGTTAACATGTCAAATTCTTGATCTCGATTATGAGACCATGATATCTCTATATAAAACAAATCAAAATAAATTATGAAACTCAATTTTTAATTAACTCAATGTTGAGAAATACAATTGATAATTTTTTTTTCAATAACTCATATTTTTTTTTATCTAAGTTAACGTGTTAAACTCGTAACCCGAGTCATGAGATCACGATAACTTCATAGAAAATAAACAAAAA
This sequence comes from Salix brachista, assembly GCA_009078335.1. Lineage (NCBI taxonomy): Eukaryota > Viridiplantae > Streptophyta > Magnoliopsida > Malpighiales > Salicaceae > Salix > Salix brachista. Next base: position 9,135,513 of record CM018578.1, on the reverse strand, counting down.
AATAACTTGATTCAACTTTGGTTACTTATTAGACTGGTAATCAAGATCATAAGATTGTGATAACCTCATAGAAAGAAAATCAAAATAAATTATGAAGCTTAATTTTTCAATAAAACCATTGTTGACGGTAAAACAATCCAAGTCTACCCGGGCTAATCTATAAAACATATAACCTTTATCATAAGACTAGGATAACCTTATATAAAACAAACCAAAATAAATTGTGAAGCCTAATTCATAATCAATTTCATGTTGAAGAATGAAATTAAAAAATAATTATCAATTAAAAAAATCCTCGAGTCAATTGGATTATCTTGTCAAAGTCATAACCCAAGTCATAAGACTGAGATAACCCCTTATAGAAAACGAGTAAAAAAAATCATGAAATCTAATTCTTAATCAAATCAATGTTGACAAAAGAAATTAAAAAATAAGTTACCAATTAAAAAGTGATAAAAAAAATTGAGTCTATCAAGTTAACCAACCAAACTCATAATACTATTTATGAGACCAAGCTAACCACAATATTATATGAAGTTTAATCTCCAATAAACAAATGTTGAAGGATAAAATTATATAAAAAAAAGGCTAAAAAACCACTATAAATGAATAGTGTTTGTGAGGTGTTGCATACTAAAAACACCACCTTTTTTAATTTATACTTCTAGATATTTGCCCTCACTAAGCCACAAGTTGAATCAATTTTTTGTAATATATAAAAAAAAAAACTAGATATTGTTAATATTTTTTTAGTAAAATGTTTTTTAAGCCTTATAGAGGTTGACCCGATATGATATACTTGCTAAATTTAAAAACAACTAATACAACTTATAAAAGCATATTTTTTATATAAAAATTCATGACAATATCTTTTTATATAAATAATATTGAAATAAAAACATATTTGATCAATCAAGGTTCACCTTCCAAGTATGCAATTGATGACAAAGCCATGATAAAATAATGTTGAAGAATAACATTGTAAAAAGCATAACTAAAAAATAAAAAAAAACATATTGACAAGAGACAACTTGCTAAACTAGTGATCTGGTTTATAGGAGATAATCTCAAAAGTAAATAAAAAATGAGTTGAATGAATTCAGACTGATTTGCCATTCTTCAATATTATAAGACTATAATAACATCATAAAAAGCAAATCAAAACAAATTATGAAGCTCATAAGATTGAGATAACCTCAAAGAAAATAGACCAAAATCAACCATAAAGCCTAATTCATATTCAACCCAATACAATAGGATAAAATAGAAATAAAATACCAATTAAAAAAAACCTTAGTCAATTGGATTAACCCACCACATTTATGACTTAGGTCATGAAATTGAGATAATTTTATAAAAATAAAATCTAATTCTAAATTAATCTAATATTAAAGGATAAAATTGACAAAAAAAACTTAATTCAATCAAGTCAACTCACCAAACTAGCGACTTAGGTTATGAGACCTAGCTAACCAAGTATAAAGCAAATCATAAAAATATATAAAGCTTAATCTCCAATAAAATAAATATTGAAGTATGAAATTATATATATATAAATATATATATGGAAACAAATCAAAAGAAAACAATAAAAAAAAACTATTGAAAGAAATTGTTTTACGTGAGCTGGATCATAGTTAAAACACCACCTCTTTTACTTTATAATACTACATAAATGACTTGTGCTTCGCTATAGGTTGGGTTAATTTTTTGTCAACAAAAAAATGTACGTTTATGTGATTTAAAAATCCGATTAATCTCTCAAATATTTAACCAGTTAAATTATAGATTTGAGCTAAACTAAGAAACTAAACACCTGTCAAATTAAATGTCGAAAAATGAAATCAATAAATTTATTTTTATTAAAAAACATTTCTCTCAAAGAAGCTAAATTTAAAAAAGATTGAAAAACAAAACTAAAGCAATCCATGTTATTTTGAAAACAAGGATAATTCTTTTAAAAATGAAAAACATATATTAAATAATGAAATTGCAAAAACAAATTAGAAAAAGGAAAAACAAAAGAGCAAACTCGAGTGAACCTTATAAAACCTAGAAGATCAACGCCTGAAAAATTAAATAGTGAAGAATAAAATAAAAAAAAAAACAATTTACTTTTTAAAACACAACTCTTTTAGAAAAACTAAATTTAACAAAAAACAAAATAGAGTGAACTCGTGTTATTTTTTAAAATGAATAATAAATCCTGTAAAAAAAATGAGTTTAATCTTCTAAACCCACAATCCATTTTACCCCCAATCTCAACCAAGTAACTTGGTAAAAATTAAATTTGATCTTTGAAAAATTATAATCTTCTCAATTTAACCTCAATTAGGTTCTTAAACATAATTTTCACCATTTAAGCCCTCAATAAAATTAATTTGACAAATATAAAGTATAATTGAGTCCTTGCACTTAATTAAATCATTCAATTTGACCCTAAATTAATTCCTAAGCATAATTAAAATTTAATTTGGCCCATTATTAAATCAAATTGGCCTATTAAAAATATAATTAGGCCTTCAACTTTATTTTTATGTAGATTTATTCGATAATAATTTTTTTAGCTTTGAATCTGCATTTTGTTTTCTATTTTTGGGCACAATAGAGATACGATCGGACTTTCAAGATCGTTCAAAATTTTCAACTATATTTTCCCACCACGCTAGCCTTTCTTATTTTATTTTTCTTATTTATATTTTTTATTTATATCAAATTTTGAGAATAATTCAGAAATGGGTTATGACAGTTTTCATGTTAACCAATTATTTTTTATGGCTCTAATAATATCTCAAATTTTCTTAAAATTATTAGTATATATTTTTAGCAAGTTCGTTAGGTTTATAAATCATCTTTGTAAAAGATAACAATATTAATGATTAGCTATCTAACTGAAAATTGGAGAATTGAACAGTAAACGAGTTCGTTTATAAAGGATTGACTAAGTGGGTGTTCGGTAATGTGGTCAGAATTGAAATTGAAAAAAATTAGTATTTTAGTGTTACTGAATTTTTTTGGTGAGTTCCACATTAAGGGTGTGTTTGACATTGCTTTTGCTTTTGCGATTGAGGTTGAAAAAAAGCAGTTTCAAAAAAAGCGCTTTTACTGTGGTTCAAAATAAACAGTGAAGTGTTTGGTTAAAACTGTGGTCGAGTTGGAGGTTGAAAAAAAAAGCAGTTTTGGGTGTTTGGTTACCAAGCTTTTCATATTGCTTTTAACTTGTGAAATTACTTTAAAGGGTATATATATATATATAATTTTTTTTAATATTGTAAATTTAATAATTATAATAATATAATGTAATTAATAATTCATGAAAAAACAAATATTATTTTTTATTCTCCCATCAAACTACTTGCAATTTCATCACGAACATATATTTCCCTTCCATTAGGACTGATTTGTATCTACACATTTTTTTTATTTTTTTTTAAATATATATTTTAAAAAAAACGGGCTTGGCCGAGGGCAGCCCAACCAAATTGGGCCTAAGCCCAACTTTGCTGGACTTGGGCTGGGCCGAGTGCAGCCCAGCCCAAGTCCAGCTTAAATAAAAAAGAAGTGAAATGGTGCGCTGCACTGTGCATGTCTTCTTCGCGTGACAGTGCAGCGCACCTGTGCACGTGAATTATTTCACGTGCACAGTAGCTGCCGACCGACCACCAAGATAGCTTCAACGGACGATACCGACGGGTAGAGGAGGCCGAGGTGGTTCTTCTTGTGATGGTGGCGTCTGAAATGGTGGCCTGTGGTGGCTGGAGGCAGCGTTGGAAGGTTGCGGTACTGTTCACCGACCACGACAAGAGCTTCAACGGACGATGCTGATGGGTAGAGGAGGCTTAGATGGTTATTCCTGTAGTGGTTTCGTCGTAAATGGTGGCCTGTGGTGGCCGGAGTCAACGACGAAAGGTCCCGGCATCCATGGCTGTTTTGGGGAGGGAGAGAGAGAGAGAGAGAGAGAGCCATGCACAGATCGATTTTTAACATGCAAAATACCTGTTTTTTTTAATTATCGGACATAATGGATTTGTCAAAAGGACAGCCGCACATTCTGTGAGTTTTGTTCTATATATATATATATATGTATCGGCGTTTCAGAAATACAAATCGCAGATACAAAAGGATCAAAAATCAGCTTTGCATGAAACACCGATTCAGAGCATTTTTTGGCTGGGTCCCATGCTTTGAAACACAGTTTGGTTGTTTACCAAACACTGAATTGAGAAGCCGTTTGGCAATCGTGGATCGCACCACAATGCCAAACGGCCACTAAAAAACGGATGAAACTCCGTTTCACACAAATCAGCTCGTAGCTACTTTTCATGGTGCTTAAGTGCTCTTCAACTGGCTGGCGATGGAAGACAGAGAAACCTCATGGTCACAGAGGATGAAGGTCCAAACTCTAGGGTTCTGCAAAGGTTCATTAGTTATTATGAGCCTTTGGTCTTAGCGATAATAACTTTTTTTTGACTTCTTTCAATATATATAATTTTTTTTATTTGTATTTCAGTTCTTTTATTTTATTTTATTTTTTATTTACTTTTGTTCCTTTTTTTATCATTATGTTATAATTCTTAATTTTTTGTTTGTATTTATATATTTATACTCTTAGATTTGACTTTTAATTTTTATTGTAATTTATCTTGGTATAAATGCAATTTGTGTTAAAAAGTAGTGTAAGTTCAAACTTTTTTCTATGTATATATAGTAAATCTTCTATTGTTAGTGATTTATTATCTTTGTATTTTTTTTATATTGTTTTGTGTATGTGTGGCATGATATATTTTTAGTTTAAAATGATTTTTATTTAAAAAGAAATTAAATTATTTTTTAAGATTTATTCTTCATATTATTATATTAAAAATATTTCAGAATACTGAGATTAAATTAATTTGAAATTTTAAAAAAAAAACTTCATTTTTTTATATATAGATTGTAAGGCGTTAATATTGAAAAAATATCAATATATATATATATATAATTATTTTTAAGAGAAAAAACCTTAAAAATAATTGTTATCACTATTTTTAACGTATTATCCATAACAAAAAGAATATATAAAAAAACTAAATAATTGAAAGGTTTGTACACTGATTATATTTTTTCAGATGTATAGCATTATAAAAAAATCTAAGACCATTAATATTTTTTTACTTGTTAATATGTGTGTGTTTATGCACTTTAAAGTAATTTCACAAGTTAACCTCAACTACAAAAGTATGGGAACCAAACACCAAAAACTGCTTTTCAATAAACCTCAAACTCAATCATAATTTTAACCAAACACTTAATTTCAGTTATGAACCGCAACTAAAAGTGTTATTTATGAAATTATTTTTTTTAAATTTCAACCACAACAGCAACCGCACTACCAAACACACTCTAAGAAAGGAAATCGGAAAGCACTTGTAAGAAATGCCAAAACTAGGTGGTTTTTTAGGCTGATTGAAGCGAATGACTAGTTCAATTTTTACATTTAGTTTACAAAATTAAATAAATAAATAAAACAATTAAATTATTTTTGTTCTTGCCTAAAAACCTATTCTTCTATTCTAATAAAAAATCCCAATATGTCCTTTGAAAGTGCATTTTAAAAGATAATTTATGGTGATGTTTTTCAAAAACAAAAGGATTAACTTAAAAAATAGTTAAAAATACAAAGACCAGATTGTAATTTAATCAGAAATTTATGTCATCTCTATGCAAATATAAAATAATTTAATAATGAAAAATTGTTAATAAGCATTTGATTTAACTTATGACTATTGGTTTAATTGTTGTCATCCGAACCTTATTTTGAGACTATATCAATGATTTATTGTAAAAAATAAAAGGAGCACATAGTTAAAAATATGGAAGGAAACGAAACCCCAAATATAGATGTTCAAGATCAGTGGGATGTTTTTCATATTATTATTTAGTATTCGAATTTAAAAAAATATGGAAGGAAAATAAATTATTTCTGAAATAAAGAATGACTTAATTAATATCATTACATGAAAACTGGTTATAAACAACTATTAAAAGTCTATTCAAACGAAAATTAAGATGATTGTTCATATTAAAAATAAATTTATATTTTTAACATGATTGTGGAAAAAAACTTATTAAGCTTGGGCCACTATTAATGGTCTGACAAATAGGAAACACATGACAGCGATGACCAGGGTAAAGGCCAGACATTAGCTAAAGTGAAAAGATATTGGTAGGCTGTCCATGCCTCGCTGTGTTAGTCTGGTTTAGGTTCATTCTATTCCACTTTTTTTTGTTTGTTTATGTATAATGCAATCTTTTCCACTATTGCATGTATCCGTCAAGGTTCATTCCTTTCACTTGCCCTCTTGTTATTGTCAAATTAAAGCTGTTCAACTTTTTGAGCTTGTCGTCATTTCCACTAAACTTGGACATGACATGAAAAATAAATCATGAAGGATTACAATAAAGAAGAATTCAAACTCCTATGATTTGTAATTTTCACAACACTATTGATATTCATGTTCTGTGTGTCTTTATACAAATGAAAAGCCTAATTTTAGGCATTCAAAATAATGAAACAAAACAACATATTTGCAATTACAATTAATATTAACATTTAAAGGGATAAGAATCTGATTCTATAATTATGGGATGCACAAAATCTCAAAAAGTTCAAGGTGACAACTAGACTTGTTTTGGTTGTTTTAGGGAGTCGTCAGGTTCCTTAATATGCCCCCGCAAAAACAGGCTACCGTCGGATTGATCGATCTTATCATGTAGGTAATTTGTCCTCTGTCTTAATAGAGATTTGATGAGTAATTCAGCAAGCTGAGAAAATATGAGAATTTTTCTTTCAACCAAATCTCGCACAAAGTGAATGTCTATCTATATATGTTTCATCCTTGAGTGCTGAACATGATTATAACTCAGCTGGGTTGCACCCAAATTGTCACACAAGAGGAGAGGTGGTTGTGGCAATTTGAAATTCAGTTCTTGGAGTAAAGAGAGCAACCATATAGACTCCGTTGCTCATGCCCTATACTTAACTTTATTGGATGATCGTGCAATCACATGTTGCTTTCTAGAGCTCCATGAAATGGGTGTGTCACCAAGAAAGTGGAGATAAATAGAAGTTGATTTTCGGTCATCCAAGGTGTCATCCCAATAAATACAAGAGAAACATTTGAGGCTTGGGCTAGATGTGTCTCTTATAGTGGTGCCATGAAAAATGGTGTTCTTTAAGCAACACAACAATCTTTTAGCTGTTGTCCAGTGAGTCTGAGTGGGACGATGCATAAACTATTAGAGTTTATTCACTGCAAAGCTTATATTAGGTCAAGTATTGCAAGGCTCCAATCACTCTTCGATATTTGGTGGAATAAACATAGGACAAACCATCTACCACTTGTAGAGAGACCGAGGTAGAAAGAGGAGTGGTGACATCCCTAGCACCGACCATACATGTTTTGGCAAGGAAATCTTTGATATATTTGTGCTAAGTGAGAAAGCCTTCCTTGGTAGGGATGACCTCAACACCAAGAAAAAAAATGTAAGGGCCCCAAATCCTTAATTGAAAATTTCTCTACATGCTGATCAATTATGAGTGCAACAAAAATTGAATTACTGCAAGTGAAAATGAAATCATCTACATAAACTAAGTAGTAGGTAAGGATGAAACCATCATGAAACAAAAAAAGAGAAGAATTAGATTTAGAGTATGAAACCAAATTCTACCAATGCCTATTTTAGAGCCGAGTACCGAGCTCGTGGTGTTTGTTTTACCCATAGATTGCCTTGGTAAGGAAACAAACATGGTCTGATATTTCTTATTTCTTAAGCCACGTGGTTGCTTCAAATACACTGTCTCTATAAGATGCCTATGTAAAAATACATTATTGACATCTAATTGTTGTAGAGACCAACCCTGTAGAACAACAAGAGTTAAAACAATACGTATGGTGACTGGTTTTACAACATGATTGAATGTTTCTTTGTAATAAAGTCCTGGTATCTGATTGAACCCTTTGGATACAAGTCTGGCCTTGAACGGATCAATAGAGCCATCATCATGTCATTTAATCTGAAATACCACTTACAACCAAGAATATTACAATTATTCGGAGGTGGGACTAATTGCCATGATTAAGGCAGTTAATTCAGAAGACATGGCATCATGCCATCTGAAATCAGTGAGTGCCTTAGTAAAACTCGTGGGTTCCAAGGATGATGGAAGAGGATGTTTGGTGACAGTAAATGATTTTTTGGTTTATAAATTCCATTAATGGATTGGGTAGTCATTCAATGATTTCGCACTTTCTGATGCTCAAATATGGTAGATACAGAAGGAATTTGACTCAAAATCAAGGGAGATAAAGGAGAGGGACTGCGTATCTAGAGAGGAGGCGGTTTAGGGGATGATCTACTCACAATAGATGACAAGATTTCAGTACCCATGTCCAGAGGAGTAGTGGTGTCAAGTGGATCCAAAAAGAGTTGTGGTAACGAGATCATAACAGGAGGTGTTGGGGCAATAGATGATGTGATTTTTCAAAAGGGAAAGTACCCTCGTGAAATATGACATGGTGAGAGGTGATGATCTTTCGGGAACAAGGCTCAACACATAGATATATATTTTGGGAAAGGTTGTAACCCAAGAATGTAATCGTTTTGTCCTTGGGATCAATTTTATTCTTATTGTAAGGCTTAGTCAACGGGTAACATAGACAACCACATTGTTTGAGATTGAGGTAGTTGAGCATTTGATTGAATAATTTTTTAAACGGTGAATGATTATTTAAAGTTGAGGTGGGCATTCAATTGATAAGAGATGCAACACTTTGAAATGCATAAGGCTAGTAGGAGAGAGGCATGTGAGCATCTATGAGTAAGGTAAGACCAGTCTCGACAAGGTGACGATGTTCTCTTTTAGACATGCCATTTTGTTGTGGAGTGTGGGGAGCAGTTGTGTAATGACCAATCCTATGAACATAAAGATGAGGTTTAAAGCCAATATATTAATCACCATTATCAGCATAAAGACTTTTAATTTTTGTGTTAAATTTATTTTCCACAAGATGGCTGAACTGTGAAAATTTGTTTGAACATTAGATTTATGAGTCATAGGATAGAGCCAATTATACTTAGTATAATGATTAACAAAAATAACATAATATTTTGAACCATTGATACCAATATCATTGGAGGGGTCCTAAACATCCATGTAAATCAATTCAAGTGGAGTAGTGCTAGTAAGACCACGGGAATGGAAAGTATGACGATGAACTTTGTTTTGAGAGCATGAAGTGCAAAGAGATAAATGACTGTTTTATTGGTGGGTAAAGAAAAAGCATGAATTAAATGAATGACCAATTTTGACAATGAATGACCTAGTCATTCATGCCATCCATCAGGTGTAGTTTGTTCATGAACATAACAAAATAATTTTGGTGTTGGTAGATGGTAGATGATCCGAAAATAGGTACACTCTATCTTCACATTCGCCTTTGAGTAGTATTGCCCTCATGATCTGATCCTTCACTAAAAAATAAGCAGGATGGAATTTAAGGTAAAAATTATTATGTTTGGTAAAGTGATGAACAAAGATAAGGTTTTTATGATCAGTGGGAACAGAAAAGTCTCGTAAATGAAAAACGCGATTGGACGATATAAGAGATAGGGACCAACTTGAGATATAGGCAAACCTGATCCATCACCAATTATCACCTCATCAATGCCATCATATTAATAATTAATCATTAGATTAGAGAGGTTGGTGGTCATATTGTGAGATTTCGCTGAGTCAACTAGCCACTTATTGTTTGTTCTTAGGAGGATGATGTATAGTTTGTAGTGAAATTAGCGATAGGCATTTTTGGAGAGAGTTTTGCTGTATGGACCATTTGATCACACCATTAACATTGTGGCTTGTATTTTCTGTATCCCGAAGTAAAGGTCCCATTTTTGTGATGTCCATATTGTTGCGAGGTTTATTGGAAAAAACTTTGGGTTCTGTTTATGTTGTCCATGAGCACTTCTTTGTCGATGAGAGTAATTAGCAGTGGGAACAAAAGTGTTTGTAGATTGATGATCCAACCATTGAAGATAACTTTCATGACTTACAAGAAGATCATGAATAATTCAAATGACAAAGGTCTCACGAACACGAATGGGTGCCGTAATTTCTCTACATTCTATACTCAATCCATTTAGTATGTATAAGGTTAAATCATCATCCATGTCGCGACGATGATTTTTCGCGCTACGCGCCCCGCCATCCCTCTCTGGAGAGACAACAGCGCGCGGTGAAATGGGGTGTACTTTATAGTCATAAAAATTACGATTATAATTATTAGGAGTCGCCACCTAGTATTAAGGTTACTAGGAACCTATTGGTTTGCGAGAGTATAGGTAAGGGGACTTGTTGTGCAAGGGGAAGACGCAACACCCCCAGTGCACCCTACCTAAGGTAAACTGCATTGTTGTTTGATTGTTTTTCTAAGTTAAACTTTTTACATTGCATTTTAAAAAAAATCATTTTTTTTGTCTGCGGGTGTACTTTACAATGTAATTTTACACCGCAGCTACAAATCTTTTTATTTATCTACGGATGTATTTTACAATGTAAACTTACACCGTATCTAATTTTTTTTTATGTACAGATGTACTTTACAATGTAAATTTACACCGTAGTTAAAACCTTTTTTTTCCATGGATTTACTTTACAATGTAAATTTACACTCTAATAGATAAAACAAGAATATTTATAATTATTTTTGATATTTTGGCCAAATTCCAACGGATAATCATAAACCGGTTACGATATCCAATTTTTGTTTTAAAACATGAGGAAGATGCAAAATATTTTTTTTTTATGAAAAATATGATGGAAAAAATCTTGGAATCCGGCCGTATGCACGAAAACAAAACCTTTTTATGCTTTTTTTTACTTTTTTATTTTTATATATATTTTTAATAAAATAAAGTAAAAATAAAATAAAAAATAATAATAAAAAAACAAATCAGTGGGCTGACAGCCCACTCCTGCGTGGGTTGGGCTGATAGCCTAGGTTGGCTGTCAGCCCACCTCTTCATGCATTTTGGGTCGAGCACAAAGCCCGGCCCGCCTCACACCCGGCAGGCCTGCATGAACAGTGGGACGTGAATTACGTCCCACTGCATGCAGCGCCGAGAGGAAGAAGATGAATGAACAATTATTTTTCAAGTGTGATGAAAGGTGTACTTGTTAGTACCGTTGGTTAAAGGAGATCGAGGTGGTTGTCCCAGTGGTGGAGGCGTCGTCAACGGTGGCCTGTGCTGGTCGAAGAAGGCGTCGGAACTCCACGGGTTCACGTCGCTGCTGTTGCCACCATCTCTGTTGCCTCGCCGAAGAGTGTGGCTAGGTTGCTGGTAAAGAGGGGAAGCTCACGGTGATGATGAGAGAGGTGTTGGGTGGTTGAATGGCCTCCAACGGTGTAGAGAGAGAGAGACAGAGCTTGGCAGGATTGGTTTTAGAGAGAGAAAACATTGTCGAACCGAGAGAGAGAGAGAAAGAACTGGTTGCCGAGAGAGGTAAGGGATTATTGCGTGATTTTCGTGATATCTCTTTGTTTTTTTGCTTGTTTTTCTTTGCCAAGATTTTCTGAAATTCTTCAGCAAATTTCTCGTCCCTTCCCTCTGTCTCCTCTCTGCCTCCTCTGTTTTTCTTTCTTTTTTCTGTGTAAAGTCTTCCTCCCTCTCTGCGTAAAACTCTTTTTTTTTTCCAGTGTTCTCCAAATTTCCCTTGCGTAAGAACTCCTTCCCCCAGTGTTCTGCCCAGTTTTTTCTTTTTCCCGTCTGCATATACATGCAGGCTATTTATACAGGAGGTGACAACCCTTCGGCTGCCCATTGCATGCAGCGATGGGTTGCCTGCCTGTGCTCGCAGGTGGCGTGCCTGCACTGTTCAGGTGACTGAACAGTGCAGTCACGCCTGTGATGATTGTGGGGAGGGTAAAAATATCAATTTGGTCCCTCAACTTTTAATTGGTTCAATCGCACCCCTAATTGCTTTTAAACTTTTAATTTTGTGCAATTGTATCCCCGTCAAAAATTCAATGCTAGCCTTAAATTTGCGCGCCTTTTTTATTTTGGTCCCTGGATTCCGATTTATGCTATTTGACCCTCAATTGACCATTAAATTCTCAATGTCTTCAATTGGACCCCTGATTTCGCACTCTTGGCTTGAAAAAAATCAATTCAGTCTCCGAAAACTCCAAACTTCTCAATTGAACCCGAATTAAGCTCCCTAACTTGATTTTTCACTGATTAAGCCCTTTATAAAATTAATTTGACCAACTTAAAATATAATTAAGTCCTTGCACTTAATTAAATCCTTTAATTGGACCCTAAATTAATTTCCAAACATAATTATACTTTTAAATTGGCCGACGATTAAATCAAATTGGCCCATAAAAATATAATTATATCTCTCGACTTAATTTTTACACAGATTTATTAAATGATAAATTATTTTTGCCTTAAATCTGTATCTTCCTCTATTTTTGGGGACAAAAGAGATACAATCGGACTCGCGGAAACAACCACAATTTCCACATTGATTTTTCTGCCAACGCCGACTCTTTTATTTTATTTTTGTTATTTTTGGGTTGATTTTGGGGAGTAACCCAGAAATTGGGTGATGACAATCCAAAACAGGATAATTAATGATTACAAGTTCATCAACAATCACTTTGATTCCTTGAAGGAATTCAGTGACTGTGAGATCCACGAGTGCTCAAGGTTAAACTTTTCTTTAGTTGCATTACACGAGTTCGTGATTTTCTTGCATATAATCGGGTAAGTGTTGTCCAAGCCTCATGAGATGTTTGGTAGGCAACAAGAAGGGGGGTATTGGTGTTGGAGGTGGAAGCAAAGATGTCATGAAGGATTAGTTTATCTTGGTGAACCTGATGGGTGTTCATGACTTTGGAGGTAGTGGAATTCATTGCATTAATTGCAGGGCATTTTTTTTACACCTATTACAAAATCTATGAGATCATAGCGAATGAGTAATGCATCAAATTGAGCTCTCCACTGAGAAAAGATAGAGGGCATGAGTTTTTTGTTGATGGTGGCGACAACATTGATGGTGATAATGGGTGAGTCAGTGGTGGATATAAAGATGGTAGTTATCTTGTAGGAAGTAGGAAGGATCAATACTCGTTAGAGATTTTTACTACTTTGATGCCATAAAGAAGAATGCAAACTACTATGATTTGTAATTTTCACAACAATATTGCTATTCATGTTCTATATCTTTATATAAATGAAGAGCCTGATTTTAGGCATTCAGAATAACGTAACACAATCACAATTAATATTAGCATTTACATGGATAAGAATATGATCCTATAGTTATGGGATGCACAAAATCTGGCAAAGCTTATAGTGACAACTAGATTTAAGTTGACAGTTGTTTAGAGTCATCACGTTCCTTGATATACAATAATACAAGAAAATTAAAAAAAAAGTCAATTGTTTGAGCTTGGTCCAAACAATTGGCACTTCAAAACCTACATGACTAGCAATTTATGGGCTAGTCTAAATGGTATGCCATTTCCTCTCTGTACTTTCTCTCTCATTTCTATTTCTTTATTCTTTCTCATTTTATTCCTCGCCAAGCCAAGCTAACTAGACACACTTTTGCATTTTTTTTTTCATTTTCCTTGACTATGCATATACAAATTATTCTCTAGCACACATATTTTCTATTCATGGTAGCACCTCATTTGTACGACAATTGCAACTACTCTTTTGCCGACATATCGTGTTAGCTTTTCTTATGCATTTACTTTTCACACCTATGAAACAACTAATGATATCACCAATATTTTCATCAATAGCCAGTACAACATAACAATTCATGACTCAACTTGCTAGAGAGCACCTAACTCAACTTTCTACAAAAATATTATCTTTCTTCATGAGAAAAGTTTAAGGACTAGTGTATGTATAAATACACTAAGTCACCATTTAAGAAAAAAAGGCCTTGCTTATGAAAAATACAAGTTTTAGTTCTATGCCATAAAAGTTCTAAGCCTATCCTTTGCCATGCAAGGTAGTTAGTTCTAAGTCTTAAGTCCTAACTCCATACATAAACTACACACAAAATACACAATCCCTATGACTTCATTTAATTTTTGTCTGTTTTATATTGTCATCTCCTTCTATATTTACTAACTTAAACATCAAAGAATCCCTTGTTTTAATAGAGAGCTAGTTTTTTTAGGAACAACCTATACTAGAGATAAAGGTATATGCTCAAACCCGCCTCCCTATTAACCTAGGATGCAACCATAGAGCCCAATCTTTGTCTAACTCTTTTTAAGACTTTATCATTGGTGTTAGCTATGAAAATCTCAAGCCCTAAATTTATGTATCCATGAAAGCCAACCAAGATAACTATAATGATATCATAGATTCTTGAAAGAACAGATAAAATGTTAGAAGCATCCTAGAGCTTGTAATGAAAAAGAGTGATGTTTTGTGCAAAAATTTACCAATCACATCTTATGAATCTAATTGAGTGGTATCAAAACATTAAGTCTAACTTTATCCTTAGATTTCATGATCTTTGCTTTATCTTATCTCTTGTTTCAACACTACTATTGTAGCTAAAATATTATGATTAAGCTCTTTTCAATAACCTAACAAGAATATAAAAGTACCATAACATATCCTTAAAACATTAGCAATAAAATTCTAAACATGGAAGTTCTACTCAAACTTAATGTCGCCGAAGCTCGTCAATGGAGTCCATAAATACTCTGAATAGGAACACGTGTATACCCTTCTTAACAAGACTCTTTTTAATATAATATAGGTGATAAAGAATTAGATTTGAGTAAAAGAAGTAAATGCGACTATATAAGAACACATTTATTTCAAATACTAGAATCTCTACAATGCTAATGGTCTTATACCAAAGCATGAAAAAGAAATATTAATGGACCTTTTTATTATATCTTAACATTCTTTGATATTCCGACCACACTTCTTACAACTACACATGTTGATGTTTATGTTGCCGACCATGCAAAATAATTCCATATGATACCCATTTCCAATGAAGAATGGTGTCATAACTCAATTTCTGGGTTATTCCTCAAAATCTACCCAAAATTAACAAAAATAAAATAAAAGGGGTTGATGTTGGCAGGAATATTAAGGTGGAAATATAGATATTTTTGAGAGCCATATCGTACCTCTTTTGTGCCAAAAAATGAAAGAAAATGCAAATTCAAGGCTAAATAATTTATAACTAAACAAATTCGTGTAAAAATTAAGACGAAAAACATAATTATATTTTTTATAGGTCAATTTGATTTAACCATGAGACATTTTTTAGGGTCCAATCGAAAAATTTAATTAAGTGAAAGGACTTAACTATACTTTAAATTAGTCAAATTAATTTTATTAAGGGCTTAATCAATGAAAAATCAAGTTCTTGAGTTTAATTTGGGTTCAATTGAAATTTTCGAAGACTGAATTGAATTTTTCCAAGCCAATTGTGTGAAGTCAGAGGTCAAATTGAAGATAATTGAGAGTTTAATGGTCAATGGAGGGTTAAATCGCATAAATCTGAAACCAAGGACTAAACTAAAAAGGGCACGCACAGCTAAGGTTGTTGTTGATATTCTGACAGGGATACAATTACATAATATTTAAAGTTCAAAGCCAATTAGGAGTGTAATTAGAGCAATTACAAATTAAGGGACCTAATTAGATTTTCACTTATCCCAAATCATTCAAAACTTGCAGACGTGACTGCACTGTAGGTTTAGGTGAAGAGGCAACCCATTGCCGAAGGGTTGCCTCCTGCCTATAAAAACCATGCATGCAAAGAGCATAGGGAGAGAAAGATTTAGAGGTGAAAATAATGACAAAGGACAGAGACAAAGGAGAAATGATAGGAGAATTTGGGAGAGTGTAAGAAAAATTGCATCGTAACTACACAACAACAACTCTCCCTCTTCCTCGGTATTTCATCCACCCTTTTTCATCGGCAGCACCGTCTCCCTCTCATCCGGTAGCTCTCTCTCTCAAAAACCTATTGCAACTAACTCTTTCTCTCCTCCAGCAGCAGCTCCCAATGAGCACAACGGCTGTTCCCTTGGCACTGACGACTCCTCCCCCACGCCTACAGCTCCCCGACAAGCTCAGCTCTTCTTCTCCAGCGCCAACAACGCAGTGATAGCCCCTCCTGCATAAAACCAGCCCCTTCCAGCGCTCCTCTCGGCCACCACAGATCTCTATTTTCGACGCCATCACCACCAACAGAACCACCTCGGCTTCCTCTACCCAGCAGCAGTGTCAGGTGAGCCTCCCATCTCTATCCATCTTTTGCCACTATTCACTTGCATATGAACAATAGGACTTGATTTAATTCATGTCCCCCTGTTCACATAGTGAACTAGCGTGGTGGTGGGGCTGGACAATGTCCAGTGGAGCCACCAGGGAGGTCTGGGTTTCCCGGCCCACTAGGGTTGGGAAGCTCAGACCAAACAGGGGTGGGCTGTTCGGCTCAGCCCAAAAAGAAAAAGAGGTGTTGGTAGTCCAACCCCAAATGATGGGCCTCTCGGCCCATCAGGGATGGGTAGCCAGCCCACACAAATTTTTTTAAAAAATAGAAAAAACTCAAAATTCAAAATCTACATTAAAAAAATCTTTTTTCTTAAAAAAATTTATAAACAAAAAATATGTTGTTTTCATGCATACGACCGAATTCCAAGGTTTTTACAGACATATTTTTCGTAAAAAATATATGTTGCATCTTTCTCATGTTTTGAAGCGAAAATTGGATATCATAACCGATTTACGATTACCTGTTGAACTTTTGCCAAAATATCAAAATAATCTAACAATTATTTTGTTTTAGCTATCGCGGTGTAAAATTACATTGTAAAGTACACTTGCAGATAGTTAAAACCAAGGTTTTCAAAATGTAGTTTTAAATTCTTTTTTCTTAGTCTTTCAACTCACAATGAGATAAAGATTCTCTTGCGAAGAGAGATCTACGTTGAAGATCAGAAAAGACCAACGGAAAAATCAAATTTAGAAAAATAATCAAACAACAATGCAGCTTGCCATAGGTAAGGTACACTAGGGGTGATGCGTCTTTTCCTTGCACAACAAGTCCCCTTACCCACACTTTCATAGACCAGTAGGTTTCCTAGTGACCTTAATATTAGGTGGTGACTTCTGATAATTATAGTTGTAATTTTTACGATTATAAAACAAACCCCTTTTTCACCACGCGTCGTTCTCTCAATTCAGGGATGGTGGGGCACGAAACGCGAACAAATCGTCGTCGCGACAAATGGTATGAATATAAAAAACTTTAACAAGTTCTATCATTTTCACCATTACCACGACCATAGCAGTAAGGAATTTTATGTTATGATAAAAGAGATTGAAAGATTAATCTTCTGGGGATACCTATTTATAAAGGAGATATAACTTGAACGAATAGGAAGAACCCCTCATCATGCATTATCTAAGATCACATAATTTTTAAAAATTATATATGCAGTATCTTTTAAACTTTTAAATAAAAATAGTAGTAATGTGTCTTTACATCTTTAAAATCTTGATGAAAAATATTCATGATGAGACCTCCATGTCTCGAATGAAAAACCCCTATGTTGAAGCATCATTGCCTCTAAACATATCTATATATCTCTAATGAAAAATCTTCGATATGAAATCTCTATGTCTCTAATAAAATATTCATGTCTCCAAATGTGTCTTTAATTAAATTTTTGCTGGCCAAAGTCTTATAAACATGAGTGTTTGAAAAACTTCGAGGGGTGGGGGGGGGGGGGACTACACATTTAGGCCATGCATGGTAGCGCCCTGTTTCTATGTTGATTACTATACCACTCAGTGTGTGCTTGGTGTTTACCCTTCATGCCTATAAAATAGTATATAGCATCACCAATAATTTCACAAATAAAAAGCATGATATAGCAACTCATGACTCAACCTTCTAAAAAACATCAAGCTCAACTTTCTAATAAAATGTTTTTCTTCTCCATGAGAAAAGCTCAATAACTAGGTGTATAAATACACCCAATTTCCTCGTAAGAAAACAAGTCCTTATCCATGAAAAATACATTTCTAAGCCTATCCTAGGTCATATACAAGGTCATGAGTTATAGGTCCTAAGACCAAGAATCTATAGATAGACTACACATGAAAACATACTCCCTATAACTTCATTTTATTTCTCTTTTACATTTTCTAACACAAGCATCAGGATTCAATATTCTAACAAGGAATGTTCAAGGAATGCCCATCTCTTTACCAACTAGGACGTAACCATGGAAAATCTGATTTTTATTTGATTTTTTTTCATGGTTTTATCAAATTCAATTAACTAGGGATCTTGTTATTTCTTAGATCTCTCCTTGATACTAGAATTGTTGTTAAATATATTAGTGAATATGTATGCTTTAATAGATTATGTAGTAACCGTTTTGCAACATTTTTAGGGCCATATACTTCATTAGGTTCTTGACCTAACTATCCATGCATGATTCATCATACCAAAGTGCAAAACAATATATTGTTTTTATGAAATAGTAATTTTATGCTATCCAAGAAAAAATTGAAGTTCTTCTAATTTACCAAATGGAAATACTTCATGAGGATCGATCATGATTAAGAATATTTTAAGAAAGAAAAAAGAGATAATTTTCATTAAATTATTAAAATGATGTAGTAATAATGCATAATACTATGTGGATTCTATATGCAAGGAGGCTTTTCAATTAAAATGGGTTTTTTTTCTTTGTATTATTATCCAAATTCAAATTTTTAGAGAGATTGTACATAATTTGTAAATACATTATTCTAGGTGTAGTTTATTTGTTTAACCATTGCGGAAAAAAAAAAGAATTTTACCATCATCATGCTATTTACTCTTTGAATAAAGAGTGGCATAGGCTAATAAGATACTCAAAGAAAAATATAAAATCATGATGAAATTGGAAAATATTATAATGGAATTGGTTATGGCTATTCAAAATTTTAATGCAAAATTAATACCAAAATAAAAAATGAAATAGTGAAGTGATCTCTAATTTTACTTTTCTTTTATATTTCATTCAAGAATATACTAAGAAAACATGAGAATTGGAAGCAAGAGTTTGATTTTCTGATTCTTTTATATTCCCTTACAAAGTTATACAATAAATAATTACAAGAGATACGTAAATGTGGATATAAATTTGAGTATTTTCGCAAGCATACCAGGCACACCACCGACGATCTCTCTCTCCATAGCGGCACCTTCCAACGTTGCCGTCAGCCACCACAGGCCACCATCTTTGACGCCACCACATAGAAAGAATCACCTTGGCCTCCTCTACCCATCTGCATCGGCCGTTAAAGCTCTCGTCATGGTCGGTCGGACGCTACTGTACACGTGAATTAATTCACATGCATAGTAGCGTTGCAGTGTCCACTTGAAGACGACCTGAACAGTGCAGCGCACCGTTTCACGTCTTCCATTAAAAAAGATGGACTTGGGCTGGGCCTGCACTCGGCCCAGCGCAAGTCCAGCGGAGTTGGGCCTGCTCTCAGCCGAGTCTGTTTTTTTAAATATATTTAAAAAAAAATTAAAAAATATATAGACACAGATCAGTCCTGATGAAAGGAAAATATTTATTCGTGATGAAATTGCAAGTAGTTTGATGGGAGAATAAAAATAAAAATCTGTTTTTTTCATGAATTATTAATTACATTTTACTGTTATGATTATTAATCTCAAAATTTAAAAACAATTTATATATATGTGTGTGTGTGTGTGTGTTCTTTAAAGTAATTTCACAAGTTGAAAGCAATATAAAAAGCTTGGTGACCAAACACACAAAACTATTTTTTTTCAACCTCAAACTCTTAATATTTAAATATTTCAAGCTCCGTGGCTCCCACGATATTGCCTACAACTTTAACATACTTAAATTGTTGCAAAACATCTTAATCAAAAGTAACATCATCCTTATCATATTTTACCAGGACTTTGATATTGACTAACTAAACACTAAAGCATGTTAAATAACATTATACATCATCATTTACCATTGCATTGTCACCTTTTAACACATCAATAAAGGCATAAAAAAAACTTAGAGCATACATGTACATGTTAATTCATAGCAATAACTAATCATCTTGAAAGAAAGAATCAAACATTTAATGCATTGAATCTAGCAAATAGCTTGAAAAGATGCCTAATGGTCATTTTAAGAAGAAATTTAAAAGACTAAATATAAAGGGAGGGGTTATACTTATTGGGCTTCATCACCTTATCAAAGTTGGAAATATACCATGTCAAATAATTTTACTTCTTAAGCTTGGAATATCTTGTTTATTCTTTAAACTCTAAATAAGTATCTCTACTTCCAATCTTGGATTTGCCTCCTTATAATATCTTTCAATTAATTCATGGTGAAGGGGTCATCACCAATACCATGAATAGTCCTTATAGCTTTCATTGCATAATTCTCAATAATATCCAAACGATATTTTTGCAATGTCTTGGTAGCTTAAGGTTGAGCTTCATTAGACATGCTTTTCAAGCTTGTTCATCTACAACATCATCTTGTGATTGTTTGCCTTGAGTGAAGCCAAAATCCCTTCAATGAGTGTTATCAAGTTACCCATTTGATCCTTGAATGATGCAGTCCTAGTCGTCATAACTAACATGGTGCCAAAACCAGAAACCTTGGTTGGTGATGGAGAGATTTTCAAATGTCAATTGTCGAAGATATCACTTTAAGTTTTGATGAAAAATCTAAACACCCTAATTGATTTTTATGGTGGGGTTACTAGTATTTTTACCCTTAGTGTAGTGAGTCCTTTTGCCTTCTATACATTTGACATTGTTATTGTCTTATGAATCGACTTAGTTTGCACTTATAACTTGGCAATGCACTTTGTAATCAATAAAAAAGTTAAAAAATCCTCAATGAATTATCAACTACCATAAAAAAAATGATAATGTTTGCACTTATAACTTAACAGTCTTATTACATAACAACAATGATAATGTTTTTTCTAGTTATTATTGGAAGGTTGTTGGGATTTTTTGTTTTTTTAAAGAAAAAAATGAGAGGTGGAAATGTCCCTAGTAGAGTCACTAGAAATTTGTGGACACAAATTTGAGTACCTAAAAATTAAGCAAGCACATGTGCACAAACATATGATTTATTAATGTATATGAATAAGCACAATTTTTGTTTAGAATACTCTTATTAAAGAATAAAACAATCCTATAGTTCTTTCTTTAAATTTGATTTATGACAACTTGATTTTTTTGTGAAATCATGACAAGATTTATACTTTGCTAGAACATAAATTTAGGCATATATTACGAGATTTTATGATTTAATGCTTTGATTATAGAAGTGTACATTTGATTTATCTTCAAATATTGGTGTGTATTACAGAGCAAGTTTTGATGATTTGATACTTTGATTATTTGAAAACTCTTATGGGAAGTTTATATGTGATACATCAAAGCTTCAAAGCGCAGATGAAGGATGCTTAGGAGCTTTTAAGAGAGCTTATTTACTTGAAAAGTTTGTCTTGAAGAAGATTATATATCCCTAAGCATAATTCTCCTTTATCTAGAATGAGGCCATCTATTCGCAAGGACACCAATATCTTTTGTTAATGTCATGTGATATCATTTTATTGATTGATTTTTATTTATAAGATTTTGTATTTATGATAATATATTTTAAATGTCACATCTCATGTATTAATGTTTTTATTGCCAAATAAATACCCAAAAATGCATGTATTTTCTATGTTATTTATTTCAAATTTACTTTATTTTTTATGTAGAAATAATTACAAAACAAACAAACGGCGTGGGATTTCCATTGTAGCGCCCCTCACAATGCACTGTGGACTCGAGCAGTGCACGGACAATTTTGGCCCTCGGGCGCGCGGCAAGGAGGGGCTGTGAGGCGGGGCCATTTTGGGTTTTTCCCTTCTATTTTTTTTTTAAATATTCGGATGGGAACAGTGCATTGACGGTTTCGTCCCCGGTAATAGGACAAAATAAGGCATCTGGGCGCGGGACACACGCATAATTGCGCGCGGCCGGATCGGCCTGGCCCGGTCCGGTCCGCCGCAACTTTTTCTTTTTTTATTATTTTTGGAAATGGCTAAAGACGGTTTTAGCCCCTAATAAGACAAAAAAACTGAATTGGGTGCAGGGTTAGAACGGTAATTGGCCCTATTTTTCAAATTTATTAATCGGCGTCTGTCAAGGCGTGAGGCGCACGCGCCAGACGATTTTCTATCTCACGCCCTGTTTAGGTGGCGCGTGCGGCCTCCTCCGGTGGCCAGAAATTGTATCCCGGAGGACAGAACAATTCGCCGCCGTGTGGTCGTCCTCCCACGGTGGTGCATGTCACCTGCACGTCAATGTGCAGGAGAGTCCCCCATGTTGCGTTACTTTTCACTTCGGTCCCTGGACTTTTAATTTCGTTTGTGGTCCTCATTTCTTTGATATAAATTTTGATTTTCTTCGATTGGGTCCTCCGATTTCAATTGATTGAATGTAAAAGTTTCACTTCAGTCCTTATACTTTGAATTTCTGGGTTGGTTGTATATCACTCAATCAATTCGGTACAAAAGTTCCGATTTTTTCAATTTTGTGCTCTGATTTCAATTGACAATAAATGTAACTTGCATTTCAGCCCTTTGACTTTTAATTTTTTTAATTTAATCCCTTTATATTTGATTTTCATTTCAGCCCTTACACTTTTATTTTTTTAATCTCTACTTTTGTCCATGTATATATAAGTGTATTTAACACAACAACAACAACAACAACAACAACAATAATAATAATAATAATAATAATAATAATCATGATTTAATTATTTTTCATTCTTACTCTTTTGTTATTTTTTTTTCCCTCCCGATAATTTGATAATTTTTTTTCCTGTAATAGCAATGATAAATTTTTTTTTAAAATTTTTATCTTTTGTTAAAGTTTCTGGGATATTTTTAGTCTTTCATTTATTTATGTTTCTTTCATTATTAACATAATAATAATAATTATAATAAGAATAATAATAATAGTGATTATTATTAATATTATAATAATAGTGATTATGTATTCTATTATTATAATTATAGTGATTATTTATTCTTTCATAATAATTATAATAATAATAATAATTTTTAATTTGTTTTTCTTGCTTGCTGTTGTGTTCATACTTTTTATTTTTTTCCCTCGGTATAATTTAATAATTTTTTTGTTTTTATTCTGGCGGCAATAATAATTTTAGATATTAAGACTCCGATGTTGCTATTGTGATAATATTTTAAATTAATATTGCTTCCTTTTCCGTTTTTGTTTTTATTTGCTCTTTCTATTAATTGATTTTTATAATTTTATTATCTGTACAATAATGATTTCAGTAATTTGTTTTTTTTTCTTATTCAAATATTTTGCTCTTTTTTGTAATGTTAGTGCGCGCTCTTTTGTGATAGTTTATGACGCAATACCTATATTCTAAAAAATGTAATCTATGTTTACATGACAAACTCAACTCAAAATTTTAAACATTTTATCTTTTAATCTATAATTTTTATTTACTTATATCATATAAATTTATCGTTGTAGATTTAATTATGTTAAATTATATATAAAAAAATACCCGCGGCAACGCGCGGGCAATTATCTAGTACATGATAAAATTTGATTGGTATTTTTTTTTATTTCTGAAGAAGAAAGTCTAGACATCAAGTATGGCTTAGTGTACAAGAAAATAATAATAATAATAATAATAATAATAATAATAATAATATTTGGCTTGGACGGAGAATATATCGCAGTATATACCCTGGTTGTGTTATAATTCAGTTAATCAACGGCTTAGATGTCACATGATTAGTCTACACATCTTGATCATGATTCCATCATAATATAGATTATTGACCAGTCAAGAGGAAGGAAGCTAAATAGAAGTCTGGAAATCATCATCCATTATTTAAGAAACTCTAGATTAGAGTATATCAAGCAGATATTAAATAACTATTCTTAAAACATTTGAAGTTGATAGATACATTTAATTTACATAGAAAATTAGTTTTGATTGTAATCGGTGGTGCCCTAGCAGTAGAATTATTGTTTTATTTTATTAAAAAATAATAATTGACGTAACAGGAATTAATTTGCAAGAATAAAAAAATACACAAATTATAAATAACAATATAAAAACACCAAGAGAGTAGAGGAGTGGAGAGTAGACAGCATTCATACTCATAAAAGCAACGAGAGAAAAGAAGCGTGACGTGGAGTTCTAGAACCCTGTGCCCGCAAGCAACGGCCAAGATTCGCTCCAAGTTCTCCCCACCCCACTCCTCCCGTTATCTTCTCTCTTTCGCTTCCTTTTTTTTTCCTATCAGTATCCCTCGCTCTCTCACTCGCTCTCTCTCTGGTGTAAGAGAACGAGACGAAGGAAAGGATGTTACTAAGGAAGCGTCCAAGGGGACCCATGAGAAGAACGGCAAGCATGACTGGTATAACCGTTGATCTTCCCAGCAACGTGGATGCCGGCTCATCGGAGCCTAATTCTGATAATTTTAACGATACCCTTCATTTAACTGCGAGACCAGAAGACGGGCCTCTTCCTTATCATCACAGCAACAACATGGTGGGTGCTTTTGATGGCGGCAATACTAGTGGATTCTTATTACATGATCAACGTTTATTGGCCACCATGGTTTCACCAAGAAACCACTATAGGAGCAGTGGCTCTGGTGATCATCTTGTTGAGGCTGCTCATTTCTTGAGGACTTGTGGACTTTGTAAACGCCGGTTGGGTCCTGGGAAAGACTTGTTCATGTATAGGTATGCTCATTAATTTATATTACATATAGCTTTTCTTTCGAGTTATTTGTTGGATTTTTTTGTTGCTGTTGTTTTTGTAGTTGCTTGCTTGTCTTCTTGAAGGGATTCTTTTGTTGTTGTTGTTTTTGTAGTTGCTTGTCTTCTTGAAGAGATTTTTTTCTGTTTTCCAGCTGGTCGTACTTTCCTTTTGTTTTCATGAATTCTGAAGGATTTTCAGTAAATTATTACATCCTATTATGTTCAGTCATGATCTAGTGTTTTTCATTCAACTAAATGCAGAAGTTTGTGTGGGATTCTCTGGTGTTCTTGTTAAAAAAAAACAAATCTGAAGACACTGATCTGCTCGTGCATCGAATATCCTCAGCTTCCTCTTATAGGACTTTGATTTTATTTTATGAAGAACTGCTTGCATGAATTAGTGTGTCTAGCTAATAAATGTTCTTTTTGTGAGAGTGTGATAATATTGCAGGGGAGATATGGCATTTTGTAGTCAAGAGTGCAGAGAACAGCAGATGAAACAAGATGCGAAAAAAGAAAAGGGCCATGTAATGATGGCATCAAAGAAAGAAGATCGCCGTGCATCAGCATCCACAACAAGCTCAAAGTCTTCTCGTAAAAGTGAAACTCTGGCTGCTGCTTGACCAAGCCAGACACCACTACTGCTACTACTGCTTCTCAAGAGGGACAAGATGACGTGTGATAAATGATATTGTAGAATTTACTGGCAAAAATATATATAATTTCATATCAATTAGCCAATCAGTCTCCTCTACTAGCTAGTAATGATCAGCCCACGTATATTTACATGATTCCCTGCACCACAAAATGTGGAAAACAATATGACGAGTGATCATCATGTAAAATATTTAGAAAATGAATGTGGGTGCAGTTATGTACTGAGATGCCAATGGATCTGGTCCTTTTCCCTCCCGATCGAGTCTTGTAATCTCTCTGTATGTTCAACCCTTTTCAGGTTTTCCATAATTCTCATGGCTTATTTCCTGTTTATATTCACTGTCGATCACTTTTATGCAATCAGCAGAACTGTTCTTAGGATATTGGAAATGATTTTACTTTAGTGGTGATATCATATGGGGGAAAGAAAAGATATTTAAAAAATATATCCTTAAAAATTATTTAAAAAATGATATATTCTTAATTAATATACAAACTTTATTGAGAAAATCTTTTACGGTCGAATAAAAATAACTTGTAATATAATTTAATGCTTCCATGATTGATACTATTATTTACTTTTTATTTTTACTTAGCATGCTAAGATTAAATTTGAGCACTATTTTGGAATTAAACGCTCAATTTAATTTAGATAAATTAATCTTAAAAATCATTAATTTAGACCTGCTCCTCTTCAACTTTTTGGACGATACAGATTAGAAGACCTTTGGATCGAAGCACAGTAGCCTAGCTAAAGAGAGGTGAGCTTTATTTGGTACAAAGCTAGTGATAGTGGATCTAGCTAGCATGCGTCACTGTTAATTTTATTTAATCATCAACCATGAAATATGGTATCTACGTCTGTGATGGTCCCTCACCCGCACCCTCCGGCCTGCTTGTAATTTTCCACAAATATAACTTTTACACGTTTGCTAGCGCTGATGTAATCGTCACTACAAAATTTTAATACATTTTACTCTCCTTTTAACTCGTATACACGTTTAGCTTTTAGTAAAAGGCCAATATGATTCATTTGACGGTCCATGGAAATTAAAATTAATTTATTTTTTCTTTCCCTATTCTTTTCTCTCTTCTTGTTGACTCATTGTAGTTATATGTATGTATAGATAAAATAATTAAACTTCTCTTTCTTTCTTAATAGATCATATAATTATCTTGGCAAAACCCCTGATTATCTTGTTTCAATTATTCATTCTTATCTATATGTTTTTAATTTAGTGACTTAACTCTTATATTATTATTTTTTCAAAAACAAATTCTAGTTAATTTAATAACTAATTTTGTTAAGCCTTAGTGCTAACTACGCACAAGGATGTTGTATTGTTAAATACCTTCTTCCATTGATGAAATGATCTTATATTTACGTAGGATTAACATCGCCTGATAACTTATCTTAAGAAAATAGATAATTAATGCAAGTTGTAACTTATGTTAAAAGCTAGATAAACTTAAAATAATATCATTTTTTCTAGGGATAGAGAATGATTCTATATTTCTTGAAAAGGTTTGTAAAACCACCGTGTATTTGTCTGGAGGTGTAGATCTTATTTATAGAGTAATATTACAGCAATTACATCAAGGTAATTAATATACAGAGTCAACGTATCCTTCTATACATGGCTACTGTCTATAATCAAGTAATTGCCTAGAATCATGGGGTTTAGCTTTGATAACAGATACGACATGATTTGAGGAGAATTTTGGGGATCCTGCTATATCTGTAATACCCCCCCGCAAGCCTAGTATCTCAGAATCAGAGATACGAAGCTTGGAACAGAAGAAAATAAAGGCAGGGCGGCCAAGACTTTTGGTGAATATGTCTGCAATTTGTAAGTGAGTTGGAACATAACGAATTGTGAGGACTCCGGAGGTCACTAGCTCTCTTACGAAATGATAATCCAAATCAATATGCTTAGAGCGCTTATGGGAGACAGGGTTGACAGCAAGAAAAATTGAGCTTTGATTATCACAGAGCAGGACTGGAGGTGATGGAGAAGAGACATGAAGGTCTTGAAGAAGATGTCACAACCATTTAACCTCTGTGGCAGTATGAGTCAGTGCCCGATATTCAGATTCACAGCTGGACCGAGAAACTGTTGGTTGCTTCTTAGAACTCCAGAACACTAGAGCACCACCAAAATAAATAGCATAACCAGAAACTGAGTGGCGGGTATCTGGACATCCAGCCCAATCAGCATCCGAATAAGCAGTGAGTTCTCTAGAAGAAGATGGAGTGAAAGATAAGCCGAAATGAAGAGTCCCCTTAACATAACGTAGTATCCGTTTGACAGCCTGAAAGTGAGAAATAGATGGCTTATGCATGAATTGACTAACAACACTTACAGCATGAGCAATATCGGGACGAGTAATTGTAAGATATTGAAGGGCACCGACAAGCGACCGATAAAGAGATGGATCATCAAAATCAAGGCCAGCCATGGAAAGATATTGAGCAACAACCATGGGAGTACCCACTGGTTTGGAGTCAACTAACTGAGCACGCTGTAGAATTTCATAGGCATACTTAGCTTGGCTAAGAAAAAGACCAGTAGATGAGCGATGAGCTTCCAAGCCCAATCAAAAAGCCAAGGTCCTTGATGGAAAATTCATGAGACAGCTTGCGAATAAAGGCATGAAGTAGTGCTGAGTTGCTACCAGTCATGACAATATCATCAACATACAGTAATAAGTATATTAAGTCATCACCCTTGGAGAGCACAAATAAAGATGGGTCAGCAGAACTACAAATGAAGCCAGTGGTTAAGAGAAAGGAGCTGAAGCGATGAAACCATGCGCGGGGAGCTTGCTTGAGGCCATAGAGAGCACGACGAAGCCGACAGACATGTGTAGGATATTTCGAATCAACATAACCAGATGGTTGATCCATGTAAACTTCTTCCTGCAAGAGTCCATTAAGAAAAGCATTATTGACATCAAGTTGTCGGAGAGGCCAATTATGTGAGACTGCCAGGGACAAAACAACTCTAACTGTGGAAGCCTTGACAACAGGGCTAAATGTATCAGTGAAGTCAATGTCTGGTTGCTGCGTATAGCCCTTTGTGACAAGACGAGCCTTAAGACGATCCACAGAACCATCAGATAGATATTTGATGCGGAAAACCCATTTTGAGCCTACAACATTGTGGTTGGGTGGTCTGGGCACTAGATCCCAGGTATGATTCTGATGAAGGGCCTGAATTTCTGCATCCATGGCAGCAATCCATCCGGGATGCTTAGCAGCAGACTTGAAACCTTTAGGTTCACGCATGGTGAGAAGAGAGTGGAACAAGCTGGAGTGAGGAACTGTGCACACATGGGAGCGGTGAGATGGTTTGAAAATGCCTGATTTGGAGCGAGTCTGCATCGGATGAGTGCTAGTCTGGGAAGGATGGCTCAAGTCTGTGGCAGAAGATGCATCAGCGACAGGATCTTGGTCAGTTGACACAAGAGGTGAGGCAGGTAAAGACTCATGCATCGAAGGAGTAGTGGAGTCAGCAACAGGATCCTGCAAGCCTGAAGGAGGAACAACACTAGTAGATGGGTCAGTTAAGCAAGATCTACATGCACGTGGTATAGAGTTGGGTTGTGTTGGTAGGTCAGCCACTGGAATGGAAGAGAGCTCAAGGAATGCACTAACAGGGGAGTTAGGCAGGGGCCGCGAGCAAGAGGTGCCTTGAAAGGGATAATGAAGTTCATCAAAAATAGCATGCCTGGAAATAAATACATTATTACTAGAACGATCAAAACAACGAAAACCATGATGGGACATATTGTAGCCAAGAAAGACACATGGACGACTGCGAGGACTTAATTTGTGGGGAGAATAGTCACGTAAATAAGGAAAAACAAGACAGCCAAACGGGTGAAAGTTGGAATAGATGGGAGGTTTACCGTATATCAGCTCAAAGGGAGACAAGCCATCAAGAATTTGTGTGGGCAACCGATTGACGATGAAAGCTGCTGTGCTAAAGGCATCAACCCAAAATCGTAGAGGAACATGTGAGTGAAAAAGCATGGCCAAACCAGTTTCAGTTATATGTCGATGTTTTCGCTCGCCCGACCATTTTGGGCTGGTGTATAAGGATAAGACATTTTATGATGAATGCCACAATTTTGTAAGTGATTCTGAAATTGATGATTTGTGAATTCAGTGCCTCCATCGCTTTGAAATGCTTTGATTTTAAGTGAAAATTGATTTTCTACAAATTTCTGGAATTGAATAAAAATATGGAAAAAATCAGATTTAAGTTTTAAAGGATAGAGCCACGTGAATCGGGAATGATCAACAAAAATAACATAATATTTATAACCTAAATTGGATGGAACGGGAAATGGACCCCATAAATCACAATGAATAAGATCCAAAACATGAGATGCCCGTTTGTCAATATGTTGAAATGGCAGTCAATGGCTTTTTGCAAGTTGGCAACTAGAGCAAATAGTGGGAGTGGGCAGCAAAGAGGTCACACATAATTGGCGCTTTTTATTTAAAAGAGAAATAATAGAGTGAGACACATGGCCCAAACACGCATGCCAAACATCAAATGATGCTTGAGGACAATTATTTTGAAAAATAGAAAGCAAAGAGTGATGTCCATGATAAAGCACATAAAGATCATTTTCACGTCGCCCGGTTGCCACCACCTTTCCTGTGACTAGATTTTGTATAACAAAACGGTTACCAGTAAATATAACAGAAAAAGGAAAATCAAAGGTAAGTTTGCTAATGGAAATTAAATTTTTGGTTAAGCCAGGCACGACTAGAACATCCTTTAAAGTAAGGGAAGGAGTGGGAGAAAGGATACCAGTATGAGAAATGGGAAGAGTGGCACCGTTACCGACAACAACACAATCCTTACCAGTGTACATATCAGACTTGTCCAACTGAGCAACATCATTGGTCATGTGTGCAGTAGCGCCGGTGTCTGTATACCAATCAGAGGCCTGAGTAAAAGACTCCACAAGGTTGGCAGATTTTGAGGAATGAGAGTAACGTTCATGACAAGAATTGGCATAATGACCTTCCTCTCGACAAATCTGACAGCGAATACGGCGGTTGTGTTGAAAGCGACCATGTCCACGACCACGACCCCCACGAGAGGGACAATTTCCACCACGAGAAGAGACAAATTTATTACTGTGGTAGGCAGTAAAAGCAGCAGAAGTGGATCCCGTGGGAGGTAGTTCCAATGATTTAATAAAGTTTTCATAACTCTCTGCCATGAGAACAATCTCCGTAAAGGAAGGGAGAGATGGAAGAGATAGCTGTGTAGTAGAAAAGGTGGAGAAGGCAGAGCCAAGTCCACGTAAGTACCAGTGTATTTTGTCGAGATCATCTACAGGGCGACCCATTGCAGCAAGCTGGTCACAAACAGCTTGAACTCACGGGAATATTCAACAACAGATCGAGAATCTTTCTTCATGTGCTGCAATTCATCTTTGAAACGTAGTTCCCGAGATTTTGAACGATGACTAAATGTTGTCTCCAAAGTGGACCAGACTGCATGTGAGGAGGTTAAGCCAACAACAGCAGCCATGGCTTCTTCAGTTAACGAAGTAAGAAGAAGACTTAGTGTGAGTTGATCGGTTTGCTGCCATTTAGCAAATTCTGGATTGGCAGTGGCAGAGTCACCAGAACCGGTAGTTGCAGAAGGAGGTTTAATGGAGCCATCAACATATCCAAGAAGATGTTGGCACTGCAGTACTGTCAGCATTTGACTACGCCAAAGAAGGAAATTGGAAGAAGATAACTTGATGGTCAAGAGATGGACCATGGTGTTAAAAGACAGGGAGGACGATGAATCAGAGGCCATTTGGATCAAGGGAGGTGAATCCTTAGAGAAGCTCTGATACCATGAAAAGGTTTGTAAAACCACCGTGTATTTGTCTGGAGGTGTAGATCTTATTTATAGAGTAATATTACAGCAATTACATCAAGGTAATTAATATACAGAGTCAACGTATCCTTCTATACATGGCTACTGTCTATAATCAAGTAATTGCCTAGAATCATGGGGTTTAGCTTTGATAACAGATACGACAGGATTTGAGGAGAATTTTGGGGATCCTGCTATATATGTAATATTTCTAATACAAATGGGTGGGAGTAATATTTGAAACAAAATAAGCCAAATTGGTAAGAAAGAAAATTGGTCTAATCAATAGTTTTATTTAAAATAACTTCTAAGATAATTTATTTAGTAATATAGATCTTATATAAATATATAAAAAAATCATATTGTAAATATTTTTTTAAAGATACTACATAATTAATTAGCATGTATAAATAACATTGAGACTTGATATAAATTATTTTTTTAGAGAACACAACATTTAATTGAATGAACTAATAAAATATAAAGGTGAATTGACTAAATTAAAAACACATGGTTGACACAAATATAGGAGTAAATCTAGGGTATTTAGCAATTATTTCTATACAATATCATTATTAGCACCAATTAATGTTATAATTATTAAGACAAATTCCTCAAAGATAAGAGACTAATTAATGAATTGAGCACGATTAAGAAAGTATTCATAAATAACCATTTCTAGTCATGGTCTGAGAGTCTTTTTTTTATGCGAGAAAATCTTACTTTTAAAAAAATATACTTTATGAACCTACGTGAATGAGTAAAATTTTGGTTATTACAGGCTCATAAGTAGTGCATGTCCTGACTCAAATTCAAAACCTGCTACGCAAATCATAAATTTTTTATCGTCATGTCATGCCCCTTTCTTTGGAGACAAATAAATAATGGTGCTCTTGAAGTCTAGAAGGTAGAAACTCTCTCTCTCAAAACCTAAAATGAGTTATAGATTCATCAGACCATATATATCAAGTAAACAATATTACTTTTTTTTTCCTTGCACTATATATCTAGGAATTCTCTTTTTTTTTTTATATATATAAATTGATTGAGCAGCTTTTTTATACTCATATGACGAGTCCAGACGTATAGCAGCAATTTGAATTAGACGTTGTAAGAGTTTTTATTAATTTATATTACAAAATCAGCAAAAGTTAGTAGCTATTTGTTGGCAAAAAAGAGAAGAAAAGGAGAGAGGCCAAAATACAAAAGGAAAAATGTCATCTTTGCAATCAAATTTCAGCTTATTTCAATCGAAAACCTGTTGAAATAAAGAGCTTAAAGAATCTGAATCACCGTCATCTGGTGGTTGTTGTTTTAATTAAAATTGAAAGAGATTCATTTGGAGTTAATGTTGATTGATTGATTGATTGATAGATATGGGCTGTAACAATGCTATGGGGTCCTTCACAGATTACATTAAGTACCATTCTGTTTTGTGACCTTGAGGGACCACGAACATGGAGATATACGAGCTCTTATAGCTACAGTAGAAAATTTATAATATTTGATGTTAAATAATCATCTTATCTAAAAGGTTAACCTGTTAGTTAAAGTTTTATAATATGATTTATATTATTCTTTAACATATCTTTTTAAATAAAAACCTTTTGGGTTTTAATTTGTACATGTTCATATTATTTTATGCTTGATTTTTATCAAATTGAATAGGGTAAAAAGATTCAAATTTATGACCGATAGGTCAATAAGATTCTGATATCATGTTAAAGAACCATCTTCTATAAAAACTTAAATTATTAAATAAAATTTCAAAATATAATTTATATTATTTCATAACATGTTTAATCCTAGGTGATCTAAAATGTCTTATGGAATATTCAAGTGAAGGAATATTATCAGGCGCGGAGCCAGGGGAAGCTGGTCGGGCTCGTGCCCTTAAAAAAAACGAAGAAGAAGAAATTCTAGCTGTTCCCTGAACAAATTAAAATCTTAAGATCAAAACTAGTGAAATTTAAATCCTGGCCCTCCCTAATATTGGCTCTTTTGCAAAACCTGATCTCAAACAAAATAAAATCAATCTAAAGGTTTAGTTTTGGCATAGAACACAAGATTTGAAGACAAATATGTTGCTCTAATACTATATCATGTAGTATAGACTATGACCATTGAGTTTCAGCAACAACTTTAGATGGAGATTGTACTCAATTTCTATACAACTATTT
Source organism: Salix brachista (assembly GCA_009078335.1). NCBI lineage: Eukaryota > Viridiplantae > Streptophyta > Magnoliopsida > Malpighiales > Salicaceae > Salix > Salix brachista. Next base: position 9,101,866 of record CM018578.1, on the reverse strand, counting down.
TTTGCTGCTGACAACTTCAAGGAGTCCATGAAACCTACATTAAGCTTAAATGCTTTTACAATGATCAATGTCTGTTACCTAATGAATGAATGATCTGATTTGTTGAAAAATCAAAAGCTGAGGGAATTCAATAGCAGGTAATTCTCCTAGTAGTGATTCTGAAAACCATGAGTTTTCGGTGTCGATGATGAACTAACACCTAAGACACATGCATCGACTCACGATGCAGTGTTGTCGAGTGCGATGTTGCAAGGTTGAGGGGGTGTCTCTTTACAGCGGGATCGAATTACCCGCAAGTACTAGACCCAATGGAAGGAAGACCTTTCAACATAGTTTTTTTTTCACTATTAAATTTGTTTAATAATTTTTTAAGAGATAATTTCATTTGGCAGATAAAATTTCAAGTCTATAAATATTGAGGTCGCGAGAACAATTACAATGAACTTTAAATCATTAATGGACTTTTACTTCAAGGGAAAATTTGATTAGGAGAATGCTAATGATGATGTTGCGAGAAGAGTGTGGAAGAATCATGCTGCAACTAAGTATTTGAATCTTAAAAGTTGAAAATTTAATAATTTGTAACAAATATTTAAATTTTAAATTAATTTAATTTAACTCAAAATATAATTTTATTTTTAATTTATTGTTTATATTATTGTAATTGTTTTTCAATTTATTTTTTTTATAAAAAATATTAAATAACAGTGACAAGATTATAGACAAAACTTTCTGTCATATTTTCCATAAAGTTAGGATAATAATTACTCAAAATATCATTATCAATTAGTTTAAATGGCTTTGACTATGGTTTCAAAATGAGATTTAATGTCTGAAATTGAATAAAGATACCTTTAACATCAGGTTTTTGTTTCAATGAAAACATCCAAATAAATATAGTAAAATAATCCAAAACAAAATAAGCATAATAACAAGTTTGGGATAGACAAGTTGTCTTTTATTGGATCCAACAAGAAGTTTAGTTGCATACAGCACATGATATGATTCACAGTGCAAAAATCTCTTGGCCTGCCTTTCAAGTAAGATAGTTATTACAGCTAAGTTTGGTGCTATTGAGAGAGGAGGTCGGGTTGAAAAGAGGAAGAGTAGACATGGTGAAAGACGTTGAGAATGGGACGTTGATCTGGTTAGGCTGATACCATTTAAAGTCTTGAGAAAGAGTAAAGATTTAAAAGTTTTAATCTACACTGTATCGATTTTACAGATAAGTTCCAAGTATAAATTATTATATATAGTTTTTTTTTTTAAATAAAAATAAAAATCATTTCAATGCCCTATATATGAATCGTCTCCCATTATTGTAGACAAGCTTTGAAAAGAAACTAGTACTAAAGTAAAACAGTAGAAGAAAACATTATAGATTGATTTCAGATCATTTTTTATAAAGCCTATGGACTCATTCAATAATCAATTAACTACTACTTGTCTTGTAGTTTATCAACTAAGCTATTATTTTAATATGTATTATCTCACTCTCATCAACTTTCCTCGTAGCTCATATCATACTCCAAAGCTAATAGATTATTAGATGATTTCTCTTTCGGCTATATTAAAACGCAACTGAATCTTGAGCAGAAAATTTGGAAAGATTTGCTGTGAATTTTCTACTAGGAGGTCAATGGCTCTCTAAATTGTTGGTTGCTACCCTATAATTCAAAAACTTGCAAAATAAATTATTTATCTTGAACAACACAATAGAAAACTCTTCCCAAATCTCCTATCCCACCTATTATTATTATTATTATTAGAATCGTACTTCAAATCTTAATTTATTATCCTAAAGAGTTTAAGTCAAAAAGGGTTAAAATTAACCCATGAGTAACTTCTAACCCTCTTTGATCTTGCAATGGAGGGTGGGGTATAAGAGATTCTCAAGGGGAAATGTTTTTGGAGATTTATGCTCTCTTTTTTCCCCCCATAATCTCTCGTTGATTTTTCTTCTCTTTTTCTCATACCAAATATGGAACTCTATCGCTATAAATTATTTATTATATTTAAAAAATAAGTGTGTATTGCCATAATAATTGTATGTTAGCATTGGTAAATGGAAAATTTGGGGGAAAAGACATTTCATAAGACCCAATTGTTGGGGTTGAGGGTGTCAGCTCAATTCCAGGTTTCCTGCCTGGGATTGGGAGAACTTGCCACAAATAATAATTAAAAATTATAACCAATTATCCATTACCACTACCTCTTTATCCATTTTAAAATTGCAATCTTCCAAGTGTTCTTACCTCAGGACTCTTTTATTTATCAACTCCAATATCGATAGTTCACCTATCATCGCCGATTAATTTTATAATTAACGGTCGCAGCTGATCCATGCACGCCATATGTACAAATATGAACATGTATGCATGTTTCTAGATCAAATTGATGAATGTGCTTACTGAGACCAACAAAAATTAATATTTTTCGAATGTCCAACATGTTATATTAAGTAGTGTTTGAAAGTGTGATAATGATTATTTTTTTAGCTTTAGAATGCATGAAAATTATATTTTTTATTTTAAAAATAATTATTTTTTATATCAACATATAAAACAATCTAAAAACACTAAAAAGTTTAAGAAAAATGAGAAAAAGAACTTGCACAAACTAAATAGAAAAAAAATAAAATCAATAATAAAGAAAATATGTAAAGAGAGAAATAAAGGGATTGTGTTCCCTTCATAGATCGTCACTCATGGTTGATCATAACCTTTGAATAATTTGAATGTCTACGATTGATTTCAATTTTCCTTTTATAGTTTGGTTTGTGAAGAAACACTATTTTTATTTCAATGGCATATGAATATTTATTTTTATTGTAAATAATACCCCTATATTATTTTATTTCTAGACTAAATGGAGAAATAGTTTCTTGTCAATTAGTACTAAAATTGATCAAACATATTGACAACAGATATGATCTACAAGTCGATCCCTTAGTTTTTTTTAGAAGTTTAGATAATATCTTCAAAGATCTTAAAGTTGTTTATGAATGGCCATACACATAGCTTTTATTTCTCATCTCCAATCCTTCTATGATCAAGAACATTTGTTTTATTAAAATCATCTTGTACTTAACCTAAGAGCTTAGCAACCATATTATAAAAAGAAATGAGTTGATAATTATGTATTTGCATACAATTATTAATGTAAATAATAAATTATTCCATTTAAAATCTTAAGTTATAACATGAAGTTTCAAGACTCGGTCTTATACTATATTATTTAATAATAGTGTAGAAATATTTAAATATCTTTCAGGTTCCATGAGCCTGGTACACTGAGCTAGCCACCTTCCTTCTCTCTCAGCAGTTTATTAACTCCAAAACTGATACGTCGTTATTCATCTATCATCAAGATGGAATCCGTGCATATTTTTTTTTCTATGTTGATGACCTCCTCATCATCGGTGATAATACCAGTTTCTTAAATTCCTTCATTGTTGCCCTATCCTCCCGCTTCTTTATCAAAGACATGGGCTCTATTCACTATTTGGTGTTGAAGTTATTCCAACTTCAACTGGTCTTCTCCTATCATAGCACAAATATATATATATATATATATATATATATATATATATATATATATATATATATATATATATATATATATATATATATATGATTTGCAATATCGGACTAACATGATAGGTGCCAATCCAGCCCACACACCCCTCTTTACATCTATCAGTCTCACTCTCACTGATGGGTTTGCCTCCATGGAGGCTACTGAATTTCGCAGTGTTGTTGGGTCTCTTCAATACCTCTCGCTCACACGTCCAGACATCGCATTTACGGTGCATAAACCCACTCAATTCATGCATAAACCCACTCAAATGCACTAGCAGGCAGTTAAATGTCTCTTAAGATATCTCAAGGGTACAATTCACCATGGCCTCTCCCTCACAAGCAGTTATTCCACTACCTTATCTGCTTTCTCTGATTCGGATTAGGCCGGCAATCCTGATGACCGCACGTCAACCACGACCTTTGTATTATTTCTGGGAGGTAATGTTGTCTCTTGAGCCTCTCAGAAACAGCGCTTCGTCGCTCGCTCTTCCACAGAAGCTGAATATAGGGCAGTTGTTGCCACGGCTGCTAAAGTATCCTAGGTACAACAACTCTTGGGAGAGTTGAACTCATCTCCTCCCATTTCACCAATTATTTACTGTGATAATGTGGGTGCAACCTATCTCTGTGTTAATCCTGTCTTCCACTCTCGCATGAAACATATAGCCATTGACTTTCATTTTGTGTGTGTTTATGTAAGCAAGGGTAAGCTTCGGGTTTCTCATGTTTCTACTATAGACCAGCAGGCAGATGCTCTCACTAAGCCTCTCTCTCACCAACGGTTAACTCTCCTTCGAACCAAGATTGGTGTCTCTGATGGGAGCACAATCTTGCGGGGGCGTATAAGAGGAAATGAATTCTCAAATGAATAAGACAAAAATCCACCAGTTGTAACCTCCTCACGTATGGCATGCACCTGCTGTTACCTCCTCATGTATGGCATGTTGTAACCTCCCGTATGCTTTGGAATTCTGTTTTCCTTATGTTTAGGAAATCTGTTTCTTTATTCTCTATACAATCTGTTATTTATTCTCTATACAATCTGTTATTTGTATTCTCTATAAATGTACACTGCAACATAATGTAAAACTTAACTTTTCAATACACTCTTTACTTTCTTGGTACCATTTGTGGATACACTATTGTGTTTTCTAAAAAAATATTTTTGAAAAAAAGTAATTTTTATTTGATTTAAAATAACTATTTTTAGATCATTTATATTGATATCAAAAATAATTTTTCTAAAATAAAAAAATATAAAATAATCACTTCCACACTACTAAATAATATTACATGTGACAAAGTCATTGAAGGAAAAATAGCTAAACACAACAATATGTACAGGGGTTGAGAAAGAATCTCACACTCTCTTCTTCAAATTCTAATCATTTCTCTTTTTATATCTTTTATGCAAACATAATTTTAAAAATTACCTTATACATAAGCTAGTTTAAAAATTCATCGGTTTCCTAAGTCAAACATTAGACTTGTTTTTGTAGGAGTTCATGATTTTCATATTCAATAATATCAATCTTCAAATCTATTCATCAACCTTAGAAAGATCTTGATCTTTTAAGATTGTCTTTAAACCTCATAAAATATTTGCAAGACTTTAAACACATAAATCAAATCCTCTTTTAATATTTGCGGGCATAATTTGACTATTAGTATCCTTTGCTAGAAAGCATTTTCTTGGGTTTTGAATGTTGTAGCAAAACTTTAAAACATTTTCAAAAACATAATTGTAACCTTTAATTTTATTCCAATACTACTATGTATGGGTATTTAATCAAGAAAAATATAATAATTTTTTGCGGACTCAAATCACTCCTCAACTTATTGTATTTCAATTGGATCTTAAAAGTTTAAAAACTTTCTCAATTGAACCCATCCATGTCTATTAATGATTTTTCTTTCTTTTTTCCCCCACAATGTGTGTAATAATTTATGCTTTTCAGGAACTTTATTAACCCTCAAATGTTTTTGAATAATTTGGAAAGAAAACTCGATTAAGTTTTTTTTAATACTTTAGGGAGCCAATTGATAAAAAAACAAATCATCGATAACTCCAATTAGATATGAATTATAGTTTAGGGACTATTTGAAATTTGCTGTGAATCTAGATAACAATGAGGAAATTAATTTAAGAATCTAAGGTATGAGTTATAATGTAAACAAATGTTTCAAAGGAATTATCATCGTCGACAAATTGGCTTCAATTCATAATATATAAAGCCTTTCTTTTCATACGAATGAAATTTTATTTTTGTCAAATAAAACAAAATATTAGCGTCCTAGCAAAAAAGAAAATCAAATGCAATAAAAAGGTTCTACATATCATGATATTTTTTTTTTATTATTATTATTTCTTAGATGGATGGTAAAGATATCTTAGTTTGTATATCAATTAAAAATAAATCTTTAATTTAACGGTCCAAATCTATGCTAGAAATTAAATCCAATTCAAGTGAGAGTTTGTGAGATTTAAGTAAGCCAAAAGCAGAGGGAAGGGCATAAAATCATAGCTTCGGCCTTTGGATAGGAAAACGAACCACCCAAAAGATGGCCCAGTTCAGTGAACCCGGCTTTTCTTTTAACGAGACGAGAAGAATGGAGGTGCGGGGTATCGATCCCCGTACCTCTCGCATGCTAAGCGAGCGCTCTACCATCTGAGCTACATCCCCTTATATGCTTGCAGAGGAGAATATATAGTATAATTATTATATTTAATTTATCAGTATTTTTGTTTCAATTCAATTTTATTGTAGCAAATTATAGTTTAACCAATGCATAAATAGGGCAATAAAAAGGACAATAAATAATTTTTTTTAGTTTAATCTTAGGTTTTACTGAACTTGAATATATTCTTGTTAAATTAAAATCAATGAACTCTTATATTTTCACGGATTAATATGAAGACCTTTTGTTAAGAACCAAAATTGATGAAATTTCCTATTTATGGGGATTAACATCAAAGTTTTTGTAAAAAAACATCAAAATCGATAAAATATCTTATTTTTAGGGATTAATGTCAAAATTTTCTATTAAGAAACCAAAATTGATGAAATCTTCTATTTTAATGGATTAATGTCTTTTGTTTTTTTTTAAATGCCAAAAACCGATAAAATAAACTATTTTTAATGATTAACATTCAATATTTTATTAAAAGGCCAATATGGATGAAATCTCCTATTTTTATGAATTGATTTTAATTTTATTTTTGTTAAGGGGTCAAAATCAATGAAGGTTCTAATTTTAGGGATTAACATCAAAATTCACTTGTTAAAAAGGAAAAGATCAATGAAATCTTCTATTTTTTGAGATTAACATCAAATATATCAACGAGTCTCCTATTTTTAGGAGAAAAGGTCGATGAAATTGTCTATTTTTACGGATTAACATCAAATATATTAATGAAGTCTTCTATTTTTAGAGATCGAGGTTATTTTTTAAAATGATTTAGACTAAATTACAAATAAATTTAGATAATTAATAATATGAATAAAATAAATTTAGGAGAAAACACGTAGCAAATGTAACTTTTTATTTGAAAGGATTTTGTAAGGTTGATATTTATTTTTTCTTAAACCTAACAAGCTCATTACATTAATCTCTAAAATCAATGTTTGTTTAAGGATTCCTAGTTTTCTTTAATCACTACTCAACTCTATTTTTCTCAATTGTTTTCATCAATTTAGAACGCCCCGATCATCATGCCGAGTTTGGCAAGGACTATTGAACATGATAAATATTTAAATTATATGAAAAATAAGAAAAATTAAGTCTTGGATCAAAAATAAGATTTCAAAAACTAAAAGGATTGAAAATGTATTAGTCCGAAAGTAGATGGATCAAAGAAAACTTTTTGTGCCAATTTGTAAATAGCCAATTAATTTTCCCATGTTTTAGATTTTGGCCCTATATCTTTTTATATTTTTTCACTTTTATTTTAATCTTGTTATTCCTTAACAAAACAAAAGCAATTAGCCATCAATTTAGCTATAAAAAAACCAATTGGAAGGAAAAAAAAAGTCAAGGGTTAAATTTTTAAACACAAGAGAGAGGAGAATAATTTATTGTGCACCACCTCACAAAACATTATATATTTCAATAGCTTTTTTTAATATATATATATATATATATATATATATATATATATTTTAAAATTCACTTTTCAACATTTGATTTAATAAGGATTGTGCTTTAGGATTTGTTTTGCTTTGATCTTTATGAGGTTATTTTAATATCATAATCCGAGTCACAACTATAGCAGGGTTAACCTAGATAGCTTGGTTTTTTTCTAATTATTTTTTTGATTCCATTATTCAGTATCAAATTTATTGAAAATTAGGCTTCATACTATTTTTCAATATGTTTTTTTGTTAGAGTTATCATAGTCTCATGATTAGGCTTGATAATTTAACAAGTTAATGTCAATTAATCCAATATGTTTTAATCTTAATATTTTTTTTTAAAAATATCAATTTGAGTTTTATTTTTCAATTTATATTTATATTTATATTTTAAAATAGTTAATTTTAAAACGATCAAGTCAATTTGATCATCTCATGTAAGCCCCCTCCCCAATGACAACACTATTTTATTTTGCTAGAAAAAATATTAGCAACACTTAAATAATTTCTTACATCTAAATATAGTATGGACCAATTTTCTAGTCTTAAACATCATGGTTTTGGTAAAAAAAATTTCTTTTGGAAAATGATTTTTTCTCTTGAAAGATACAACTTCAGAAACAAACAAAATTGTTTCAAAATGACATTGTATGAAAGTTCAAGTTGGAAGTTTTGAGAGTTTCAAGTTTCCAACTTCTGATGCGCTATCCCATTTTCTCAAGAGCTTAAGCTCTTTTAGCTATGTCAATCAATCCAATTAAACAAAAACTTAACATTTTATTTGCATTTGCACGTGGTTCTGGGGCTCATCATAAACAGAATTGAGCTCAATAAATGGAAAAAACACTTTTTCTGTTATGCAAATGCAAAAACTAGAGAACTGAAATGGCCCTTCGTTCTGCAAGAATCTCATGATCTGGTGCAGGAAATTTCTCCAGGTCCACAGAAGCATTATCTCCAACAGTCTTAGCCACCCACCTGCTTCCAAGGATTGAAGGCAAACATAAATGATCGCACAACCAAAACCTTTCACCATTAAGTGATGATGAGTCCCACAGGACCAGTATCATCCCACAAAGCATGAGTTGTCCACGTATACATTGACTGGTCCACCGAAAAAATTGTGGACGTTAGAGATATAACCCCGAAGGGTTCGAATAATGGGGACTCCACATGTATGGCAATGGAGAGAAGAGAGCTGGGACCGTTGAAATATTTTTGCCCTTTACCATGGTACTCCATAAGGCGGGCACTATCATAGAATTTAAGATGATCAATACAAGAAACTGGGACCAGAACGCACAGTATTTCTTGGTGAAGTCCGCACTAACATGGCTTCCAAGCAAGGAACTTGAAGAAGAAAGCTCCAAAAAGGAAGAGAGCTTTAGCCAAGTACAGAACGAAATTACTTGATTTTGATCCGATAAACACAGTTTATGAGCAATCGGGCTACATGAGCTCCGTAAAATAAACAGCAAAATCCATACATAAGACCTTAAACGAAAATATAACACAAATATTACAGTACAGAAAAAAAAGGGCATCACTTAGCCACAGCTGGATTAGTGTGAGAGAAAAGGGAAAATGGTTGGTTGTTTTTTGTTTCTGAACCAATCTTCGTCCACTGTTATCTTCTTCCACTAACTCACTTGTATTCCAAAATCATGTTGTTCTCAGGAGCTAGCCCAACACAAGCTCTCATTATGTTCTCAAGCATTGCACGCTGCTTTGACAGTGCATTCACCACTGGCGTACTCGGTGGAACCTGTTTATTTATTTTTCAATATGATAGAAGACAATTACATTCAAGTTAGTCATAAGCCGCCAGTGTTAAAGACAGAAAATTTGATGGTATTAAGATAATCTGACAGAGACAGAGAGATTCCTCTTGACCAAGTCTACATTCCCATGATTTCATTTACACGTAGTTACTAAAGACTAAAGTAATGCAACTACTTGAACAGCATAGATGAAGTTGGTGGCTTTTTTGACGGGTCAAAAAAACTAAACCCAACTCAACTTTCCCTTCATTTCACTGAGTTACTAATAAAACCAAAAGAATTGGTAGTGTAAAAGAGTGGAACTTACAAGAGGAGCCTTTGTAAGGTAACTGAGAATAGTAGCAACAGGGTGGAATGAGTGAAACTTGCCCTACATAGAACGAAATTCAAATCAGTACAACTCAATCCACAAAGAATCTACTTAGTTTGCTCAAGAAAATCAAACAGGATTAAAAGTTCAGTGCAGGAAAACACACCTCTGCTTCACCTTTGAGCTGGATCCTGGTGGTAAGCTCTGCAAGAAGAACCAAATCCAGGATGATCGGTGCAGCCAGGAGGGAGTCTTCACAGGTGTTGTGCATCACAATGGTGTTTAGGCCACCCATGAATATCTCTGAGGTGTACTCATCCATAGCTCTCTTGCTATCTCCAACATATGGCACATACTGAAAAGAACCAAAAAATAGATTTAGCATTGCAAGAGTAAGAACTGAAAATCAAAACCAAAGATAACGGTATAGCAAAAGTGAGATTAATTACCTTGATGACTACAACATGGTCAGGGTGTTCACCAGGCTCATACAGAATTCCATTGCTGGAGACCATGTCATCAACAACATTGCTCTTGGAGATTTCTTTGGAGCGGAAGGTTTGAGGTGCCGAGAGGTTCATGCCATCATTGTTTCCCAGATGGTTGTAACTCACTATTGATGTTGGCTGAATCATCACAATCACAAACACCCCATCAATTTCACCAAAGTAATTGAATACACAATTAACACAAAAATTATATAATCCCTCTATCTTAATATATTATATACCTTAATACCGGCCCCAACAAGGAAATCAACCAACACCGATTTCATCTTGGTCTGACCACTCTTAAAGTCATCTCCACCAATCAAACTGTTCCTCTTAATAGCCAGATCAATAAGTCCTGTAGTTATCAGGAACGAAACAAAGTTAAACTTCTACACTTATTATCAGGCCTTTCAAACAAATGGTGGGATTTGAAGGTTAAAAACCTGGAACAAAGGTGTTTTGCGGGCTTCCGTTGATGAAAGGTACATTTTCATAAATACAAGCCAAAGCAAACAAGGTTGATGGAGATATCTCTGATTCATCCTTCTCCACAGCAGCCAGGAGGTTCTCCGTGGTGTCATTTAGCCCCACAACAATATTACTATACCTCTCTGTGTTGGCAGTCCACAACACAACCACCTTGTCCACCTTGTTTTTCTCCTTAAATTCCCTAGTTAATTATAAAAACACATGATCTCAACAATTGTTTTTTCATAAGGAAGAAAAACCCTTTTTTTTTTCCAACTACAGAACCAGAGAAGGTCCCGGTAATTAAAATGCTACCTGATGTCTTCCATAATTTTCTGGACTTGTTCTTTCTTAGTGCCTTTGATGACATTGTTAGCACGTGAGCCTTGATTGGCAGCAATGAAATCAGCGTCGTAAATACCAGGTAGTGGAACCATGGATTCCATGTAGGGCCTCAATTGCTTTTGCAAGTCAATGTCGAAAACCTTGGCCCTCGCCATGGCATCTGCTAAGTTCATGTCACTTATGTCCCATCCCCCAAACACGATATCATCCGGGCTCACCTGTATTATTTGTTAGCATTTCAATATTAATATCACAATCAATTTTTTTGTTCTTAAAAAACAATCACTCTTGATTATCATAATAGTTGAGAATTATTTATGAATTAACTCAAAGATACACTACAAATTTGGAGAGCAAAGCAAGTTATACATATGTATGTATACCATGGGGAGGAGGCTCTTGAATGGAGCATAAATCTCCTCTCCATTGAAGGACCCAAGTCTGATGCTTGATGCCTGGGTAAGTGATCCAAAGTAATTGGCTTGCTGCACCTTGTCCTTAGTTGCCCAGGAGATTCCTCTGCAAAACATTCAGCAACCCACATCATAAAACTAATTAAAAATTCTAATACAGATAACTTATTGACACAAATAGTTAATTTAAAAGTAGAAAGCGAACAATTAAATATAAATCACAGAATCTTACGACCCAAAAGAACCCAACTGCACGTCCATAATTCATAAGCCAAACTGATATAAACCACAATAAAGATTAACATGAACTCACTCTTTGTTGGCAATAACACCACCAGTGAGAGTTGAACCATTGTTTCCTCCCCACCCCACGAGCATAACACTGCCAAAACAAATATAAAAATTAAAACAATATTTCAAGATTAGCCCACAAAAGATAATCCTCGAATTATTCAAGATACAAAAAGAAAGAAAGGGTCTGGTGTGTAGGTGCAAACCCTAGTTTGGGGACATGGGTATCAGTCCTGAATTCATATTGGACAGTTTTGGGCTTGACAATCCACTGATAAGAACCATTTCTGTTCTCATGAACAAGTTCAGTGGTTTCGTAGTTGTACACGGAATGAATCTCATCTTCTACGTACTTAACGTTAGGACTCTCAACCTTAAACTTCTCAATAAACATTTTTGCTTTCTTTGCTAAAGAAGAAAACAAATATCACGAGATCAAAGAATTTGAAAACAAAGATGGAACCAAGACTGAGATGCCACTAATCTAAACTAGCCTCTAACCCTTTCTTTCTCGTGCTCCATCAAGAGCCAGCCCTAGCGGTCTATAAATAGAGAAAATGTGACCCGTTCCCAACACGTGGCGTCACGCTAGTGGATGTGGGCCTAGGGGACCCAACATTACCTTTTGTTTTTGTTTGCATGGTGGTCTCAAACTCTCAAGGGAAGGAAGCTAGGCCATGCGAAAATTGGAGAGAAGACAAGAAGAGTGATTGGACCGCACGTATTAGAGTGACACGTGCGGGAGTACCGAGACAAGTGGCTGCACGTTCAACGTGGCATCATCTTCTGAGTGCCAGAGTTTTTTTTAAGTGGGGTCCAGAGAAAAAGAAAAAAGGTCCTCAAAATTGTTTCTAATTATCAATATTATCCACACACGCGATATAGATGGTAGTGTGACACAAGGTATCTAGGTGGCCATTTCGTAATTGGGCGTAGAAACAACGCGCAAGCTAGACGTTTGAGGACAGAATTTTCCCAACAGCCATGTAGATATATTTGCGAGGTTTTAGCTATTTCCTTATTATCTCTTTCTGTAGATTTTGTTTTGTTTGAAGAAAATAATAATAAATTAATAATAATGTTAATAATAATAATACGAGGTGGTAATTAGTTGATTTGGGCTCTAAACCTTAAGCTTTTTGCCATTTGGGTCGGGCTACCTTTGGCTCATTAGGGCTCGTTAATTTTAGTTTTATTTTTTAACAAATACGAGCTTGGTAACTCTCCCCTTCATCATTACAAGGTATCCACTTGCACATGATTCAGTACGAGTTCCTGCTTCTAGCTAGCTCAATCTTCATACATATAGTTCTTGTAAATCTAGTATTAATATGGATGATCTTTTTTTAGTTAGATAAAAGCCATAAACTTAGTTTTAATGTACAACAAGCCCATAAAAAATATCATTGATTGTGAATTAAATAAAATACTTTTCAAGAAAAAGGAAAGGAAAAAAGAGTTATCAATATAAATATATTTAAATTATTGAGATTGCGTAAAAATCTAGGATAAAAAGTTTGTTTATTTATCATTTTCCTTTATTTACTGGAGATTGTTATGACTAGATTCCACATCAATTGATTTTACTGTCCTATCATTGCTATAAAAGCTAGAATATTACCGCTCTATTTAGTTTTGAGGTTAAATACCTTTCATTTAAATAGACCATCACCTGCATTAAATTTGCATTTAATCTAAAAAGATATATAAAATTAGACAAAATAAATAAAGAAGAGAATGAAATAAAACTTGATAAGAATAAATAAAGCATAAAGAAATAATAAGTCTTTTCAGTTAATTGAATTTTTCAATTGGACTATAAATTAATTTCTAAACATAATCAAACTTTAATTTATCCCATGATTAAATTAGATTAGCCTATTAAAAATATAATTATACTTTTTGTTTTTAATTTTTATACAGATTTATCCGATAATCATTTATTTTATACTTAAATATTTATTTTCTTTTATTTTTTAGCATGATAGAGGTACAATCAGGTTTTCGAATCCATTCATAATCTCCAACTTCATTTTCCATCATGTCAGCCTTTTAATTTATTATTTTTATTTTAATTAAATTTTGTGAAAAATCTAGAAATGAGTTATGACATGTAGTTTAGAAGTTATAACTTGAACACCAACCCCTCCACTCTCATTTCTTCTTCTTTTATGTTTTTCTACAAAACATTGCAAAAGATCACTAGTTACTCACTCATTTTATGTGATCCTAAAAAAAATAAAGTTAAAAAGTTTCTCTAATGGCCTAGTCATAGTAATAAAATTACTGTGTTATCTATGATTTATGTGACATGCTTCAATTAATAAAATCCTAACAGCACCAGTCTCCTAGCAAAAAGAACATCCCTTAAGAAGTCAAAACTCGAGCACTACACAACCATCTTAGGAATTTGTTTTCTTTATTATGTAGGCTAGTGGCATCGGTTAACCCAATTTAATAGAGCATGCTCTGAAAATAAATGAAAAAAAATAATCTATTTTTTTAATTTAAACTTTAAAACTAGTAACCAGAAAAATCCTTTTTTAAATAGTATAACTCTTAAGAAAATTTTTTTATAGAGTTTATTTCTTTTAATCTTGAATATCCATTATTAGCAAAAAAAACATGATTGAATTATATATAAAATATATTTTATAAATTTACTTCACGTGAATATCAATTAAATAAAACAATTGTATAATTTTGATTTTTGAAGGCAAATCATAGCTCATGGTCACAACAAGTAGAAGATGACACTAGAGGGTGTCTTTTGGTTAATAAAAGGAATCATGCAGGTGAACAAAAGGATATGTTGGTAGGGATAACATTTGAAAAAGGTGGTTGACCTATCAATTTAGTACCTAACTTAAACTATGTTTTATGTCAAAACAAGCTGAAAGACAACCGGGTTAGTTTGAGAGATTGTCAAAATCCAAGTAAGACTCCATTTACCTAAAACAATAGTCCATAAAAAACATTGAGTTTTTTTTTAAAATAATTAACACTTTATCATTTTTTATTTTATTCAGGTAAACTTGGGTTGATCGGTCAACCCATAATCCAGGTCTTATACTGGACTATGATCTAAAATGGGTTTAATAACTTCATATAGTTGAGTCAATTTTATCATAAGGTTTTGTTTAACAAGGGTTAGAGTAATTTCATTTTTATTATATTTATCAATATTTGAAAAGACAATATCATCAATGCTTACTATCTTAAAATTCACAGTTGACCGAATCTTAAATTTTCCAATTATAAGATGAACTGTTATGTCACGTAATTCAGAACACATGTAAGCACTGTTTATTAATTCTCATCTCTCATAATACTTAATTTTAATATATTTTCTCTTTAACTGTTAATGATTGTAATCCTATACTAGGATCATCAATTAGAAAAGAATGCTAATAGTAGTTTTAATTTACCATGTTTAGTTCCTGGAAAAAAAAGTGTTATAATAAATATTTCATCAATGTACATATCTTTCATACTGAAGAGTATGGTGAGGGCAAAAAGATATATAACAAGGAAGTTTGTTTTAAAGGATAAATTTCTAAAGAGTATGAAGTTAATTATTCTGGGAAGTTAGAATAGGTGACTGAATTGAAATGTCATAACAGAAAAAATAGACTTTTTATTTATTTAAATGTTATTGGTATGATACCACCATTTGAGGAATCAAAGTATATTCTTATCATGGTTCTTAATATAAAGGCAAGATTTTACAATTTTAACAATGTGTTTGTTTTTATCAAGCAATGCATACAAGTTTATTGCTCATACACTTTTTCCCTTGTAAATGATTATTCTAGGGTTGATTGGTTGTCTGTAATGAAAACCAAACCTAGGAGTCGAGCTAAATTTTCTCAAGAAGATAACAATGAATTGAATGTAGTAGACGATGTTTGAATTGGTTAGTGTATATTGAGTTGCTCCATCTATCGACATAGAAGAAAATTCAATTTTTCATGTAGCTGAGAATATTTTTTTGATTTTGAGGAGTTAAATGATGTTTTGAATTGATGAGCATCAATTCAATAAAGAACATTATGACGAGCATGACAATGATAAAATTGACGAAAAAGACATTTCTAACTAAATTGTAAAATGTAATGTCTAATGAAATTGAATTTAGTGTAATTACAAATTTTATATTACAAACCAAATATATTGGTCAGAGAGTTTTATAGAGTTTAATAAATTACATGACATTGCCACTAACCATTACAAACAGAATTATTATAGATTGAAAACTCATAGGAGAATTTTAGGTGCTTTTAAAATTTTAGGTGAATTTTAGGTGCTCTTAAAATTTTAGGTTTAATTGAAAATTTCAAGTAGTAATTAAGAGCATAATTACATGCTTAAAAAATATAACTATTTAATATTACAATTTACAAAACCCTAATTAAAAAACTAAAATTTTTGATTTCACAATAAACATGTCTTTTTCTTTCTTCTCTCTCCCTCTTTTCTCTCTCTCATACTCTTCCCCTCAACCTCTACATCTTTCATCCACCATGCATCCACGACTTTTCGAGGTAAATATCATACCACTTTTGGGTTTTTAAAGCTTAGTTTTTTTAACTTACAATGCTATTAACTTGTGTTTGTTTGCTTTTGATCCTTGCAAGCAATTTCGCAAGCATCACTGAGTTGGATTAACATGTAAGGGTTTTCATTTTCTTCTACTTTGTTTTGAGTTTTACGTGTTATATTTGTGAGTTTCGAGTCCATTTCGCTTTTTGATAAGAAGTTTTTCGATGAGTAAATGTTATTCAGAAAGTGGATATGGATTCTCAAAAGTAATTATTTAGGAGGTTTCAGGTTCAGATTGTGAGAGAAGAGGGGTAAGGATTTAAGAGTTAAGAATACCACTCCACACCTGAGTGATATACATCAACCGAATATGTAAAGTACTGATATTGTTTTGTGGCTGAAATTATCCTCAGCATGAAAATATACGTCGTAAAACCAGCAACCATGCATCCAACAACATAGATTCGTTACAATGCCAAAACTCTATCATCCATTTGAGTGATTTGAGTATGTATATAAAGAAAGAGATCAAACTGAAGGGTCAGGATCATGTGATATCAAAGGAAAAGGCATCAATCTCCATTATTAATCAACGACCACTGAATTGGTTTGTGGCAGACGTGAGCTCTGTGAGCGTGAGTGGCTCTTCTCCGCATGAAAGCACCAAGAAAAACCAGGACCCCAGCGAACCCATGTTAGTGAGACTCCACATTCTTGCAGGTTAATTGGCCACATAGCATTTCACGACACATCTAGCTTTTGCTTTCTTCCCTGTTCTTCCATGGTAATGCAAGAAAATTCCCGTGGACCTTGCAGGTGATATATCACTTTCATGGCATCGAGATCACACGAGAGGTTCCACTTTCCGCGGAAAGTCTACAAACTAGCTTTTGCAAAGTATATTCTGCTTTTGTTTTTCGTCTACTTCTCAACTGCAGCTGTTTTCTTTTCTCTCTACCCTCAAGACACTTCCTTGCTTCAAATATTCATTCTTCTCACCTCATTATGAACATAACAATGATGGCATCATGCAAAATTCTACCCCACAGAAACATCACTACCTCGTTCCCACTGATTACAATATTGTCAAATAACTTTGCAGGAGGGTGGCCCTTGGAGTAATATTTTCCACAAACATAAAGTGCTTTGAAGATTGTGTTTATTTTTTTTTAGTTTTTTCCTCCTCATTATCAAGTATGAGTACGGTAGGTAAAATTACTTTATACACTAGTATAATTGAAAAACTATTTTTCACTCTAGTACAAAAATACAAATTCTAATATATGCACAATCTATTAAGATATGTTTGTAGTACATGCGCGTCAACATAGGTCGCATATTAGTTCCTAACTAACAAAAAAACAATTTCAAAAATAATAAAATCACAAAAATTCAATTCAAGCTGAAGCTAAAAAGTTGTTCGTCATAGCAAATTCAACACAATCATTAAAAAAAACTCACCTAAAAAGAACTTAGTTGCAAAACAAAAACAATTCATTAAAATAAACAATTTCAATCAAAAATTAAATAACATAATTAAAATAAACAATTTCAATCAAAAATTAAATAACATAATTAAAATACATCTAACAAATTAACCTATCGATGGGCTTGCACCATCAAAACCACTAACATATTATCGTGCATACTAAACAACCTCATCATCCTCTATTTTATTGTCAAAACATTGAGCTTCTACATTCTTGTCAAGTGAAGAGCAACATGATGAGAGCAAGTATTCACAATTCTCCAACCATTGCATAATAAACAAATTGCCTAATTATGAAAGAATATTATATTATCATTTATAAGTTATAAATAAGAATTTTATTACATGTTAAAAAAACATAAATATCAATCTACTATATCTTGGTGCATAGGGCTCATGATTATTCAAATTAATTGTCACCTAACATGTGTCACCTTGATGTCTCGTAACATGGTTATATCATAGTGTTATAAATCAACCTATTATGTTCATATACCAAAACATGTAGATATCTAACTCAATAGCCAGAATTCACTTTGTAAATAAATGATCTCTCCTCACAGGCTAATGATTGGCATATTCTACATGAATCACTAACCGATTTCTATTTGACCTCAATGATTAACAACATGCAGGTCATTAAATGTTCATACCTATTAGATGACTGATCTCAAAAAATTCAACCTCAATAAAATAAGAATAAACATTGTCATTTGGATCCACCGATGTATAATAACTAGGTTAAATCAGACTACTCTAAGATTTTCATCAAACAAATACAAACATAAGAATTAATAATACTTACAAATTTATCATATGAACATGTTATATACAAAAGTCAACTTATTTATCGATCTCAAATATCCTTTAAATGTTGTTTATTTTGCAATCGCAAAACTAGTAAATCATTATGACCTGGACACGAGGAGGAATTATCCTCTCACATGCTGTCCCGATGCTGGTTTTTTTGCTTTTCGCGCGCTGTCATCCCCGGAGAAGGGAAACAATGCACGGGAAAGGGGTTTTTTTATAATTGTAAAATTATGACTATAATTTTTAAGAGTCGTCACCTAGTATTAAGGTCACTAGAAAACCTAATGGCATATGAGAATCCGGGTAAGGGGACTTGTTGTGCAAGGAGAAGACACATCACCCCCAATGCACCCTAGCTAAGGTAAGCTGCATTGTTGTCTGATTATTTTTTTGGTTAGATTTTTTATTCGTTGTTCTTTTTTAAGACTCAAAGTATATTTCTTTTTGTGAGGGAGTCTCTATCTCATTGTTTCAAAAACCTAACTGTTCTAAAATCCGAATTTTAGCATTGCATTTGTTATCTTTTTAATACCTATGAGCGTGCTTTACAATATAGTTTTACACCCAAATAATTAAAATTACAAAAAAAGAACAAAATGATTGTTGAAGTATTTTTAATATTTTGGTCGAACTCTAATGGATAATCATAAACTAGTTATGATATCCCATTTTTCATTTCAAAACATGAGGAAAGACACAATTTGTTTTATGAAAAATATGCTTAGGAAATTTTTATAATTCGGTCATATGCACGAAAACAACATATTTTTTGTTTTTCTAAACAATGCAATTTTTTTAATTTTTAATTTTTAAAAACAAATTCAAACAGGATTGGGCCCGATGAAATGAGCCGACCAAGCCATGTTGGCCCATTTGTCCAATATCTTATCGAGTCCAACTGGACAGAATGTCCAACCTTTCATATTGTTCACATGCAAGTGAACATCAACTAACAGAGGAGAAGGAGGAGGTTACATATCATTTTCACCGTGTAGAAGAGGTCGGGTTGGTTCTACCAATGATGGTGGTGTCGAGAATGGTAGCCTGTGATGGTCATAGAAGATGCCGGAAAGCTACTACTATAGAGAATAAAGGTAATGTTGTTGTTGGTCTTATCGCCGGAGGCGAGGAGATTGCTGCTGCTATTACTGGAGGACATTGAGAGGCAGCCATCGGTGCCAAGGTGTTGCTTCTGGTGGCTGGAGGAGCAGGATGGGTTATTGGTGATGGTTGTAGGGAGAGATAGCAAACTGTTGTTGAGGGGTAATGGAAATGACGGGGCTTTTGTTGGTCTAAAATCATGGCTTGCAGCTGGAAAGGAGGAGGAGTGCAGTTGTTGTCATTACTGAAAGAGGAACTACAACTGCTGCTACTGCCAGAAGGGATGAAGAAACTGTTGACATTGAAGAAGAAGTTGATGTCGTGGTTGCTATTGTCAAGGAGGAAAAAGGAGAAGTTGTCACTTTCGTCGACGATTAGCTTAAAGATGTGGCAGGTGGCACCTATGATGAAGAGATAGAGAATTAATGTTGTCGATGGTGGAGAGGGAGAAGTCGTGGTGGATGATTAGGTCGTAGTTTTTGTTTTCAATATTTACATGTTTTCTGTCCTGTTTATTTCTTTTCTCTCTAATTCCCTCTTCGTTTGTTCTCTATTCCTCTCCCCCTTGCTCATTCTCTATTCCTCTCCTCCCTCGTTCATTTGCTTCGCAAGTATTTAGAAGGAAATAATGACCCTTCAAATCACTGTTGCGTGCAACGATAGGTTGCCTTTACCTCTTCTACAATGATGAAGATAGTGGCATGCACTGTTATGTATCAGTGCATAGAACACTGTATTGGCTGCCTGAAAAATCTGCAGGATGACAAAAGTACAAATTGGTCCCTCAAATTATAATTGTTTTAATTGCGCTCCTAATTGACCTTAAACTTTTAAATTTATGCAATTTTATCCCTGCCAAAACTTCAATAGCAGCCTTAAATTTACACACCTTTTTTACTTAGGTCCCTGGTCTTGGATTGATTCAATTTGACCCTCAATTGTCTATTAAACTTTTAATTATCTTTGATTTTTCCCCTGATTTCAAACAATTGACTTGGAAAAAATTAATTTGGTCTCCGAAAATTCCACTCTTCTTAATTGAACCTGAATTAGGCTCCTGATCTTTA
The DNA here is from genome assembly GCA_009078335.1 of Salix brachista. Classification (NCBI taxonomy): domain Eukaryota; kingdom Viridiplantae; phylum Streptophyta; class Magnoliopsida; order Malpighiales; family Salicaceae; genus Salix; species Salix brachista. The sequence goes on along the minus strand of CM018578.1, from coordinate 9,081,041 downwards.
TTTTTCATCAATTAGCCCTCAATAAAAATAATTTGACCAATTTAAAGTATAATTAAGTCCTTGCACTTAATTAGATTCTTCAATTGGACCCTAAATTAATTCTTAAACATAATATACTTTAACTTGGCCTTTAAATCGAATTGACCTATAAAAATATAACTCTGCCTTTCGACTTAAATTTAATGCAGATCTATCAAATAATAAATTATTTTAGCATTGAATCCGCATTCCCTCATTTTTAGGTACAATAAAGGTACAATCGGTCTCTCGAATCAGTTCAAAATTTACAATTTGATTTTCCTACCAACGCCAACCCTTATTTATTTTATTTATTTTATTTCGAGTAAATTTTAGGGAATAACCTAGAAATGGGCTAGGTTATGACACATGCCATGACATCTAAACATAGAACAACGTCTCCTAGTCCACAACAAAACATATACATATGGAGAAAATGTTAAAGAATAGACAATAAAAAGATATAAAAACAAATTAGTGTAGAAATATGAAATAAAAGTCTTAATTTTAAATAAAATATTTCACTTATATTGTCCACTTCGTTATGTTTTTTCAATTATGACTTATTCCACATAATCCATATATATTTTTTGCATACCCCTTTCTTGTATCTATCTTGTTATTTAAACTAGTGGATTTTCATTGACCTTTTTTAACTTTTAAGATAATTGGACATCCTCGTGGACTAGCATAACTAAGCCATAATGGAATGTCAAGTAAAGGTTCAAAATAAAAACCATATGAATCTCTATAACTAATGTTGAAATTAAAGAGCAAATAAATTGTTCAAAGTCAACATGTCACAATGTACAATATATATTAAGGTGTTAACATGATTGATGATTCAACTGCCAATTACCATACAAATATTTTTTGATTAAATTGAATTGTTCATCAAACCTCTCTTCGACTACCGGTTACTAGGGGGTCTCAACTTGAAAAATACCATCTAGGATATTAACAAGTAATTTAACCGACATAGTTAATTTAGGTAAAATCAATAAATATCCTTGTTAAAGAAGGCAAAGACAACTCACGGAGTTCAATCCCTACAATCAAGCAATCAATTAATTTTCAGTTACGCTCCATTAATTTTATGTATTAATTCCCTTTAACTCTTTATCTCCCTCATGAATTTATAAATAGGGTTGTACAGATTGTAGCAAATGGACAGAAATAAAAATAACATTTCTTATCTTTCCCTCTCTCTCTTTATTTAGCGCTTCCTCTGGTTTTAACATGGTATCAGAGCCTTGTTGACCCAGCAGTCACGAGTTCGAATCTCACCACCTCCATTTTATTTGATAAAAAAAATCAAACACAAGGTAATGTGGGCTTGTGCAAGTTTCAAGCCCAAAAGGCTTTCACCTAAGGGGGTGTGTTAGAGTATAATATAATCATATTATTGGGCCTCACCTATCATCTTAAGTTTTTAGATGAGATGGTTCCTTAACAGAATATACCTCAAACTTGTTAAATGAGGCTTTTGTGGTGAAGGCTAGTTGTTAACATGGGTGGATGTCTAGAGACAGAACCAACAATGGACAAAGAGAGAGAGTGATAAAGGTGATATCTATCGCGGTGAATGGAGAGATACAAGTTTTTTTTATGGTAGAGAGAGATAAGATGGCTTGAGTCAAGAATGACATTAGAAGGAGTGACTAGGTGGGAGAGAAAGAAGTCAAGAAAGAGGAAAAAAAGAAAATTGATCTTGAAATAATTAATCAAAATTCTTGAAATAATTAATCAAAATGTTGTGCATCCACCACTAGTGATTGCGCTTCTACTCCAAGCGCAATTAGTGGTCACACATGTATTATATGCATGTTTTAATAGTTAGCACATATTCTATGCTAGAGTGAGAAACAATCAGGCCTACTCTAATTTAGAAAAAAAAACTTTTTGTGTGTTTGCCTAATTTTCCACAAACTTTAGTTTTAATGATAGCATGTAAAAATGTAATGTGATCATGTTTGGCTGGTGGTATAGAGTGGTGTATCAGTGTATACATGATTCATTGCATGAAACACGTTTTGGTCCAATTATTTTATATTCTTTGATTGAATTGTCCCACGGACCAAAATTCTAATATCCATGATCCTTTAATTTATTTTATCAACAATTCTTTCTTTCCAAAGTAATCACTAGCTCGTTCCCACTAATTTATATTGTCAAATAACTTTTCTGGAGGGTGGCCCTTGGAGTATGATTTCCACAAACATAAAGTGCTTTGGAAGATTGTGTTCATTTTTTTGTGTTTTTTCATCGTCATTTTCAAGTATTAGTACGGTAGGTAAAATTATTTTATAAACTAGTATAACTGAAAAATTATTTTTCACTCTAGTACAAAAATACAAAATATAATATATGCACAATCTATTAATATATGCTTGTAGTCCATGTGCGTCCACAAGTTGTGAATATGCTACATGCGCAACCCCTAGCATGCATGTTGTACATGCACTTCATAATAGGTTGCATATTAGTTCCCAACTAACAAAAACAATTTCAAAAACAATAAAATCATAAAAATACAATTCTAGCTCAAGCTAACAAGTTTTTCATCATAGCAAATTCAACATAATGATAACAAAAACTCATCTAAAAAGAACTTAATTGCAAAAATAAAACAATTCATATACTAAATAATATCAATTCAATAAAAAATCAAACTACATAATTAAACTACATCTAGCAAATTAACTAATCGATGGGCTTGCACCATCAAAACCACTAACATTTTATTGTGCATAATAAACAACCTCATCATCCTCTATTTTATTGTCCAAACATTGAGCTTCTGCATCTTGTTATATGAAGAACAACATGATGAAAGCCAAGTATTCAAAGTGTCGCACACATTATTGTCAATAGCATCACAAACTTAATCGCAGCTCTCCAACCCTTGTATACTAAACAAATCGCCTAATCTATTATCATTTATAAGTTATTAATAAGAATTTTATTACATGTTAAAAAACGTACATATCAATCTACTATATCTTGGTGCATAAGGCTCATATTTATTCAAATTAATTGTAATTTGACATGGAGTGTCACCTTAATGTCTCGTAACATGCTTTAATGGTGGTGTTATAAATCAACTTATTATGTTCATATACCAAAACATGTAGATATCTAACTCAATAGCCAGAATTCACTCTGTAAATATATGATATCTCCTCATAGGCTACTGATTGACATATTCTACATGAATCACTAACCAAATTCTATTTGACCTCAATGATTAACAACATGCATGTCATTAAATGTTCATACCTATTAGATGAATGATCTCAAAAAATTCAACCTCAATAAAATAAGAATAAACATTGTCATTTGGATCCACCGATGTATAATAACTAGGTTAAATCAGACAACTTTGAGATTTTCATCAAACAAATACAAACATAAGAATTAATAATACTTACAAATTTATGATATGAACATGTTATATAAAAAAGTCAACTTATTTATCAAGCTTAAATATCCTCTAAATGTTGTTTATATTGAAATCGCAACACTAGTAAATTATTATGACCTGGACATAAGAAGGACTTATCGTCTCAAATGCCATGACATCTAAACATAGAACAACCTCTTCTAGTCCACAACATAGCATATACAAATGGAGAAAATGTTAAAGGATAGAGAATAAAAAGATATAAAAACAAATTAATGTAGAAAATGTTAAAGCATAGAGAATAAAAAGATATAAAAACAAATTAATGTAGAGAAATGAAATAAATGTCCTAATTGTACTAAAAGATTTCACATATGTTGTCCACTTCTTATGTTTTTTCAATTATGACTTATTATACCACATAATCCATATTTTTTTTTTATTCCCCTTTCTTGCATATATCTTGTTATGTAAACTAGTGGATTTTCATCAACCTTTTTTAACTCTTAATCTAATTGAATATCCTCGTGGCCTAGTATAATTAAGCCATAATGGAATGTCAAGTAAATGTTCAAAATAAAAATCATATGAATCTCTATAACTAATGTTGAAAATAAAGAGGAAATTAATTGTTCAAAGTCAACATGTCACAATGTACAATAAATAATGAGGTGTTAACATTATTTATGATTCAACTGCCATTTACCATACAAATATTTTTTTATTAAATTGAATTGTTCATCATACCTCTTTTTGACTACCGGTTACTAGGGGTTCTCAACTTGAAATATAACAAGTAATTCAACCGACATAGTTAATTTTGGTAAAATGAACAAATATCCTAAAACTCTAACCTTAAAACCCCTAAATTAGCCAACGAAGAAATATTCGACTTAACTTATTCTTAAAGTGATCGATAGTTTTCTTGCATTCTTATGGAAACTGTTAGGATAAGGCTCCCATTGTTTCTCTTAGATCCCCCACCCTCCCAAGAACAAAAGATTGAGAAAACAAGATTAAGAAGATGTGTTTTAACATTGGTTACAATTTTAAGAATGGAAAGCTTGTTCGTTTCATGAAGGAAAGTGATTGTGATCATAGAGAGGAGGAATGCAAGATTAATAAATGATTTTTTCTCATTTTGGATCATTCAAGAAAGTTGTAGTGTTGTATGTATAGATGATTGTGTATTTTTGAAAGGATTGATTTCGATATCGAAAACTCAAGATATTCTCGTTTAATTTTCCAGTCCTGCTTCATTTTTTACCAAGCAAATTAAGAGCAGGTTCTTCTCTTCAAAACATTTTTTTCTCGTTTCAAATCCTTCATGAAAGTTGTAGTCCTGTACGTATATATGACTTTGGATATTTGAATCACTTGATTTTGATATCGGAAGCTCAAGATATTCTTGTTTGAGTGTCTAGCATAAAAGAAGAAAATTTTGTCACAAAAATGATTAGAAGCGATTTGCAAAACAAGAGGGCTAGTTTAGAAAACGTCACAGTAATTTATGTTGCTCGACTACCGCACAGGGTTATATTTTGTTAGTTTTTGCAAAACCAACAATATTTTTTTTTATCATAGGTTTAAGGTTAGATAAATCCCTTAGATTTTGCACTAAAAAATAGATTTCGTAAACACAAAAATTATTTTCTTGCATTGTTGGATTTCACGACATGTTTGTAAATTCCAAAGGGTGTTGGCCAATATTTCAAAAAAATACAAAAATATTATTTTTTTAGGGATTCATATATTATTCATTGTTAATATTTGGGTAAGGAAATCCCAAAGGGATTAGTATCTAAAATATTAGTGGGGATAATTCACTATCATTCATTGTTATTATTTAGATAAAGAAACCTTAAGTAATAAATATTCAAAATGCTTTTCCAAGAATAATAACACATCTTTGAAAGAAGCCTTTATTATAATTGGGTACATTCTATTTTTTTACTCCACGGTTACGAGTCGTAAAAGTATGAACACTAAGGCAAAAATAGGCTTTTAAAGCACTCTGGATTTCCTTAGATTTCTAAATTTTTGTTCCTTTTCTTTGTGATTTACGAGTAATGAACACTTGAAATACTAAATGGAAAAATGAGCTTTTAAGCCCATCGAATCTCGTTAGATTTTTATTCTAGCATCTCTTAATTCATAAGTTGTAAATTTATCAAACACAGATTTCAAGAGATCTGCATCAATTCTCTTTAGCACTATATAGACATATCTAAAGGTATGATCTATTTGGCCAAGGGTACTTCCTTTTAGACTTTGAACCCAAGTGTATTTATCGTAGCAAACCTATCCTAGGAAATTGATTAGATAACACCAGCACCATAGGAATCATAAAGAAAAACAAAACACCAAGTAGCTTACCTTAGGTATGGTGTACTAGGAGTGCTAAAAGTTTCCCTTTACACAACCAGTCTCTTGCCTTAGAATCTCTAAAAGACCATTTAGGTTAACTAATAAACATAATACTAGGTGGCGACTCATTTTTTCACAAAAAAAAACGACATGAATTCCCAGTAACAGGAAGGGTCGCCTCGACACCGCGCTATTGTGAAGGGTGTGAAAAATCTATTAAGATATGCTTGTAGTACATGCACGTCCACAAGTCATGAATATACTACATGCGCAACCACTAGCATTCACATAGTACATGCACATCTTAATAGGTCACATATTAGTTCCCAACTAATAAAAACACAATTTCAAAGACAACAAAATCACAAAATATAGTTCAAGCTCAAGCTAACAAGTTGTTCGTCATAGCAAGTTAAACACAATCCTTAAAAAAACTCACCTAAACAGAACTTAATTGCAAAACCAAAACAATTCATTATAAACAATATCAATTCAATCAAAAATTAAACTACATAATTAACTACATCTAGCAAATTAACCTATTGATGGGTTTGCATAATAAAAAACAATAACATGTTATCGTGCATAATAAACAACCTCATCATCCTCTATTTTATTGTCCAAACATTGAGTTTTTGTATCCTTGTTAAGTGAAGAACAGCATGATGAGAGCCAAGTATCAAAGTGTCACACATATTATTGTGAATAGCATGACAAAATGCAGTCGCTACTCTCCAACCCTTGTATAATAAACAAATCACCTAATTATGAAAAAATAATATATTATCATTTATAAGATATAAATAAGAATTTTAGTACATGTTAAAAAACATAGATTTAAATCTATTATATCTAGGTGCAGAAGGCTCATGATTATTCAAATTAATTGTCACCTGACATGGAGTGTCACCTTAATGTCTCGTAACATGCTTTTATAGTGGTGTTATAAATTAACTTATTATGTTCATATAACAAAACGTGTAGATATCTAACTACATGATCTCTCATTTGTAAATATATGATCTTTCATCACAAGCCAATAACTGACATATTCTACATGAATCACTAACCAATTTCTATTTTACCTCAATGATTAATAACATACAGGTCATTAAATGTTCATACCGATTAGATGATAAATCTCAAAAAATCCAACCTCAATAAAATAATAATAAACACTGTCATCTGGATCCATCGATGAATAATAATGAGGTCAAATCGAACTACCTTGAGATTTTCATCAAACAAATACAAACATAAGAATTAATAATATTTACAAATTTTATCATATGAACATGTTATATAAAAAAGTCAACTTATTGATGGGAATTAAATATCCTCTAAATGTTGTTTATATTGCAATCGTAACACCAGTATATCATTATGACTTGGACACGAAGAGGACTTATCCTCTCACATGCCATGGCATCTAAACATAGAACACCATCTCCTATTCCACAATATAACATATACATATGAAGAAAATGTTAAAAGATGGAGAATAAAAAGATATAGAAACAAATTAACATAAAGAAATCAAATAAAAGTCTTAATTTTAAATAAAAGATTTCACTTATGTTGTCAACTTGGATATATTTTTTCAATATGTACCACATAATCCATATATAGTTTTTGTATTCCTCTTTCTTGCATCTATCTTGTTATGTAAACTAGTGGATTTTCATCAACTTTTTTTAACTCTTAATCTAACTGGTCATCCTTGTGGCCTGATATAATTAAGCCATAATGGAATGCCAAGTAAAGGTTCAAAATAAAAACCATATGAATCTCTATAACTAAGTTTAAAATAAAGAGTAAATAAATTGTTCAAAGTCAACATGTCACAATGTACAATATATAATGAGGTGTTAACATGATTGATGATTCAACTTCCATTTACCATACAAATATTTTTTATTATTAAACTGAATTGTTCATCAAACCTTTCTTCAACTACTACTTACTAGGGGGTCATACCATCTAGGATACTAACAAGTAATTCAATCGGCATAGTTAATTTAGGTAAATTCAACAAAAATCCTAAAACTCTAACATTAAAAAACCTATAATATATCTCAAAATGGTTAAATGAGGCTCTTGTGGTGAAGGCCACTTGTTAACATGGGTGGATGGCTAGAGAAAGAACCAACAACGCAGACAGAGAGTGTGATGAAGGTGAGGTCTATCGGGCGGGGTGAATGGAGAGATAGAGGTTTTTTTTTTTATGGTGGAGAGAGATAAGATGGCTTGAATCAAGAATAACAAAAGGAGTGAAAAGTTGAAGTCAAGAAAGAGGAAAAAATATTGGTCTTGAAGTAATTAATCAAAATAACTTTTTGTATGTTTTGCCCAATTTTCCACAAACTTTAGTTTGAATGGTACCATGTAAATCTGTAATCTGATCATGTTTGGATGGTGGTGTACCCGTGTCTACATGATTCATTGCATGGATTGAATTGTCCCACAGCCCACAATTTTAATATCCCTGATCCTTTATTTGATTATATCAACAATTCTTTCTTTCTTTCCAAAGTCATGTACGTACAACTTGAACTCAAGATTCATTATATTATATTATATTCAATTAAATATTCGAGTAACGCCTTTCATTTTGAATTTGTTCTTGTAATAAGATCAATTATTTGATGGTTCGTGTCTCTCAATTAAAATCCAACTCATCAAGATTTGATATCATAATTTAAGAAATTAGGCCTATCCCAGATAACCATTTAAGCATAAAATTTTTTTCTCTAAAAATAAATAGCAAGGCCCTTTCACTCTCATCAATTATCAAGTTAGTCAAATGAGAAGCTTCGTTCGGCCTAACTATTCAATTCAGAGTGATAGTTATGTAAGAAAATGAAGCTCAACACCTTGTTCTAGCAGGCATCCAAAGGAGCTTTAGGATAATTGAAGCATGTGATATAGAATAAAAGTTTGGTAAGGATCGCAATTAAACAAGTTTCACCATCATCACTCCTTATCGGAAATAACATAACTTGTATTAAAATGATGTTTAAATTTGTTTTTCAAAATTATTTTTATTTAAAAATATATTAAAATTATTTTATTTATATTTTCAAAAAAAAAAAATTATATCGATATATTAAAAAATATAAAAACACTAATTTTTTTTAATTTTAAATTTTAAATTACAAAGAGTGTACGTTTTGTTGTGGAAAAGTTGAGTACGTGGTACCATGCTGTCACTAACATGTTACTATCGTACTGACTAAGTCTAATCGGCTGCTTGCTCTTATTAAGGAGATGGATTTGTAATTCTCCTCGTCCTTCCAATATAAGTCGTTCACTGTATCATTTTTTTTATTAACATGTCACTACCATGTTACTATCGTACTGACTAAGTCTAATCGGCTGCTTGCTCTTATTAAGGAGATGGATTTGTAATTCTCCTCGTCCTTCCAATATAAGTCGTTCACTGTATCATTTTTTATATTAACATGTGTTTATTAATATAAATATATAAATTAATTTGTGTGTATTTTAATTAATTTTATAAATTTTAAAATTAATAATCATGTAAATTTCTAGTGATCATCATATTAGAAATCACAAGGTCTGATTCTAAAATCAGTGAGAAACAAATCTTTTAGTCTTAAACTCTTATTTCTGAACCATCTAGTAATGTTTTTGTTCACTATATCATTGGATTTTCATGTGATAACCATACATCCCACATTGCTCTTGTAAGATTCTATAATATCTATACAGAGAGTTACATTATAAGAAGTATTTTAGAAAAGTCTGATTTTCTTAAATAGTTTTCTCAGGAAAGTTTTATTCTTAGTAAAACTCTTCAAAATTGTTAGCCGAAATATTTACAAAACGTTTGATTGGGTTTTAGAAAAAATAATGCATTGAAGAGATAGAGTTCGAATTTATTAAATCAATGAAAAATATATTTTTAAGATCGTTCAAAGAATAATTTAATTTTGGTTGACACTCAAAGAAGTGCACTTTCATAAAAAGAAAAGAAAAGATTTATGGATTTATTAAATATAACCAATTATATTTATGCTTGTGATAATGATATAATGTATTTCATACACACACATGTTCTCTTACCTTCATTTTCTTTTATGCTTGTGATAGATCACTTCAGTTCAATCTTATCCAGTAGTTGACTAAATCAATAGCTAGCACAAATAATACCCATTAAGCGTTCTCATTCATGGATTGACCATATCTCAAAAGCCACAAAATTAGTAAATTTGTTTTAGAATACATTTTTTTGGAAATAAGCCAACAAACTTAGTGGCTGGAAAAAAAAACTAATTTATAGTCTATCGCAAGTTGTGTATGAATTTCCACAACTCTTGGCATATAGTAAAACTCCTTATAGACTATGACAAGCATTGGATGCTCTTGCATGTATATGATAAAAAAAAATAGTATTTTAGGGTTTGCAAATATAGCAAAAGGATGGATTTTACATAATAAAGGATGCATTTGAGATGTTCTTTGCCATGACTAAAATTCTCATGCATATAACTCAAAAGCATAACATCCATAACATGAAATTAATATATGCTCATAAGCTATGTTTTTAACTTTTCTTTCTTTATGAAGCGGTTGTGGGCTTTTTACTTTTATTTCTCTATTCTATCCCTTTTAGACATTAAAGTTTTCTCACAATAGGAAATTATTTCTTTTCTTTTCATTTCACTTTTAAACATTGCAATGGATGAGTTTGACAAACATGATAAAGTTTCTTAGACCAAAACAATGTTCCACATGTTTTGTGACATTTGTACTAAAACTATTAAGAGAGTCACAAGACCAAACATCCATTTTGATAAAGATGGCTAGAAATTTATCATACATGCAATTCAAAGAACAAACAAGTTTTTCTTTAATAAAAACAAATGAGATAGGATTAAAATGGATTAAATGGTGTGGAAAAAGTTGCTATTTGAAATTAGAGTTTTTTGGAGTAGTGAACTTGATGTTATTTCTGAAACAAATGAATGGTGGAAAACAGAAATCTCTAGGTCAATTGTCCTTATTGATATCCTTATAATTTTATTTGTCTTATTGCATTATTTCAATAATCTTCTAACATTGTTATCCACAATCAACTTTTATTATGTAGGAAATGGGATGAGCAATGAAGTTTAGGCATGCCATAATTGAGTCCTTGTTTTGTGTCAAGTACGATGCCATATTTAGTAACATAGTGGCCATGAGATAATATGATTGGGGAAACTAGAATGACAAATATAACTAACAATGAAATTAATTTATAAAAAAAAGTGATGATTCTTAAAAAGGATACAATTCTTGATTTTGTATATGAGAAAGATTTTAAGATGAAATGTTTATTTTCATTCATAATCCTTCTCACCCGCAGACCATTAGTTTTATAGGCTTTAGGTTACAGGGAGTTACAATTAATTAACAAGTGAATAACAACATTTACTATTCAACATAAGAAGAGGAATTTGTGCCACTATGTAATCATGGCTTCTCCACTTCACACATGGTCATAAGTACTCATGAATTCCCCACAACAACTGAAACAACAGAACTGATAAACCTTTTCTCATAAAATTTGTTTCTCATATCCCCTAAATTATTGTTGTGTAATTAATACACCTCATGTAACCTTTAATTAAAAGTTTAATGGACCAATATATGGAAAGATATGACGAGAGTGGGTTATGAAAATATTACATGTATGTATACTATTGCTTTTGATTCATACCTTATATTTTATATTTATTAATAAAATAATAATTTATCTGTTTTGTCTCTTAATTTTCTTTCTTTTTTTAAAAAAAAATAGTAGCCTAAATGATCCATTAATTCCCTTACACTTTATTTTTTTTGACGAAGTCAGGATCTCCATCCAACCCAGGGAGATTATTAAATGGATTGTTTATTGGGCCCAACACATATAGTTTGAGCTAGATGCCCTAATCAATATAATGGGCTGGTCTTCTGCTTTTGAAAGGCTCCACTGCCGATCTGTTGAAATGAATTTCACAACTATTTTTTTCGAAGCAAAGAGATCTCCAACTCTCCTTTCCACACATTAAAAGCAAGATTGTCAATACCGTTCTGGTCACCATTTTGATTTTTCTATTGGTATGAAACGTTTCGGTTTCGGAGTATTTCGTCATGCTGTTTCGGGGTTGTACTGTTCATATATAATTAATTATATATATATATGAAAAAAATTAAAATATTAATTTAACAAACATAATTAAAATTCAAGATAAATTAACTTTAAATTATATAATATAAACACAAAGTCAAACAAACATAATCTCAAAATTAGAAAAACAATCACAAGTTAATCAAAATAAGAAGGATTTTAAGGCCGGAATGGCACACGCTAAACGGTACCGAGACGTTCCAACCGGAATTTGGCCGGTATTTACGGAACGGGCCGGAATTAAACCGAGACAAAAACGATGCCGTTTTGTCTCGGGTTTTTTAATGGCATGGAACGTTCCGACCGTTCTGGCCAGAACGAAACGGTATTGACAACCCTGTTACAAAGTGATGGTTATTCTTCGAGTCATGAGGATTTATAGTTCTACGTTTCTTGCCGTGAAAAAAAATCAGAAATCGGCGACAAAAAATCACTGTTTGAACAGGAAGAGAGAAATAAATAAAATAAAGTGTTCTTGTTTTTGTTAACTGAAATCTGAAAGCTCCAAAACTTTACAGAGTAGGGCGTGCGGCTGCCTGATTTGCCTCTTATTACCGATATCTTAACGTTGTCATCATCACCATAGCCAATCAATATCTTTGCTTAAAACAAAGTTAGGGTGGCAAACAATATTTTTTATATATTTTCGTGAGTATACTTGACATTGAGCTCCTCATGTTAAGTGAAAAAAAAAAGAGCTACAATTAGCGCATTGAAAAATCTTTGTATAGTCATGTGGGTCTTAGCCTAGCGGAAAAAGCAATTTATTCTTTTTCTTTGCACTAGGATTCGAGCTTTATTATGCATGCATGTTACCCCCGCGGTGCCTTACTTGTTCACTGGGCTTGTAAGATATTCAGTAGATCTAGGGATTAGTTGATATACGTATAAGTTGATCTGGACACCCCGGTTATCAAGAAAAAAAATCTTTGTACATAACTTTTTTAGGAGATGAAATCTCTCCATGCAATTATATCATAAATATATCTAAGATGAATGTAAAAAATGATGGCGTGAAAAGCAAGCAGAAGATGGAGAGAAACGTGTGGAAGCTTGTCGGGCATGATAAACTTTATTGAAGCAACGTTTCACATACATGATCCTGATACTTAGGTTTCATCACTTTGTTTGCTTGCGACTTAACTTATTCTTAAAGTGATCGATCGTTTTCTTGCATTCTTAAGGAAACTGTCAGGATAAAGCTCCCATTGTTTCTCTCAGATCCCCACCCTCCCAAGAACAAAAGATTGAGAGAACAAGATTAAGAAGATGTGTTTTAACATTGGTTACAGTTTTAAGAATGGAAAGCTTGTTCGTTTCATGAAGGACACTGGTCGTGATGATAGAGAGGAGGATCGCAAGGGCTTGCTGTTGAAGGAAATTGAGAGGTGGAAGAAGCAACAAGGTGCTCATGTAGAAGCATCCACCACTACTCCCATTTAATCTCTTTTCGATATCTCTCTCCCTTTTTCGTGATGTAAATTTAGTGATTTCCATGCATAGCCATCTCCATTTTTCATTGAATTTGTTCAAGGAGATGCAATATTAGCACTTCACAATATGTAAGCAAGCGGTGTGTGTGTTTAATTAGTTTTGTGTATCCTTTGTTTTGGAATTAATAAGGGTTGGGAGTGTTTTCTTGTAAACTGTGCTTGCATTTCTGATTTGTTCACTTGTTTTCTTATTGATTGTCGATTACGTGAAAGAATTCAAGGGAAGTTCTTTGGGTGTGTGAAACACCTTAGTGGTAGTCCAAACACAAGTTGGAATTGTGAGGAAGGTTGGGTCTAGTGGGTGACTAAATTATCGTATTGGGAGTAAAATCTTGTCGAAAATTTTATCCTCGTGTCAAGTTTTATCAGTTTTGACTTGGATTGGCTTGTTGCTCTTGAGGAGAGGCAATACAGTGGATTCTGCACTTGATAATAGATTATTTTGGTGACAGATTCGATAGCAGAGTCGAGGGGATTCGGTTGAGTATCCAAAATCATCGACGAGGATGATTTGGCATATGCTATTTTTGTAGGGAGAATGGTTTGCACTAAGAATTCTGGACACATTGATGATGGTGCAATGCTAGAAATTTAGCGGCTAAATTGGAGTTCGGTTGCGGGGCCAAAACATCAACAAGAATGACTTAGTGTGTTGTCTTGGTTGTGAGACAATATGATTTATGTTTTGGGTACCTTAGTTACAGAATACTCAAGGAACATGGATAGAAATGATGCCTTTTTTATGGGAAAACATGTTAAGAAAATTCAATGGCCGAGATACATGACAAGGGTTGGACAACAAGGTTGTTGCATTAATGAATTCGTTTGACGGGAAAGAAAGTTTATGTGGCATGACAGTAGTGTATAAGAGAACCATATTAGACGGGACTTGATGCTCAGATACTATGTGTTTATGCTTAGATAGGTTATAGGTGGTCTTAGAGTACCTTGTTGAAAGACTTCGACACGAGATACAATTGATCACCGAAACTGAGTTGGTGCTAGGACCAGTGACAATGTCAAATTTCTTGCTTGTAGGTGATGTATGGAAAAATTAGGTGAGTCAAATGAATTTTACAGGGTTTCATTTATTCTGCTCAATACGGGTTCTATGTGAATGTTTACGAGGAAAGGGTTGAAATCTGTGTAGAGATGTTTGGCAGCTTTGCAAAACAGGATTGCAAGTGGGCAACTTGACATGTGGGATTGCCAAGGAGATTGGCATTGCATCGTGTGTGACTTGGGGGGTTGCATACGAGAGATGTAACAAGGCAGTATGTTGTTGTGCATTCTTATAACTTGCTTTGTAAGAAGGAGATTGATGATCTTTGAATCTTTGAGAGGAGTCTTAAAGTTTATTTAGCATTGTAGGAAGACAAGCAGGACCCTGAAGAAGACGTGAGTCATAGATTGGTTTGGAAATGCATTGACGACGGGAAAGTCAGCTTTACATTTCAGAATCGACAGACAGTATTCTAAATACGAATGAGGACAAAACCAAGAGGTTGTGTATATGCGACCATGGATTGTGGCAGTGGGCATACTTGATTGCGAGGTGCTTCAACGAGGATGTCGAATTTTTCTGGTGGGGGAGGTTTTTTATAGAGCTAAATTTTGATGTAGAACAGGTTGCGGAATCCTACATGCTCAAGAGGGATCACCCGAAATTCAAAGGCAACTGAATTTCGGCAACCGGGTCGTCAAAGTCGGAATGACGCGAAACTCACCCAGTCAATGCGTTTCGTCGTTTGCGGAAGAAGTCAGCGGCTATGCCCCTGTTCTCGACCGCTTTTTGGCCAAATTCCATCGTTTCGGCCCCGAAATTGTCATTTTTGCTATTTTAGGAAAGTTTCGTTTTTGCAATAACTTTTGATTTAAGAGTCTGAATTGACTTTAGTCAATTGGTACTCTCTCAGAATTCATAAGCCTTTCACATTCTGCATTTATCTCAAATTTGCCATTTATGGCAAATTTAATGTTTTATGTCCTTTCCTTTTCTGTATTGAATTAGGCTAGGGTTTTTACTTTAAGTATCAATGTAAAACCTGTAGCCGACTCAACTATCATTTTATTGAATAAACACTGAGTTTTATTGAGACTTATTCTCGTTATTGTTGATTTACGAAATATTGACGTTGGTCATATTTCCTTGTGATTTTCTGCTGCGTCAAAATTTGTCAAAGTAAAGTTGACGAGAAATAGTATTGGAAAGACACAATGAGATAGAATCGAAATTAGTAACAATAATGAGTTTGGCAGCGTCAACAAAATCGATAACAGGGGTTGACGATAAGTCTGGACGATGGGACAGTCCAAGGCTTGATGAAAAACATTACTGTTATGATTGGCAACCTATATTGGCATGTCTTTGTGAGAAGCAACGTGCATGAGAATTGACAGAATCAGTAGAATCGACAGCAGTGTATGTCTAGCAATTCGACAGCAATGGCTTATTAATGTTGGGTTGACGAGAGTGTAGACTTTGGAGAACGGATAGTCTAAAGGCATGCGAACACAGTTATTCTGGCAGCGTGTGAGTTGGCAGGATGACAGCTGGTTTGTTGTATGGCAGACCAGGGGAGATGCAGCAGTTTGGAGTAGTTATAGGCAATATTGTTTTGGGGGAAAAGTGTGTAGTTAACAAATGACTCAATTCATCTTGTCACATGCTGCCCCATCAGGAAAACAATGCTATAAAATTTCCTACGACATGGTAGAAGTCATTTGTTTCCACTTTCCACTAGCAGGTGCAAAAGGCATCTTGTGTTACAAGAACTTGCCACTTTTTTTAATATTTTTGTATGTTTATTAAAAGATTAAATTGCACTTGACCAAGTTCAAAAAGGTGAAAAAGTCTTTCAACGCAAGTTTTTAAAAATATTTCTTTTAAGAATAATTGAGTCATTTTATTATATTTAAAATATGAAAAGACTAAAAAAAACTCTTTAGATGCTAGTTTTATTTACCTTTTTTAAGAGTAAATTAGTAATTTGGATGTGTTTTCTTTGTAAAAAACTAATAAAGATATCCCTGATCAATTTAATAATAAATAATAAACCTTTCAAAAAGATCAAATTACCTCCGACATCATGGCTAATAATAATTATACGATTGTAATGAATAGTGAAATTTATATAGGTGAATAATGTTTCTTATGTTGACAGTATTATCAGTTAACATTTAAAAATGACATCGCAAAATGTGTGCTTGAATAAGTAAAGAATTTCATTTTTTATGAATATTAAATAATTTTTACCAAATAATAATCTAATAATTTTTTTGATAATAATCTCAGATTGTTTTACACAATATATGTCAAATTATTTATTTGATATTGTGTTATAAAAAACAAAAACAGCAATATTTTTATGTCTTAGAAAAATATTTAATAAAATATATTGATAGCTCTTTGCTAACCAATGACCTAGGCTTTACCTCGAATCAATCTCAAATTCAGTTTTAAAAATATAATAATAATTATTTTTATTATTATATATCTTAGTTGTATAATTTTTATATTGAAATTTTGTACGATAATATTTTATGGATAAAAGAAAAATAGCCCCTAAAATTATTTTTGATTTTTTTTTGTCGTTGTCTCTTAAACCAAATGCTTTGTATTCATCGCATGATAGTAACCAGAACTACGGTTTTACTTTTAGAATTGACGTTAAAATTAATAACCTCATTGTGCTGGCGTCGTATCGTATTCTTCTTCTTCTTCTTCTTCTTATCACCACTTATCTTAAGTTCCAAACTAATTTTCTAAATCCGCGTCCATAAAATGAGTGATGAAGATATTCTATAAAATTTATTTGCATGAAAAATAATATATTTAAGAAAACTTTCTTCGAATTCCAAAAAAAAACACATATTTTTATAATCTAGAATTGTCACAAAGTTAAAGTTTTATTGTTTACAAGTTGATTGTTAGAGAGGGGGCAAGGCTAAGCTGTGTCGGATATTGCTCGTTTGTTATTCTTTAAAAGGTACTTTTTATATTAAGATATTTAAAAAAAAAATTGAATTTGAGAAAACTTCACCCATGCTAGGTATTTTTTGTAAATCTAGATTAAACAATTAAATCCTGATTTTCAGAATTTTACAAGGTGAATACGCTGGGACTCGAACATAAAAACTTGCAATGCAGATTTCAAGTATTTTGTCATCATGTTATGGCTCTTGGAAACTATTTTTAATATTAGTACATTAACATAATAAAAAACCATTAAAAAACATAAATTTAATATTTGTTAAAAATAAAAAATATTTTAAAAACATGGAAACACAAAAACTACCGCAATTTGAAACCCTGCCTCAAATAAAAAGAAGAAAAGTTTAGAATCATTCCGTAGCACTATGAGCTACTAAAAATAGAGCTTTGACCGACGGTGGAGATATATTATGAGGAACAGAACGTGCAATAAAGAGTAAAGAGGTACATTGAATCTAGACATAACTTTTTACAAAATGACACCAGTGATGCGCCACTTCCCATCATTAAGAACATTAAAAAAATATCTTATGATGTTTAGTATGTCAACTCTCAGATCTTGTTTAGGGTTTAAAAAAAATAAATTTTATGTTATTTTTTATATTAAATTAAATTTGTTTGGTATTTCTATATCATTTTCATGTGCTGATGTCAAAAATAATTTTTTTTTTTTTAAATTCATTTTAATGCATTTCTAAGTAAGAAAATATTTTAAAAAATAACGATAACAATTCTTCTAAATGGACACTTAGATTAATCCTTTTAAAATGTAATTATCATGTCGTAAATGTAATTGATAAAAATATAATTATTATTTTTTGAGTGAAAATGAAAGATTCTAATCATGTCTGTTTAATTAGTTCTTTGAGAGTTCGTCATGAAAAACTTTAATCATATTTATTAGTTTAACCTTAAAACTCACAATATCAAAGTCTGAAGCTATTAAAAATTTTCTTTTCTTTATAAAAATCTAAACTTCTTGAAATATATTAGATTTAAACTATAAATTTTCTAAGAAAACTGATAAAAAATCTTACCATGAAAAAAATTAGAGTTCCAAGTTAAATAATATTCTTACTGAAAATATAATTGCTTTAAGCAAAAATATACTCATCCACACTGTCGCGATGATGTTTTTTCCACGCTTCGTGCCCCGCCATCCCCAGGGATTGGGGGAGACAACGGCGCGCTGTGGAAATGAAAGGGGTGTTATAGTCATAAAAATTACGACTATAATTATCAGGAGATGCCACCTAGTATTATGATCAGTAGGAAACCTATTGGTCTGCGAGAGTCTTGGGTAAGGGGACTTGTTGTGCAAGAGGAAGACGCATCACCCTTTGTGCACCCTACCTAAGGTAAGCTGCATTGTTGCTTGATTGTTCTTCTAAGTTAAAAAATTTTACATTACATTTTAAAAAAATATATTTTTTTTTTGCGGGTGTACTTTACGATGTAATTTTACACCGCAGTTAAAAACTTTTTTCTTAATCTACGGATGTACTTTACAATGTAATTTTACACCGTAGTTAAAACTCTTTTTTTTATCTACGGATGTATTATAAAATGTAATTTTACATCGTAGTAAAATCTTTTTTTATCTACGGGTGTACTTTACAATTTAAATTTATACCCCGATAGTTAAAACAAAATAATTGTTAAATTATTTTAGAAATTTTGGCCAAATTCCAATGGAAAATCATAAACTAGTTACGATATCCAATTTTCGTTTCAAAATATGAGAAAGATGCAAAACATTTTTTTTACGAAAAATATGATGGGAAAAACTTTGGAATCCGACCGTATGCACAAAACGAACATTTTTATGTTTTTGAAATTTTTGTATTTTTATATTTTTGCTATTTTTTAAAATAAAATAAAACAAAAATAAAATAAAATCTTTGGGTTGACTGTCCACCCTGATGGGCAGAGAGGCCCATCATTTGGGCTTGGACTGCCAGCCCCTGGTGGGCCTAACGGCCCACCCATTTTCCTGGCCGGAGTGAGCGGAGTGAGCGTCGGAAGATGATCGGTGCAACTTCAAGCAGCTACTACTGCCTCTGTTGCCTTTGCCTAAGATGGTGATTGGGTCGCCGGGGTCGAGGTGGAGATGCTCGTGATGAAGGGGTGGTCGGAGTGGGTAGCCTGAGTTGCTGAAACAAGAGTGAGAGTGAGAGAGTGGTGGCCGCTGGATTGTTTTTTAGAGAGAGAGAGAGCTGTAACTGGCCGAGAGAGACGAAGGGGGAGAGAGAGAGAGAGAGTGACACCGGAGCTGGGGAAGGAGATGGGTTGCGGCCGTTACGTGTGTATGATTTCGTTCAACAAATTTTTATTTTTCTTCGTCTCTGTTGAATTTTCAAAATGCTCTGTTATTCTCCCTAGTTCTCCCCTGTTTTTTTCTACTCCTCTCTTCCTCTGCATGCTGTGAATTTATAGGGGCAGAGCACATGCAATTTGTGTGTAGTTGCTGCATCTGAATTTGCAGAAGGCTGAGGACTGCAGCGTCGTGCCCTGCTGTAGAGAGCCGTTGCAGAGCCGTTCCTGCACTATTCAGGTGTCGGAACAATGCAGAACCTGCAAATTTGATTTTGGGAGGGTGAAAGTATGATTTGGTCCTTAAATTTATAATTGTTCTAAATATACCCTCAATTGGCTTTAAACTTATGATTTTATGCAATTATACCCTCGTCATAATTTCAATATCAACCTTGACTTCGCGTGTCTTTTTTATTTTGGTCATTGATTTCTGATTTGCGTGATTTAACCCTCAATCGACCATTAAACTCTCAATTTGCTGAATTTGGTCCTTGATTTCGCATAATTGGTTGGAAAAAATTCAAATCGGTCTCCGAAAATTCCATTCTTATCAATTGAGCCCGAATTAAATTCAAGAACTTGATTTCTCATTGACTAAGCCCTTAATAAAATTAATTTGACCAATTTAAAGTATAATTAAGTCACTGCACTTAATAAAATCCTTCGATTGGACCCTAAATTAATTCTCAAACATAATTACACTTTTAAATTGACCAACGATTAAATCAAATTAGCCCATAAAAATATAATTATATCTTTCGATTTAATTTTTACACAGATTTATCCGATAATAAATTACTTTAGCCTTGAATCTGTGATTTCCTTCATTTTTGAACAAAAACGAGGTACGATCGAGCTCTCGAAAACATCCAAAATTTCACATTGACTTTCCTACTGACACCAGCCCTTTTATTTTATTTTTTGTTATTTTCAGGTAGTTTTTGGAAATAACCCAAAAATTGGGTTATGACACACACAACATTAATAATATGGACATTTAGCTGAAGAAAACTATTCGTATACTTCCAAGCCTTTTGAATCTCATTTCCCCATCTATTTTGGAAGGAATTAACATTCCTTTCTTTGAAGAGAATATCAAACATTATTATTTTCAGGATATAAATTATATATTATTTTAAAATAATCTTAAATATTTTGATATCAAACATATCTTTTTAAATAAAAAAAAGTAGTTGAAAATTCCTCAACAAAAACATTATTGAAAGTATTCAATTGAATTCTAATTGCAATTCAATTAATAAAAAATAACCAAAGATAAATTTGATAGAGAATTTCTGATTTTCTCAATAAATCACCAATTTTAAATGATATTAAAAGTTATTTAAAAAAATTATCCCTTTATATTTTCTTTTAAAAACCTTGACTTCCATCACTTTTTTCTCTACTCTCTTTCCATCCACCTTAGTGTTTGAAAAGTTGCATATTTAAAAATCAACTAGTCTATTCAGGGTTTACAAATATATATTTATTCATATCTTTCACTCCCTTTTTATTAATATATAAATATATTTTATATATTTATTTAACATCATTGCTTCTTTGTTGAGTTAAATAGCTTGCAAAATTGCAAATACCAGAAGTGTTCAATTTCAAGTAGCTTCTTTGATTTGAGTTTCATACAAACTATTCAAGGGATGATCATTTTGTATAAATCCACATAATGTATGGCATAGCCTAGTGATAAAATAACAACAAAATCACAAATTAAGTTTTCTAAGTTGTGAATTGTGCGGGTTTGATAGTTATTTTATTTAAATTTGATTAAATAAAATCTCAACAATTTTTCTTTGAATATATATAGAATTATTTTTTTCTCTCTATATTCCATTCTTTATCAAATTTATTTTAATAAATATATATTTTTTAATTTTTTCCAATAAACATTTAATGAATAGTTAGTATAAGATATATTTATTTATAACTTGTATAAAATATTTTATTTATGTCATTTTAAATAAATATAAGAGTTCTTATAATAAAAAAGTAATTTCTAATAGTTAAAATTGCTAATTTGAATTTTAAATAATATGATTGAATTATATGATTTGGTATTTTATTTTAAAAATAAAAATTATATATAATACTAATTGAATTCAAATATATTTAAAAACTAAGTTAAATTCAGTTTCATTCCAAAGCAGGATTAAGTTACTGAATGGGATAGCCCTAAGTCCCACTTAAATCTTTTCAATTTGTTGAAAAAGAAAAAGAAAAAAAAAACATATACGTCTCTCTCTTTACCTAACAAGTGTTGTAAGTTACAAGATAGCATCCACCCTTCAACATGTCCACATTCAAGGGTGTTCGAGCAACTTTTAATAATAATAATCTATCGAGAACAAAACGAAAACCAAACATGCTATCTCAAAATGAAATAGTAGTGCCACTAGTTGAATCACTACCAGAAATTATCAAATAAAAAGAAAATTATGTGGTAAATACCGAGGCAATTAAAGTTGAAAATTTTAAAAAAATAAAATAAAATAAAAATATGATGTGCTCGTATTATAAACAGAATTACAACTGAAATATAATCGTCGATAATATTTTTCTCCCCCCCTCTATCTTTTCTTTTCTTTTTTCATAAAACAACATCCTTTCTCCTTTCCTTTTATTTTGTCACAAATCAAGCTCTCATCTTCATAAATGCGACAACCTCAATAGTCATTTTATCAGTACTCATGTTCTAGATCATTGTTTTTAAGATTTTTCTCATCAAGTAAGCAAAACTAAAAAAGATTTGTAATCCATTTTATTATGTTAATGTTTTTACATTTTAAATAGTATATGTAGTTTGTTTGTGTGTTTACTTGTTTTATAGATTTTTTTCTATAGAAATTTATTGTATGATTATTGATTTGTACATGTCAGAATTTGTTAGAGATTTTAAAAAATTCAATACTAATTAAATTAGCTTCCTGTGCACAAAATTGTTATTTTTTTAATAAATAATAAAACTAGTCTTGGATAGAACAATTTGTACTTTTGTAAAAATTGTTTTAAGAATATTGGAATTTTCATTCAAAAAATATGTTTTTTGAGGCAGTTGTAAAATATATACAATATGGTACGTAAGGTTTGGGTAAGAAAATTAAAGTAGTAGTATTTGATGATACAAAGAGACAAGACAAGATAAGTATAGCTATAACACCTGTATCCAACATGTGATATCTGAGCATTTAGTGCAGTGGTTGCAATCCAACAAAGAGATTCATAGTTTCATTACCACCCATACTAGTGGGTCCATTCAGTTCATTTTACATGCAAAATGAATTGTAAGATTTTATTTTATGAGATATTTTTTAATCTATATATTATATGAAAATATGTAACTAACTATAGCTTTCTTTTATAGGCCATGGTGTTTGGATGCAATCTAAGACCGATCAAATTTTTTGTTGAAACTCACATGCAAAATAAGAACTCTAAAAAAAGAGGGAAATAACTCATGGATAGTCGAGCTCAAATGTTCATAATAAGTTGGATTTCAAAAAATAATCTTAAGTTTTGATTTTTTTTCAAATTACCGACATTTTTTTTCCAGGAAATATATAACACTAAATTACATGAGAGATATAGAGATGATCATTCGATCTATCTGAAACTTAATATGGATCTATGATTAAAGGTTAGAACATTCAGTTGATTGAATAAAAATCAAGTTTATAGTATCTTTAACTCCATATCAAGGATATACCCATTTAAATGGGTTGTAGTGTATCGATCATTGATTTTTTCATTTTAGATGTATTTTTTTTAATTTTTCCTTGTTTTTTTTTTAAAAACATTAAACACAATACTCAAAGAATTGTCAATGGAATTTACATTACTAAAGAAATAACCAACAAACTAATTTCTTTAGTGATTTGAAAATATTACAAGACTTTAGCATTGACAATTACAATCATAATTACTTACAGATTAAATCCATCAGAAAGTTCCAGAGAGTTAGAAAACAATTATAAGACTTGTCATTATTAGATGTAATTCTTTGTCACTAGTATACATATAATCACTTACGGAATTACCAATAGTTTATTGTTTTGATAATATATCATAATCACCAATGAATTTACCAATGGAATGGATGCTGATAAATATTTTTTGTTCGGCGTGTTTTTTTTTGTCTATAAATCCATTGATGATTTTTATCGTTAAATTCATAGGATAATAGAGTTCATCAATGATATATTATCTTATGATAATTGATTTCATCAATAAATTTATTTTTCCAAAAAAATGAGTGTTTAAAGAATGAAAAAATATTCGGTCAATGTTATGCAATATTCTGGTAATGAATAAAAGTCGGATAATAGAGTTTAAATAATTAAGGTATTTATATGACCTACCGAAATCAAACTCCTCCTCAATTGCATCTTGAATTTACCATCAAATGTAGGAGGGGTTAGTCTGTTCTAGGCTCAACCATAGCACCATTGCATTGGCCTTGCAGTAACTTTTTTTCTCAAATAATTTTGTATTCTATGAAAAAAAAATCCGAGAAGTTATATATATTTTAAACTATTTTTTGAACCTTGGATCTATAAAAATATACACTAGCCATTCACTTGGCGTTGCATCAGTAAATACATATGAAACATCTCAGCTTCAAATATGTAAACGCTACTGTGTGTTTTGGTAATGAAGTCTCCCACATATTTGACTCTCCATATGTAGTTTATGGAAGGAATTTGCATCCCACCACTTGCATAGGAATTCGCAAATCATAGGCCCTGGATAGTCTCATTGTAAAAATTCCTCGACCTTTGAAGTTGCCTTTTTCTGTGTATATAAAGATAAAGACTAGTGTAAAGGTAACGCATGCACTTTAGCATCACACCATTCTCTGAGCTTGGTGCTGTGCGAACCATTCTGTAGCCTGAATGTTTTCATCTCCATAGGTTGAGAAACTTATCGGAGACAGGGACTCCTCGAGTTCTCCCAAACACTTCAAATCAGCCATGGCTTCTTTGGCAATTCAAACAGGTCATCCAGAAATCCATGACCATGAGAGGAATGGGCATCCTGAAAAGACTCAGTGGGTGCTCAATGCTCCTGAGCCACCTAGCCTGTGGCAAGAGCTCATGGATTCTGTCAGGGAAACTACTTTGTTTCATGCCAGGAGATTCCCATCTGTCAAGGACAAGGGTAGCTTTTCCAGGACTGTAATTTCATCCCTGCAGGCAATTTTTCCGATATTTTGTTGGTGCCGGAACTACAAGGCCGCAAAATTCAAGAAGGATCTGTTGGCGGGTCTAACTCTCGCTAGTCTCTGCATTCCTCAGGTAAAACACAAGCAAGCATGGAAGTTTACATTGGTCGCAAAAACAGTCAACATTGTTATTTCTTTGTAGTAACTAATCTCTTAGTTTGTCTGAAAATAATACAAAATTTCATGCAGAGTATTGGATATGCAACTCTAGCAAAGCTTGATCCTCAATATGGCCTCTGTAAGTTATCTTACTGAAATTCTGTTGAGGCTTAGCTAGATATATTTGATATAATTAAACTCAGCGTGCCTGAATTTGTTTCTCGTTTTCAGATACAAGTGTTATCCCGCCTCTCATTTATGCTGTAATGGGAACTTCAAGAGACATAGCAATTGGGCCGGTGGCTGTGGTTTCACTGCTTTTGTCTTCGATGATTCCGAAACTAGAAGATCCTGAGGCTAATCCAGTTGCTTACAGAAATCTTGTTCTTACCACAACCTTTTTTGCAGGAATTTTCCAAGCATCGTTTGGACTATTCAGGTGATTCATTCACGAGTGTATTCTTTTTTGCTGGTTAATGTTATTTCAACCTTCAAACTACTTTCGCTGCTTAATTTTCCTTATTGGAACTCGCAGGCTGGGTTTCCTTGTGGATTTTCTCTCCCATGCTGCAATTGTTGGGTTTGTAGCAGGGGCAGCCATTGTCATCGGTCTTCAACAAATGAAAGGGCTACTTGGGATTACTCATTTCACAAATAAGACTGATGTTATCTCTGTAATGGAAGCTTCTTGGAGAGCAGTTCATCATTCTGTGTGTTATTGTCCCTAAACTTTCTCCTCAGTCTGCCTATTAATTCACTTGATTATATATATTGCCGTGGAAATGCTAGCTTATCCTTCGTTTTCCTATCTTGATCACAGTGGAATCCCCATAATTTTATACTCGGATGCTCGTTCTTAACTTTTATTCTAATAACCAGATTTGTGGTAAGTCCAGATAGCAATAACTCATACCTGATTAGGAAGATGAGAAATTTCTTTCAGCCGTTTTTAATGTCATTTCACTAACGATGATAGATTCGTGATTCTCTCAGGGTAGAAGGAACAAGAAGCTCTTCTGGCTGCCAGCAATTGCTCCTTTGATATCAGTTGTTTTATCAACTCTTCTAGTCTACCTGACAAGCGCAGATGAACATGGGATAATGATTATAAAACACATTAAAAAGGGCTTAAACCCAACCTCATTCCATCAGTTACAGTTCAACAACCCACACATCGGAGAAGTGGCTAAAATTGGACTTATTGTCGCCGTCGTTGCACTCACTGTAGGTGTCAAACAATTCAACTCCATTTTTCATGAGAAGCACTAAACCAGTCAACCTTACTCATTTTTCATTCTATTCTGCTGCTATGTTAAACGCAGGAAGCAATTGCAGTAGGCAGATCTTTTGCATCCATAAAAGGATACCGCATCAATGGAAACCAAGAAATGGTTGCCATGGGATTTATGAACATTTTGGGATCTGTCACTTCCTGCTACGTTGCAACTGGTGAGAGATTCTTCAAATACTTTATGTGGTATATATCTAGCAAACCATTTTCTTACATGTATTATTAACTATGAAACTATGCAGGCTCGTTCTCGCGCACTGCTGTCAATTTTAGTGCTGGCTGTGAAACTGCTATGTCAAATATTGTGATGGCCATTACAGTGATCGTATCTTTGGAATTGTTCACGAGGCTATTGTATTTCACTCCCATTGCAATCCTTTCTGCAATCATCCTTTCTGCTTTACCAGGACTTGTTGACCTTCATGAAGCATACAATATCTGGAAAATTGATAAGCTGGATTTTCTTGCTTGCATCGGGGCCTTCTTTGGGGTCTTATTTGCTTCCGTGGAGATTGGTCTACTAGCTGCGGTAACATTAGCTTCTGCTTTTTACTTCCCTGCCATACATATTTGGTGAGATAAGTTTTCACTTAATTTGAACGACTATGTTGAGTTTCAGGTGACAATATCTTTTGTGAAGATTATTATAATCTCAATCAGACCAGGCGCAGAAGTACTTGGAAGACTCCCTGAAACTGATATATTCTGTGATGTTGATCAATACCCTATGGCTATTAAGAGCCCTCAGGTCCTCATAATCCGTGTGAAGTCGGGCCTGCTTTGTTTTGCAAACGCCAACTTTGTCAAGGAAAAGTAAGGACTTGAAATGCTATATATCTTCATTATTAATTGTATATACAAAAAAATGAATTAAGCTCTGTCCCTTTTCATTTTCTAATCTGTTGTTGTTGAAGGATAATGAAATGGGCATCTGAAGAGGAAAGTATGGGGAAGAACACTATTCAAGCTGTGATTCTCGACATGTCCAGTAAGTGTTTACGGGAAAATGAAGGATGTGTCAAAAGTTTTTCCTCTCTGATGAATTTTTCTTCTTTTTCTGTGCTGCAGATTTAATGAACATTGATGTATCTGGAATTGCTTCGTTGGAGGAACTGCACAAGAATCTTGCCTCAAGTGGAAAGGAGGTATGAAATACAGTAGTGATCGATTGTGTCCTGCTATGAATGTAATGTGAAGAAATCATCTCACTTAAAAACTTAAACTATGAGGTGAAAGTACAGAATATAATTTATATTATTCTTTAACATACCACCTCAAGTGAAAGTCTTTTGGGCTTGAAACTTGCACAAACTTATACTATCTTGTGCTTGATTTTTATCAAATAAAATGAGGGTGGTGAAATTTGAACTCGTGACCGTTGGATCAACAAGGCTCTGATACCATGTTAAGGAATTATCTCATCTAAAAGATTAATCTGTTATGTGAAACTTCAAAATATAATTTATATTATTCTTTAACGTGTAACATGTAATAAGCTTTTGAAATTTCTTATCATGAACGGATTTGTCTCTCAGCTAGCCATAACAAATCCCAATTGGCAAGTGATTCATAAGCTAAGGGTGTCCAACTTTGTGACCAAAATTGGAGGAAGGGTCTTCCTGACAATCGGAGAAGCTGAGGAAGCATGTCTCGGCGCCAAAATGGCTGCTGTCTAAGCACGTGACTTCCAGTTCTGCTCGCGTGATCTAGTCCCTTTGTGTGTGAGTAAATGGGGCATATAATAAAGTTGATGCTTTCATCTCCACTGCCTGATCCTAGCTAGGGCTCAAAAGTGGAAGTCCACCGGGGGGGGGGACAGCAAGTTGTGATTCTGAAAGTCGTTGTTTAATGTAAGATAGAACTGTAATATAAACCATAACGTCGTTTGTATAACGTCTAATGATGTATCAATAATATGTTTCTATCAATAATTTTAAACTCTGACTCTTAAAATAATAGATAAATAGAATTGATTTAAAAAAAGATAAAAAGGCACTCGTATCTTTTTTCGTTACTTCACCTGAGCTAAAAGTAAGGGTTACGTGTTCTATGTACATACGCAAATGCAGTGAAGATTCTTAAGAAGGTGCACAGGATTTTTTATTTTTTTATTACAATGAGTTTACTAAAGAAAAAGATAGTAATTGAATTATATACATGCTCAATTGACTTAAATCTGTTATAATTCTATTATTGTAGAAGTACATGTAAATCTATAATACTATGTGTCTGTTTGACACGGTATTTCAAATGTAATTTTAAAAAAAATTGAAAAAATAAACATTTTAAAAAATAATTTTAATCACAGTCTATTTAAACCAACCACACATATTAATTTATAATCATATCTAAGAATATTTAAGAAGTTATTCTTCACTCCTTGTTGTGATGGGCTAATATTGAAATCAATATTTAAAATATTTCTTTTTTATTTCAAATTAAAAGTGATATGTATTTTTATTAGCACTAGTTAATTCTCTTTCCATCCATCGTACATATACATATACATATATGTTTATCTATTTCTATATATATATATATATATATATATATATATGCGCACTTGAAGGATAACATCAAGAATTTTGTGTGCCTCCTTCTAAAACATTTATTAATGAATGGAGTGTTCTTATCCAACCTTTGTGGACAACATAAATATTCTATTGAGACTGAGGAGTGGATGCCTTGATCATACTCACAAAATAAATAAATAAATGAGTCACTTATTGCCATAACACCTACCCTACCACATTAACGAACGTCACAGATCATGAGACTGGGAGTGGCAGAAACAGTGAAGGGATATAGTATCTGTGCCTGACATGAATCGAAATGCAGATGGATTTCACTTTCAGGAATTCAGCAGACTCAGCCACATTCTACGCCACTTATTTCATCAATCTGTGAGGGAACGAGCGAACATAAGAGGAAAGCAGAAAGCTAACCTGATTTGAACTAAATTGTCTGTTGAGTTGCAGTGGTCGATCATATCTTCGTGATGAATTCATATGTTTTGTGATATCCATCAATATTTTAATTGATTTACGTTGAAAATAATATAAATTATATATTATGACTTCATCTAATAGTTTAAAAATTTATATGAGATAGTTTTTAATATGGTATCAGAACTTTGTTGGCCTAGTGGTCATAAGTTCAAATATTACCACTCTCATTCTATTTGATAAAAATCAAGTACAAAGCAATGTGGATCTATGCAAGTTTCAAGTCCAAAAAGCTTTCATTTGAGGAAGTGTATCGGAGAATAATATAAATCATATTCTATAGTTTCACCAAATAGTTTAAGCTTTTAGGTGAGATGGTTCCTTAATATTGAGATTGTTTTTTAAAATATTTTTTGTTGATAAATACATTAAAATAATATTTTTTTATTTTTAAAAATTATTTTTCATATTAACACATTAAATTTTAAAAAACCAAAAACAATTATTTTGAAATAAAAAATATTTTTTAAAAAAATAATTTAAAACACAATGAAAAAAAGATACTTAAGTATCCACAGCTCCAACGCTACATCCTCCAGCCGTAGAGAGATAATACATATAACAACGAAATGATGCTTCTGGTGGCACAAAATCCGGCAGCCAGAAGTTCTTGATTCTTATGGCTAATACTTTTTTCTATTTTTCCCACCATTACATTTAATTCGGATTCTTAGAGTGATTGGTGTATGATCGATTGTGCTTCAATGAAATCATTGACTTAGTTTTTTTTTTTTTTTTTTCAGAGAGAAATATTGTTTTTTATGTATTTTTCAATCATGTTGATATAAAAATAAATTTTAAAAAATAAAAATAAAATATAATTTTAACTAAAAAATACCTTAAAAAACAATCAACCGTTGAAATCAATTAATCTTTTTTTATTCAATGATCAACAAATTAGTGCGGCAAGGAATTTTTAATTACTTAATGCGTTATCCCAAAACACGAGTTAGAATTTTATTATTTATATAACATCTTGTTGTCCTGGGGGATCATAGTGGTGGGCTTCCCACTATTTATTATTTTAATTTAGTATTTATTTTCTGGTGTGGTGCTTAATGGGTTTTGCTCACTTTATTATTATTATTATTTTTGCTAGTATTTAAATGATTGTTGCAATTAAAAAAACAAAAACTTCTTTGATATTTTAATTATTTTTTATTATTATTACTTGACTGTCCAGTCAAAACAATGTTACTATGTTAGCCATCTTTGACTCTTTCTTTTTTCATTTTAAATTATTTATTTAGTGTTTGATTATTTTAGTTTTCTTCATAATATTGAGAGTTTATTTTAACAATAGTAATGTTAAATAATATTTTAGTTGCACTTAAAAGAATAATATGTATTAAATTATATTTACCTCTCTTGTTTTAATAGTACAAAAATATTAAAGTTGAAAGATATATTTATTTTTATATTTTAATTTATTTAATTAAATATAAATATATATTTCCTGTAGTTGTTCTTTACATAATATAATAGTAACAAGCACTATATATTTCTATGAAGCTAAGAGCATTGATTGTTAACCTATATCAACTCTGCGAGTTAATTGAATTAAACACGTGGCTCTTTTTTTTCTCCAAAATTGTCCAGATTCATTGAATCTCAGCATTTAAGTGGTGATTGGTTGATGCTCACTAGTAATAACACTCTTGATTTTGAAAACTGAAAAGTGGGGCTACCTTTTTCTTTTGCAGCCAATCACATCTCTTTTCTGATTCCCACTCGCTTTTATCAGAGTCCACGCACGTTTTAATTTAATTTAATTTAATTTAATTACTTTCTCTACTTTTGAGCTCTCAAAAGTAGAGAAACTAAAAATATAAGAGATAAAAAAAAATAGGAAATAAAAATAAAATTATATTTGATAGTGATATATAAGATAATATAATATAATTATTTTTATATATTATTTAGTTTTTGATAGACAAAATAAAATAAAAAATATTTATCGTTGGTATTTATTGATACCATAGTTATTGATCTCGTTCCGTTCCGGCCGGAATGGCCGGAACGGCCCGTCCCAATGCAAAATCCGGGACAAAACGGCGACGTTTTTGTCCCGGTCAAAATTCCGGCCAGTTCCGGAAAATTCGGCCGAATTCCGGCCGGAACGCCCCGGTTCCGTACCGGGCGTTCCGTTCCGGGACAAGACAAAACACACAGATTCAACCCGATTTCAAAAATTCCCAAATCAATTTTCATCTCTTAACCCCAGCTCGTCGATAATCCATCAAAAATCAACTCAAATCTCCACTCTCTTTCAACTGCTACCAGAAGGTCCAGAACATCACTTCAGCATCTGGGCTTGCTTGAGAGTTTGCAAAATGAAAGATTGAAGAAAACCTAGCAAGGAAAACTAGTAAAAGTCATTCTTTGATGGCTTCTTCTCTTCATCTTTACAGAGAAGAGAAGATGAAACAAAAGAAGGTGCCTTTTTGAAATAGACCCTTTCATTAAGGAAGACGTGAAGAAGGTGATGAAGATGACCTAGGTGGTGATGATGATGATCTAGGAGATGAATGTGGTGATCTTGAGGCCGAAATCCATGGGGAAGAGTCGGAAGACGGGGACGACGATGAAGGAGAAAGAAGAGAAAGAAGGCTTGTCGGTGAAGTTTTTGAAAATGCCGAGAATGAAGAAGATGCTGAGATAAGAAATAATCCAACGGAGAGTATGCTGCCATTTGGAAGGGTTGGTGTGCGAGCTGATCCAACGGTTGGGACGCGACCAGATGGAAGAAGGATGATGACCGGTGGATTAGAAGATGCTCATCCGACGGCAAGCATTCAGTCTGCCAGGAGAAGTGACTAGCTGACACATGGTCCACAAGATGTTTCTAATTTTGAGATTATGTTTGTATTGTATAATTTAAAGTTCATTTATATTGAATTTAAATTATACTTGTTAAATTAATATTTTATTTTTTTCATATATATAATTAAATAAATATGAACAGTACAAAACCGGAACGGAACGCCGGAATGCACCGAAACCGGAACGTTCCGTTCCAAACAAAAAACCGGAACGGTACCCGGAACGGAATTAATAACTATGATTGATACCGATCGAACTTACATAATTAAAAAAAAAACAATAAAATATTATTTATTTTAGTTTATTTGAAATATCGAGATTAATAATAGTATAATTAGAAAACTCAAATGAATCCAACAGAACTCAATACTCGGTTGACATGGGTATAGATCGGTTTGGCTTTAAGTAAAAATTAGAGAAATGATTGATTCAATTCGGCTTGTTCGGTCCAAGATAAAACTCAGTCAAAATTAGGGTTAAGAAACCATTGATTTTCTTAGTGAAATTTATTTATTTAAAAAAAAATAGATCGATCCTCTCCATTTGTGACTAGGTCAAATTTTAAATAATGATGATAATCATTTTTATCCTTACATACATTACTTGGATAATTTTAAAATTTATAGATTTTTACATGGATATTTTATAAATAAATAAAATAATACATAGTATTTGTAGAGACAATAGCCCGTGTTTTGGAAGTACAAAAATTTAATCTAAAATTATTCTAGTTATATATTTTATTTTTTTTACTAAATACGTTTTTGTTATCGTTTTTTTTAATTTTTTAATTTAAACACAACAACAAAATACTATATAAAAACCATTTTACTCAAAATTGTCTAGATTCATTGTATTTCCAGAGGTAATGATAGCACTTATTTTCCACTATGGTTGTGTTGGAAGAGTTCCATCCAGGTTCCACTCAAATGAGTCCTTTTATATTATAATACATTTGTATTTTCCCATTTAGAATTCAATATTGCCACATTGAGATGGTGAAACACACATGCCATGATCAAAGGATTAAGAGTATTTGTTATTTAAAATATTTTTTGGTTAAGAAGTATATTAAAATATTATTTTTATATTTTTAAAATTTATTTTTAATATCAACACATCAAAATAATATAAAAATATAATAATGTATAAATATTTTTAAAACAAACGGGGATGGGAGAGTTAGAAATCAAGCTATGCTGCGATTCGAGGGCTGAGAGTTATACACGCGCACACACATCCAGGAAAATTAATGATCAGGTGAGTCCATTTCTTGTGGATAATTTTGGACTTTCTAGTAGTCCCATTTCGACATTCCCATAGTGGTGAGCTATGATTACATTAGTTACTGTATGGCTTGAGAAATAAGCAAGACTTTTTTAAAATAAATAAATAAATAATTAATTAATTGAATGATGAACAAATAATCTTATTTACAAAGATTGAATTAATGGTCTTCCAATCTGAATCTTAAACCCATTAGGCATCTTGACATAATTTTCGCACCCCCCCAATTTCAAGCTATCAATGAAAAGATTATATGAACCAGATAAGTTAGGAGCCACTCTCTTCAGCATGTTTTGTCAATGGATCCTTCCATGAAGATATCCAACATTGCTGGTAAGCTAACATCTTTATCAACACGAAGAACGCGATGCAAAATGAGGGGTGGCAGCCATGTTTCTTCGCTCATCTCAGCAAAGAATGAGAATGCTTGAGTAAGTTGCTGAAAGATTTGGTCTCTTGGGCCTTACACAGCAAATTCTTCAGTACTCCTTCTGTCATCTGTTTTTCATGCAATGCACCGCCATTATTAGTGTGTATTTCATGTTATAGAATGGACAATATTGAACATTACAAGCAATGAACAGCTTAGACCTTTCCCAAACTTCCCCGAGTATAGGGAACTGCCCGGTGGTATCCAAGAGTAGTTGGAGGTGATTTCCGGCTATTCTCTTCCCTGCACGGCAGTTTTCCGTTACTTCTGCTTCGAGTTACTATTGTTGAGGGATTGCGCCATTTGGCATTCAAAACGCTTGGCAGGCTTGATTCCTTAATCCATTGAGGACTCCAAAATGTTAATTAATTATGATTTCAAAACAATCATGTACGTACATTGCATAAAAAATGACGAAATGTGTGCTAAAATCAGATGGGACGATGAAGATTTTAAAGATTACCAGGAATAAAACCGTTGCGCAATGCTTCAAGACCTCCAAGTTCATACGAACGTCATCGAGACTCCTGTCGAGTGCAGGTGTAAAACCATGATTACAGGTTTCATATAATAACAGAGAAATATTAATATCAAATATTAATACCTGTGTTTTTGCTGGCCGAGCCCGAAATAAGCAGCTAAAGTTGCCATCTAAACATGATAGAACCGTATCAGGATATAGAAAACACCATGAAATTCTGTAAACGAAGACACTAAGCTGCAGTACTTATAAGTGCAGATCATATGACTGCACCAAAACCTTACAAGCCAATGCATGATATATATGAAAGGAAAATGGTTCGAATTTGATGCATACCTTCATGTTACCGGCTCTTCTGCCGAATCTTTCAGTCAGGACTCCTAAAGAATCAATCATTCCGACAGGAACTGGCGCTGGCCGACCAATCTCTGCAAATGCCTCCTTAATCCGGACACAGTCAAATCTTTGGATGTTATGTCCTGCCCAAACTCTACCATTCAAAATAGTAAAAATTTTGTCAGCAACTTCCTCGAACACAGGTGCATTTGAAACAGCTCCACGAGTTATCCCATCACATCGACCAGACTTCAACGCAACAACAGACAAGTCCTTAGGTCTTATGAGGGTACTATAGCTATCTAGCTCAACAAGTTTCCGCGGACAAACTATAATTGCACCGAACTCCAGTACCCAGAATCGTTGTCCGGCTCTACTGGGCACCGTTGTTTCCAAGTCGAAGAACACAATCTCTGATGAGCCTTCTGGATGAGAACTGGATGACTCCATGTCTAGTTTTTAGAATTGGAAACTGGGTTTAATTTTAGGGTTTTTTGGTTGATTCCGGCTGTCTTCACTGTGTTACAAATAGGGGGTAATAATACAAGAAAACCCAAAGTTATGTATTGAAGAAAGAATTCTTCACATTTGAGATAGATTGTCTTGCAGATCAAGTCAGGAGCTTAATTAGGCTTTGCATGGAGGCGTCCTTGGTGATGTTTTGAGGAAATCATTTCCCTCTAGACTGGTACATCTTGTTGGAAAGAAGGACAAGTATAGCTTTCTCTGAAACCTTTCGACAATACCTACGTAAAAAGTTTCAGCTTTCTTCACCCACAAGGACATGCAAATTGAAGCCACGTCTCCTCCCTAGAAAGGAATTGATTCGCTGTTCGCTTTTGTTTGTAGGAAGACAATTGAAGGATGGCAAAAATGTAAATAGCATAGATTTCGAAGTCCTCTCTTTTCTGTCTTGATGAATCTTCTGACCAAAAGAAGGAAGACAACATAGATTTTAAAGTCCTCTCTTTCTCTCTCAATAAAGACCGCTAAAATATAGTTGTTTATTTTGTCAGCATTACCATAATAGAATTTGTATTTTACTATAACAAACAAACTATTTTTGATAGTTAGTTAAAGTTGTATTGTATTTTAGTTAGAAATGTTTTATAATTATTTCCTATATAAAACCCCTACTGTAACAGCAAAGTATATTGAATATAATGAAATTAATCGAATTTTAAATTGTTACATGGTATTATAGCAAATCTCGAATTTTTTCCTTTGAATCGTATTGCTGCAAAAAAAAGAAAATTCCCTTCTCTTTCTAGTTCGAAACCCAAAACTTAATCTCTACAGTGCTTGTTCATCAATGATTATTATTCATCAAACCCAGAAATTAATTGCTACAATGCTTGTTCATCAATGGTTACTGTTCATCATCAAAAAACCCCAAAATCATCACTATTCATCCACCCATCAAGACAGAAAAATATTGTTCATCAACAAACTCAGGAAAAAAAATCGCTACAGTCCTTGTTCATCAGAAACCTAGAAATCAACTTGTACCTAGAAAAACCAGTCCATTCACCCACTTCAAACCCAGTCCCAAACAAAAAAAAAACACAGCAACATGGAAATTAACCCAGCAATCGTACCTACCTCCACTCTGGTGACGCAAATTGTAGTCCATCAGCCAACTCTCCTTTTCCAACTGGAATCACATTAGATGAAATGAAGTACTCACTATGGAGCCAACTTATGGAAATGAGAATAGGTGCAGGAAATAAAGTTGGGTATCTCATCGGAGAGACAAACAAACTAGACCCGGCTGGCCCGAGAAGAGAAGCTTGTATTACGGAAAACCACCGAGTCAAAAGTTGGTTGATTGACTCGATGAGGCCACCATTGATGCAACGGTTCATCTGGCTACCCACAGCGATGAAGACTTAGGAGGCAATGGACAGAACTTTCAACGATGGATCGAACGAGACACGAATTTTTGAATTGAATCAAAAATCATTTTCTACAAAACAGAACGGCCGACAATTACCCACATACTACAACGAGTTGATTGCTATCTTTCAAGAGATCTACAACTGAACCCAGTCACAGGCCAGAACAATCGACGACATGGTTCAGCTCCACTCAACCATGGCAAGGCTTCGGGTGCATATCTTCCTCAGTGGTTTGAACCCAAATTTTTGAACAAGTCCGTGGGAAGATTCTTAGGAAGGACCCATAACTGGAGCTAGATAGTGCCTGTGCATATGTCCGCAGAAACACCAGCAGCTCCAAGTGATAGGTGGGGGACTGGAGGCTGGCCGAACCCATGGAGAAGAAGGGATTTGCCACCACCACAAACCCATCTCTGAAGGGTCGGTGATGGTGGAACACAGGACCTATTTTGTTGCCCAACTGGTAGTCTAAAAACCAAAGGGGCAAATGGGTTTAAATGCTTTAAATGGTGACAAAATTGGGGGACTAGTTTATACCATTGCAGAGAATCAGGTCACTCAAAACAAAGATGCTATGAAATTATTGGGTACCCGAATTGGTGGGATTTTAAGAAAAAACCTCTAAAAACTGTTGGAAAAAACATGGTGAATTGTTCGGAAGTCGAACAAGGACAACCGGCAGCAAACGTTGTTCATCCAGGTATAATTGGTAAAGCTTTTGCACTCTCTATTACTGCTAAGAATAGTTTTTGGATTATTGATACAGATGCATCCGATCATATGACTAGAGACTCTGGTAATTTAAACTCATATAAAACTTCTTCTCAGTCAGTTATCTGCACCGCTAATAATAGTAAGGGTCTATAGCCTTAACCGATTCTCTCACCTTAGATATCGATCTCGTTGTTGCATTCTTGAATACAATCTCTTTTTGGTTAGCCAAATTACTTCTACTCTTGCATGTACTATAATTTTTTGTCCATTGTTTTGTGTTTTTCAGGATATTTTAACTCGAAAGATTCTTGGTTATGGTGTTAGACAGGGAGATCTGTCTTTTCTAGAGTTAACTGAGAAAAGGGCTTCCAAACTCAGTCAAGCACATTAGGCAAACAATAAAGACAAAGCTCAAGCACTCGTATGGTTATGGCATTGAAGGCTAGGATATCTTTCTTTTAGGTACTTTAAAAAATTACAACCACATTTGTTTTCAGATTTCAGTAATTTAAAATTTTAATGTGAAATTTATGAACTGACCAAAAGCCATCGTATCCAAGTTTGAATAAAAGCTTAGAACTTTTTTACAGTTATCCACTCGAATGTTTGGGATCCTGCAAAAATTCTGTCATTTTCTAATGCTCGTTATTTTGTTATGTTTATTGATTAGTGCACTCGGATAACTTGGATTTCTCTCCTTCACAATAAGAGTGATGTAGGTATAGCTTTTCAAGAATTTCATAAAATGGTGACAATCCAATACCAGTGGTCGATTCGTACACTGCAATCTGACAATGGTAAGGAGTTTGTGGATCAAGTTTTAGGTACATGATATAAATATTTTGCCTGCCAATTTTATTGATATTGTAACTGATATATACAAGGCTGTAGGGTGAGTCCTTCAGCTATAATCTTGCTAATCAAAACAGGAAATATACATATGCTATAAATAAAAGATTATTTACATATTCTAATACACCCTCGTAGTCGAAACAGGAGGATGTCGTACGTTGAGACTATCCCAGAAATCATTAAAGAGTTGCAGCGAAAGTTCCTTAGTAAAAATGTCAACAATCTAATAACTCGAAGGGACATGTAGAGCACGAACTTTACCACGAGCGACTTTCTCTCGCACAAAATGTATATCCATCTCAATATGCTTAGTGCGTTGATGTTGAACCGGGTTGCCGAAAATATAAAATGGACTAACATTGTCACAATATACTAAAGTGGCTTTTGAAATAGGACAATGTAGCTCCAAAAGTAAGTTTTGGATCCAACAGGATCAAAAACACCATTAGTCGCTCCCCGGTATTCGGCCTCAGCACTAGACCGTGACAATGTTGGCTGTCTTTTCACAAACCAAGATAGTAAGTTATCCCCAAGATATACACAATAACTAGAAGTTGGCCGTTTGGTGTCTAGACATCTACCCTAGTCTGTGTCGGTGTAAGAAATGAGAGTATGATTTGAAGAGGAATAAGATGGAGACCAAAATCGAGAGTACCCTGAATGTAGCGAATGATATGCTTCAAAGACGATATGTGTTGAGTTCTGGGGTCATGCATAAATAAATATATTTGTTGAACAACATAGGAAATATCAAGTAGCGTAAAGGTCAAGTATTGTAAGGATCCAACATGACTGCGATACTCAGTTGGATCATGATAAGGATTTCCTGAAGAAATACTGAGTTTTGCTTTTGTGTCCACCGGTGTAGGAGATGGTTTAGAAGAAGACATGTCGGCCCGCTCAATGATTTTCTCCTCATATTTCTTTTGTGAAAGAAAAAGGCCTCTAGAATGTCATGTAATAGAGATGCCCAGAAAATAACTAAGGGGACCCAAATCTTTCATAGCAAACTCAGAGCCAAGTTTAGATATGATGGATTGTCGAAGAGTAGTAGAAGATGCAGCAAGAATAATGTCATCCACATAAAGGAGAATATATGTCATATCATTGCCTTGCCGATAAATGAATAATGAGTGATCTGAAATACTGTAAGAGAATCCCAATAGAGCCACATAATCAGCAAAGCGGTGATACCAAGCACGAGGGGCTTGCTTAAGCCCATAGAGAGACTTCTTTAGCAAGCATACATAATCTGGGTGTTCTGAATTTTGGAAGCCCGGAGGTTGATGCATATAGATTGTTTCATCGAGATTTCCATGCAAAAAGGCATTCTTGACATCCAATTGATGAAGACACCAAGATTTAGATAAAGCAATACTCAATATTGTCTGAATAGTTGCCGGTTTGACCACCAGACTAAAAGTCTCACCACAATATATACATGTTTATTAACCTACGCCATCACCCACAAGGCGGGCTTTATACCGCTCAAATGAACCATCATATTTCTTCTTATGCCTGAAAATCCCTAAACTTCGAATGATATTAGCATTAGACAGATAGGGTACTAAGTCCCACATCTTATTTTCAATAAGAGCATCGTATTCATCTTTCATGGCCATTTTCCAATTATGATCATGTAATGCATTAAGAGGATTTGTGGGCAAAGAAGAAATGGATATTTTGACCAAAGTATAAAGGTTAAGGAGCTTTCGGGGCTTAAAATACCATGTTGGGATCTTGTAGTCATTTGTGGAGAGTGAGGGGGATGGGCAAATGGAAGGGTTTGGGTTGGTTCCATTGGTGGAGCTGGACTGTGAGGATGGGGTTGGTCGGTGGGGGAAGGGGATTGGTATGGGGAGGGGGCCTGAACTGGAGAAGTAGGAAAGGGGTTGAGGTGTGGTGTTTCTTGGACTTGAATAGGAGTTGGGCTTTGGGCTGGTGGACCAGCGAGTTGGGCAGCAGGAGGATTGGGTGGAGCATGTGAGTTGAGGAGTGGTGTGAGGCCTGCATCTAAAAAATCATAAGTAGGAGATGTAGGAGCATGTAATGTAGAAAAAGGGAATGTATGTTCATAAAAAATGACATGCCTTGAAACAAGTATTTTACGACTCGATAAATCATACCTCTATGGTTTGATGGATACCCCAAAAACACACATGGTGTTGACTGAGCTTGCAATTTATTTCTAGAAGTAGACGAAAGAAGAGGATAGCATAAGCATCCAAAAACTCGAAGGTGAGAGTAGGACAGGTCTTTTTGGTAGAGAATTTTTGTGGTTGGTTGGAGGGCAAGCTTTTTATTGGGTAGTATGTTAAGGAGATAAGTGGCCATTTGAAGTGCATGATGTCAAAATGAAGTTGGTAGAGAGGCATGAGCAAGGAGAGTTCGGATGATATTATTGATGGTACAAATTTTTCTTTCGGCTTTTCCATTTTGAGAATAAGTATGAGGGCAAGAAAATTGAAAAGTCATTCCATTTAATTGACAAAATTTGTGAAAGGATCCATTGTCGTACTCCCTTCCATTGTCACATTGGAAACATTTAATTTCCCTTTCAAATTGTGTTTTAATATGAGTACGAAATGACAGAAAAATGGAATGCACTTGAGATTTATTGGCAATTGAAGAAGTCCATAGAAAATTCATGAAATCATCAAGAAATAAAACATAATAACGATGACCACCTGAACTAAGAGTAGATGATGTCCAAATATCGCTATGCACAATATCAAACAGTAAAGAAGTGTATGAGAGAGTCATAAAATGGTAATTTAACTTGTTTCCAAAGAGGACATGAATGACAAAAAAAATCATCCTAAAATTTATTGCAAATAATGAAATTGTTTCTACGAAGAGAACTTAAAACAAGAGCTCCCGGGTGTCCTAAACGACTATGCCATAAATCAGGATATAAAACAGTAAAGATAGATGGTGTTGAAAGTCCAATGGTTGGTCTTGTGGAAATTGGATAGAGGTCACCTGAGTTGTTACATCTCATTAAAGACATTCCCGTTGAAAAATCTTTCACATAAAAATTGAAAGGATCAAATTCAACAGAAGCATTATTGTCAATGGTAAATTTCCTCATAAAGACAAGATTTTTAATCAATTTTGGGGCATGTAAGACATTATTCAAAGTGAAAGAAGGGTTAGGGTTAGATAATAATGCATGTCCACAACCAATAATTGGAATAGTATGGCTACTACCGACAATAATATTATGATTATTGCTCATATTTAAATAAGACGTAAGATTACCTCCGTTTGCAGTCATGTGAGATGTGGCTCTAGTGTCCATGTACCATTGATTATCAGGAGAAGCAATTAAGAGTGTATGCATAGCTGTTTGAATGTTGGTTGGAGCATAAGAGGATTGTGCATATGGTGTGGTTGTTGCCATGTGGGCTTGCTGAGGTTTAGGCCCAAGTAAACTGGGTTGGCGTTGAGGAGTGGGCTGGTGTTGCAAGTGTGGCAATTAGGTATGGGCATAGAGGTGTAGCCCAAGGTTGCCCCGGCCCAGCCCAAGGTGGAGCCCAAGGTAGCCTAAGGTTACCGAGAGGGACTTAAGGTGTTGACAGTAGGATGAAGCATCAGCAAAATTTTCAATTTGAACCTTGGAAAATTCTTGTTCGAGGTAAAGAGCCTTGTATTTTTTATTGTCGGAGAAGATATCCTTCAGTCTATTCCATGCAATTGCAGCGGTGGAGTCACGTTCAAGGATGGTATTAAGAAGATCTTCAGAGATGGTGTTGTAAATCCATTATAGAACAATGGCGTCAACACAGACCAGAGGTCAGGATCCGTGTCTCGAATAGAAGAACTCTGTTTTATCTTTTTTGTTGAGGCAGGAATGATATGATCAA
The DNA here is from genome assembly GCA_009078335.1 of Salix brachista. Lineage (NCBI taxonomy): Eukaryota > Viridiplantae > Streptophyta > Magnoliopsida > Malpighiales > Salicaceae > Salix > Salix brachista. Next base: position 9,038,957 of record CM018578.1, on the reverse strand, counting down.
GAACTTGATAAGCTCCAACATGAATTTTGAAAAGCTCCGACCACTTAATATATTGACCCTTTTCAATGTCTCAGGTGACTTTGATAAAGGTGGTGATGTTGGACACCATAAGAGCAGGATGAGAGGGATAAGGTCTAGTGGGAGGAGAAGGAAGGGAGGGGGCTGGCTCTGTTACGTGGTCTGTCATAGTTCGTTTGATGAAGCAGAGATTGATAGAAGCAGTTTGGGTTTGATGAAGTAGAGAGTGATAGAAGCAGTTTGGTAGAGATAGTACAACAGCTAGGGTTAGATGAAGAAGATGACCTAGATGTGCTCTCATACCATGATAGAAATATTTTTCTGCTGATTTCATTGATATTGTAACTAATAAATACAAGGTTGAAGGGAGAGTCCTTTGGCTATAATCTTGATAATCAAAATAGGAAATATACATATGCTATAAATAAAAGATTATTTACATATTCTAATAGTACATTCTTGGGCCACCATGGAATTTGACATTAGACTTCATAAACCTATACTCCATAGCAAAATAGATTGGCAGAACAAAAGAATAGGCAGATTATGGAACTTGTTCGGGTCTCTCTATTTGGCATTAATATGCCTAGGTTATATTGGGGTGAGGCAGTTTTAATTAATCACACACCATTTAGACTTCATACACTTATACTCCATAGCAAAATAGATTGACAGAACAAAAGAATAGGTAGATTATGGAACTTGTTCGAGTCTCTCTATTTGGCATTAATATGCCTAAGTTATATTGGGGTGAGATAGTTTTAATTAATCACACACCATTTAGTGTGCTCAATTTTCAAAATCCCCAACAAAAGATGGAATCTCTACTCTCCATCCCTCATCTACCAAATCTTGAACCCAGAGTGTTTAGATGTACGGTTTATGTTTACATACCTAAAGTTCTACGAGGAAAACATGATTCATGCACAAAACGGTGTGTTTTTATCGGTTACTCAGAATTTCAGAAGGGATATCAGTGTTATGATCCCCCTACACCCAAAGTTATATGTGACCCTGGATACCTCGTTTCACAAATTGGGACCCTACTATACAGGGGGAGTGTCTGGGTCGTCTCTTCAAAGGACGAGAAATAGTGAAGAAAACAATGACAATCTTTTTGAATAAAAGGAAAATGGAGGGGTGCTCGAAAGTTTATCGGAGGAAACAAGATAAAATGTTGTGGCCCCACACGATGGTGCTAATTTGGAATTTTACATAGACCAAAGTTTTCTCAGCAATAACCCCCTGGTCTTCAGAATTGCCCATGTCTACACCATTAGCCAAAGAATCGACCCAGAATGTTCTTCCTCAGATAAATCCGAACCTTATTCTTGATGAAACTAATGAAATCCCTGTCTTTGTAGAAAATACAGCAAATAAGTATCCGCAAAGATCGGATAGATGAGTCCCGAGAAAACAATATGAACCTGATCCCAAAACCAAGACTAAATAATCAATCATTAATTATGTGTCTCCCCATAGATTGTCAGAATCTTATGCATTTTCTGTTAATCAATTATCCACTATATTTATTCCTGGTAATGTATAGGATGTATTAGCAGATCTAAATTAGACTAAGGCGATGAACGAAGAAATGAAGGCACTGCAGAGGAATAACACTTGGGAGTTGTGTACATTGCCTAAAGGGAAGAAAACAATTGGTTGTAGATGGGTGTTCACAGTAAAACTCAAGGTGGATGATAGTATTGACAGGTACAAAGCAAGATTGGTTGTGAAGGGATATACACCTAAGTATGGAGTCGATTATCAATAGACCTTTTCTCTATTTGCAAAAATCAATACTATCCTCATCCTCATATCTCTAGCAGTGAATCGAGACTGGGTCTTGTAATAATTTGATGTCAAGAATGCTTTTCTCAATGGAGACCTTGAAGAAGAAGTATACATGGAGTTACCACTTGGAGCTAAACACAAATTCTTATATAAAACTGAAGTTTGCAAATTAAAGAAAGTATTATACGGTCTGAAACAGTCACCCCGGGCTTGGTTCAGAAGATTTTCCTCCACAATGAAGGAATTTTGCTACAGGCAAAGTATGTGGACGATATGTCCATAACAGGAGATGAAAAGAAAGAAAAGCAATAAAATTGTTTCTAGTGTCCAAATTTGAAATGAAAGATCGTGGACAACTGAAGTATTTCTTTGGAATCGAGATCTCCAGGTCAAAAACTAGGATATGTCTATAACAACAAAAATATGTGTTAGATTTGTTAATAGAAACTGGAATGCTGACATGCAAACCTGTTGACACACCTATGGAAATGAATCACATGCTTGGAGAATCAGAAAATCAGACGTCAACGAAAAAAAAACGTTATCAATGGTTAGTTAGAAAACTGATATATTTATCACATACAAGGTTAGACATAGTCTATGCAGTGAGTGTGGTGAGTCAGTTCATGCATTCACTAGGAGAAGAACATATGGAAGCGGTAATTGGATCTTGAGATACTTGAAGAGTGCACCAGGAAGAGGACTACTATTCTCTAAAAATGAGGTACATGAGATTAAAGGATATACAGACTTGGACTAGGTAGAAAATCAAACTGATAGAAGATCGACATCAGGTTACTTTACTTTTATAGAAGGAAACCTCGTCACGTGGAGAAGTAAGAAGCAAAAAGTAGTCGCTAGATCAAGTGCAGAAGCAGAATACCGAGGTATGACTTATGGTGTGTGTGAATTATTATGGATTAAACAGGTGTTACAGGATTTGGAAATTGATTAAGAGACATCCATGGGTCTACACTGATAATAAGACAACTATCAAAATCGCACACAATCATGTACAACATGATCGTACCATACATGTTGAGGTCGACCGACACTTCATTAAAGAAAATCATGATCAAAAAATTATACAATTTTTGTTTGTTCAATCTGAAGATCAGCTAGCCCATATATTCACAAAGACATTCTCAAGAAAAGTGTTTTATGACACAATTAGCAAGTTGAGCATGATAAATATCTATGCTCCAACTTGAGAGAGAGTGTTAAAATATAGTTGTTTATTTTGTGAGCATGACCATAACAAAATTTGTATTCTACTATAACAGAGAAACTATTTCTGATAGTCGGTTAAAGTTGTATTGCATTTTAGCTAGAATTATATTGTAATTATTTCCTATATAAAACTCCTAATGTAACAGCAAAGTATGTAACAGCAAAGTACACTGACTATACTGAAATTAATTGTTACAAAGACCTCATCATAACGATGCCAGTCAAGGTGCACCTTTCTTCCACCTTGGCTTCCTTTCAGCCTGGGACCAAGCCAACAAGAAGGCTTCCTTTCAGCCTGAGACCAAGCTTGTCTTTTTAGTTTCTTGCTCGTTGGGCATTCCAGTATGAAAAGTCTGTATATTTTCTGCTAAACTAATGAATGGGAGCTTGCCAACAATTGAAAAACAATCCCACTCAATAAGAGTCGAATGTAATTCAGTCACAGATAATAACAATTTGAATTGAGGGTAGAAAACAGTGCACAGAGATGTTGGAATTGTTCACATCTCCACTTAATTCGCCTGGTGCAAAATCAATGATCATTGCAAAGAAAAAGGACCCTCGATGATGAAATGGCATTTATTAGTGACAATCAATAAGGAAGTATCACATTTTCAAACCCTAAAAGAGCACAACAACTGCAATTTAACATTCTTCTACATTAAACAGGGACAGCAGACTTGAGTGGGAGCAATGCGTTCTTAATTCTCTCTACAGCTGCCTGTAGGGTGGTCAGAGATGCTGCATAGGAGATACGTATGCAGCTGTCATCTCCAAATGCAACCCCTGGGACTAGGGCAACCTGAATATAAGAAACCATTGTCAAATTATAAACATCTTTAGTATAATAAATGCTGCATGCAATGTTAAATTGTAGTTTCATCAATATCAAAGTGTTACTGAATAATTTTCAACTTGCACATTATTGGTGAGACAAATGGAGAAACATTGTCAATCAAAACTGAACAGAACAGTATCCTGTATGGCTGTAACGACGCATACCTGGGCCTCATCCAACAGGTAACGGCAAAGGGAGTCAGAGTCCTCAATTTTACCAAAACCTTCAGCCTCTGTTCCATAGTACGAGCTGACATCAATGAAAAGATAAAATGCTCCCTGCAAGTAAAACCAATTAGAATTCGAAGCAACGAAAATGGGAGGTCATTCGTATAAATAGTGAAAAGCCAGTACCTGAGGTTCTGACATCCTAACACCTTCCATTTCTCCAAAGCTTTTAATCAAGAAATCTCTTCGCTCCCTGAATGCTTTCACCATGGTAGAAACTGCTTCCCCACCAGCATAGCCGAGTCCTAGTGCGGCAACACCTGCCTTTTGAGATATACTGCTGGCACCTGATGTAAGCTGGGAAAATATAGCACACGGATCAATTGGAGCTTCTACAAAGTCATGGTTGAGATCACAAGCATTACAGGAATAGGCAAATCAATACATTGCAAATCAACAATTCAAGGCACATACATTCTTACTGAAAAGTAAAAACCATCAAGAATTGCAATTGTGGAAAAGTGTGAAATTGCAATTCCAGATTCTTATCTCCTTACAGGTCTTTCTCATGTTAAGCATTTATGTGATTAGTGCATCTCCAATTCAATGTGATGATGAGCGCTTCATGTGTAATGTTGTGAGTAGAGGTCAAAGGAATAGTGATTTCTCTCAGTGCTTTCGGAGATATAAAATGACATAATATACAGTACACTCTTGGCTATTTGGTTTGGTAAACAGATCCAAGTATCATCTTCTGTCTTGTATACTTTCATCATACAATCAATTGTGAGAGCTGTCTCTGTATAAATTAGCCAAGCATATGATACTTTAGAATACCCCTTTCAATACTAACAAACTATATTTCTTCAAGTCTCCAAACTATCTGCCATGAAGTTCAGATTGGCTCCTTCCACCCTTGCAGCAAATCACCTCTATTCCATTGACAATAAAAGCCTATTTGATCCACCATAATCTTTGGAAGGCAGAAAAATATATGTGAACAAAAGAAATTTTGAAATCTAACTTCAAACATGATATACAAATAGGTAAAGTATTGGAAAAGTGTTTGCAAGAATAGCCAGTGATGCTTTATATAAAAGAAAACTTTAAAGTATACATGGTGGACTCATTTCATCCTGGAAAGTGGTGTGATACAGTACCTGGCTCTGTATCTTATTACATGCTGCAACAAAGTGTTTGGGGCCAGCAATATATCCCAGTCTCCAACCAGTCATTGCAAAGGCCTGCAAATTTCCCACTTTCTAAATGTTAATCAACTCAATGAGACAAACTGGTTTGGGTTTTATCCAAAATCACAGCCATACCAAAATTATACATGAAATATCATATTATTGAGGACAAGAAAACAATAGCAGATATCTAAGACCTAAGACCGATAATCAAACGTAAGGTCAAGTTACCTTGGAAAATCCATTCACTGTCAAAGTCCTTTCCCACATACCGGGCAAAGATGCAAAGCTTACATGAGTAGCAGGCGCATATATTATGTGTTCATATATCTCATCAGACAAGACCTGAGTGCAATACCAAATAAATTCAGTATTTAAATATCAGGAAACCATAGAACTTGAAATTAGGGTTTGATTAATCATACCAGAAGCCTAGGATGTTTCGCTACAATACGTGCAATCTCTTCAAGCAATTTCTTGGAATAAACTGATCCTGTTGGGTTAGACGGAGAGCAAAGAATCAACAGCCTTGATTTTCCACTCAGTTTTGATTCAAGTAGCTTTGGGTCCAAGAGAAAATTTTCAGAGATTGAAGTTGGAAGAATCACCGGAGTTGCATCGGCCAGCCTCGCCATTTCTGGGTAACTCACCCAAAACGGTGCAGGAATGATAACCTGAGGGTAAGGTATTTTTTATGAACATGAGCTACCTTCAGAGATTAAACAAGTTCAGTGATAATGATCTCCTACTATATTTCATTAAGAACACGACTTTGTTGCCTGAATGAAAATATATACAGTTGTGCAGAATATATAAACACAGCTATTTCTCTCTACACATCAAGATCTCTTCTCTTGCTTTCTATCATATCTGTTTGTTAGCTATGAATTTACAATGCATACACACACTAGCTTCGGCTGGATGGTTTTTTCCCCGAGTCATATAAAATGCAGAGAACCATAGCTATTCAATTAACCATTACTTTAATCCAGAGTTACAAAAACAGGTCCTAAATGCTACACAATGTCAACACTCAAATGTAGGAAGGCAACAATTCTGGTACAATTTAGATGGCAGCAGAAATGCAGATAGCACCATAATCCTAATTACTTTGACATAAAAGAACTTCACCTCATCGCCCGGAGAGCAAACTGCAAGCATTGCTTGATATATACACTGCTTGGCACCATTGCTAACTAAAATTTGGTCAGGTGTATAAGAGATACCATTCTCCTCTGCCACAAATTAAGAAATGACTTATTAAAAAATGTGTAATAAATTCCGTGCTGGAAATTCCCCTAGCATAACAACTAGGTTGCAAACACAAAATTGCTGCGAATATATATGTTTACCCTTCAGCTTCTGACAAATTGCAACTCGAAGCTCCAGTGCACCAGCATTTGGAGTATACCTTGTGTATCCTTCTTGAATTGCATTTATTCCGGCCTAACTTTCCCACAGCCAAAAAAAAAATAGAAATAGAAAAATTAACATCGGATTAAGCACAGGCATACACGTGAAGGCATAGACAGGATATACACTGAACTCCAACGAGAAAAAAAAAAGAATCACCTCTGCTATTACAGCTGGTGTATCAAAATCAGGCTCTCCAGCAGCCAAACGAATGACAGGAACCCCAGCTTGTGCAAGCGCAGTAGCCTGGTCCGTTATGGCCACAGTCTTTGAAGGCTTTACAGCATTCACCCTTGGACTCAATGAAATATCGAGTTGCATCTCTTCAGACCTACTCTCTGCCTTCACCGTTACACTTATTCTAGACAACTGTGATCGTCTCGTGGTCTCCAACGATCTATCAAGTATAATACATTATTACTGGTCAGAAAACAATTGTGGTATACCATTGCCAACATAAGAAACACGCAAACAGAGAAACAAAAATGGCAAACTTTGAAATTTCATATCAGAACAGAACACATTGCCTTGTAGAAAGAAGATAGCTTTAAAAAAAATCGATAACAACAATCACGAAAACAAAACAAACCCTTCTTAGCAAGTTGCATAACACAATTATCATCAACATTCTGGTTGAAGACTTTGAGGAAACCCACAAGTAATACAGATAGAAATAGTCGGAGAACTGATTGGGAAGTGAGAGAAATTGACTTACTTGAAGGAGAAACTGTGAGACCCTGAAAGAAAGGAGACGGATCCGGGGGTTTGAGGGTGAGAACCCGAATAGGGCGCGAGCTGTTGGTGGTGTCGAAAAGCAAGACGAGAACTGCTTGAAGTTGAAGCAGCTGCCATGGATGAATATTCAAGGATGCGTTTTTTAGTAGGTGGAGGATTCTGAGTGATTCTCTTTATAGCTAAAAACACCTCCTTGCTCTTTTTGTTGTTTTATTTATTTATAGGTTAAGGTTAAGACTTCAGACGGGGTTGGTGAGAACTGGACAAGATGGCGGGGGTGGGTTTCCAATGTGGAACATCATTGAACCATCTTGTCCGTTCTTTCTTTATGCGTCCACAAACAACGGTTGTGATTCGTTGATTGATTGACTAGGAAAAGAGATGAGTTTGGTGAATGCATGAATGAATTTAGGCTAAGAAATAGTAGAAAAAGGAAAAATATGAGTTATCAATTATCATATATATTTTATAGTAGGAGAATGAGAAAAGAAAAATATGCAAGATGTTGGCAATAGGATATGTTTACTTTAATTAATTAGGAAATAAATTACTTTTGATCTTTGTTTTAAATGAAGGTTGCCTAAAATTTTATTTTATTTTTAATTTTTTTTTAATATATTTTTAGAATGATTATTTTGATATGTTGATGTTAAAAATATATTTTTTAAAATAAAAAATAATATTTTAATATATTCTTAAATAAAAAATAATAATAATAACAATTACTACACTTCTAAATATCATGTTAGAAAAAAATAGTTATTTTTATATTGGTATATAAAATTGATTGAGAAAGCTATCGCCACCTACCTCCCTACCTACTACTCCTTGGAGCTGAGATGGTCGTTGAGAATACAAGTTCATTTCAACTTCTCATCAAAAATTTATAGAAATTAATTTATCGGTTCCACAAGTGGAAACTTTTCTACGTTGAAAGAAATTAAAAAGAATGTTGTTTTTTTGGTCCCGTTTTTTATGCATTTACGGTTAAAAGTTTTTTGATAAAAATTATTTTTTTACTTATAAATTATTATTATTATTTTATTTAAAATAGTTTTAATATGCTAATTAAAAAGATAAAAAAATATTATTTATTATATTTTTAAATAAAAAACTTTTAAAAACCATTAGATGGATAATTAAACTCGAGATTGCATTAAGAAAACTGTTTTTTCCTACAGAAACTAGATACAAAGTTGGGATCCTTATAATTTTATTATTGTGTATTTTTTATTTTTTTGCAGCATCAGTTTTATCCAAATTGTTTTTTAATATATATTTTTTTGTTAGAATTTGAATGTGAGATTAGCTTTGGATAAGAAGATTACTTATTAGCTGTAGGATTTATCATGGATTAGCTGTAGTGATTGAGTTTAGCTAAAACTATTGTTCATAACAGATTTTGAATTTCAAAATCTGTTTCTATCTGATCCGTTCAACCACTACGAAACAAAAGAAAAAAAAACACTAACACAGAATCAATTTGCAAGAACAAAGGATTTTTATTTGAGACTTGCTATGTGAATATTTCACTGATTACATTCTCCTTTTACGTGGGTTCCCTATCTCTATATATAGAGTCTAGTCTTACTATAGTGGGCAATCCCTACAAATCAGGTTGACTCATTCCTATGGAACTAGTCTTTCTCCACTATATTTCTCCACTGTATGAGGAAGTGGGATACTAACCAACTAGGCTAATCTCTTGCCGAGAATTACTCCTGCCTAGACTGATTCTTTCTCTTCATGGCTTCTCTGCATGGCCAATCCAGGTGTCAACCAACGATCGTCCCAGATCATGACTCCCCTTGTTAGGACGAGCCAGCTCCTGCTGGTTCTAAAACTGGAGGTGAGGAAATTGAGCTTGTCCAGTTTCCCGGGAGAACCATTTTGCCTTACTTGGACGTTGTCCTTTACTGCCAATGCGGAAAGATTCTCTTTCACCACGTCGAGTGGTAGTTGTTTTCCTTTCCACGATAGTATCTTCGGATAGGAGGATTTCCTGTTCAGTTACTAAATCTTCCACCGTAGGTAGAGTTCCATCGGGCTCATCGTCCAGCATGGAGGGCTCAAAGAGTTTCAATTTTTCAACGTTGACCACAGAATACATCTCCATGTAAGCTGGTAACTCCAATTGACACGCGTTATCACCAATCTTACGAAGGATTTTGAATGGTCCATAACGGATTGGCTTGAGCTTCTTTCCGACTCCACGCAGTCTGTCTTTGCCCAGGTGCAACCAAACAAGGTCACCTTCTTGGAAATTACCTTGGACGCAATGTCTGTCGTGACGCTCTTTATACTTTTGTTGAGCCTTTGTGAGCTGCTGCTCCACTTCCGAATGTATCTTCCTAATTTGATCCACAAACCGTTGTGCTCGTAACCTCTCGCCTTCCCCTTTATCTAATGCAGAGTTGGATTCAATTGTGAATTCCAAGTCAAAAGGGCTCTGTGGCAAGAAACCCAAACACACTTCTGCGGGAGACTTGTTTGTTGAACCATGTACTGCATGATTAATGGCAAACTGCAGGAAGGGAATGCTTTCATCCCAAGTTTTGGGGTGACGAGCGTTGTATCCTCGTAGAAGGTGAACAACAGTCCTATTCACCACTTCGGTTTGTCCATCAGTCTGAGGATGGAATGCGGTACTTCTTTTCAACTTAGTATCCATCATGGCCCATAAAGCACACCAAAATTTGCTTAAGAATCGGCTGTCTCGATCAGATATAATCGAGTTAGGGAGACCAAATAATTTCCATACATTTTCAAAGAAGAGGCGTGCTGCTCCATCACTAGTGATCGTCTTTTTGCAGGGCATGAGTACCACCATTTTTGAGAATCTATCGACTACCACAAATAGATAGTCATTACCTCGCCGAGTCATTGGAAGACCTCCCAAGAAATCCATAGAAATACTCTCCCATGGGCGTGTCGGAACAGGTAGTGGTGTATACAATCCCACTTTACGATTAGCAGGTTTAGATGTGCTACACAGTACACACCCTCTTATGAATCGAGCCACATCATGCTGAATCCGGGGCCAGAAAACATAACGAGACAAATTTTGTAATGTTTTTGTGACCCCAAAATGACCGGCAATTTTGGATGTATGTGCCTCCCGTATGTATCTCACCCTTTCATCCGATCGGGGTATGCATAAGAGTTTCCCTTTGTATAGAAGTCCATCCCGTAGCATGAACTCTGACGGTCTACTAGACATCACCTCTTCCAATGTGCTTTGAAAGTCAGGATCTTCTTTATACCAATCAACATACTCCTCATGTAAAGCCGGATGCACTTGCATAAAAACTGATAAACAAATTGCTGTCACTGGAGGTCGGGACAACATATCCGCCAACTTGTTATGGCTGCCTTTCTTGTACTTTATCACCAAGTGAAATTGTTGTAGGTATGTCATCCATTTCATATGCCGGGCTTGTTGCAATCGAGCTTGTGACTGTAAATACTGTAATGGCTGGTGATCTGTGTGGACCACCGTTTCTTTGCCCAGAAGATAAACACGCCAATGTTTCACTGCTTGGTGTAGTGCTAGTAGCTCTTTGTCATATGTTGGATAGTTCTTTGCAGCGCCTTGAAACATCTCTGAATGGTATGCTACCGGTCGTCCTCCTTGCATCAAAACGGCTCCCATTGCATATCCTGATGCATCCCCCTCAATCTCGAAGGGTTTTTGTAAATCCGGCAAGGCAAGAACCGGCGCCTCGCTTATCTTCCTCTTCAATAATTGGAACGTGTCCTCATGTGCCTTAGTCCAAACAAAGGCTTGGTTGGCCTTAGTCAACGAATGGAGAGGAGACGCCAGAAGAGAGAAATTTTGAATAAACTTACGAAGGTATTGGCACGCACCCATAAAGCTTCGGACGTCTGTGACCGTACGAGGTCGTGGCCATTCCGTGATCACTTGAACCTTAGCAGGATCAACTTGCAATTCACCGCCACCCACGATGAATCCAAGATAAATTAAGGTCTGTTTCCCAAACTCACATTTCTTGCGGTTTAGGCGCAATTGATGCTCTTCCAGGACGGCAAACACCTGTTGCACATGTACGAGATGTTCCTCCCAAGAGCAACTGCAGATCAAGATATCATCGAGATATACGATGACAAAGTGATCAATGAAGGGGCGGAGAACATCATTCATAAGTCGCATAAATGTTGCTGGGGCATTGCAAAGACCGAATGGCATGACCAACCATTCAAACAATCCTTGTCGTGTTTTGAATGCTGTCTTCCAGGAATCCTCCTTGCGAATTGAAACTTGATGATACCCCGATTTCAGATCAAGCTTGGTAAAGATGGTAGCATGACGTAGTTGATCCAATAGATCATCAATACGAGGAAGAGGGTATCGGTTCTTAACAGTAATTTTGTTAAGTGCTCTGTAATCGATACACATCCGCCATCCTCCATCTTTTTTCGGAACAAGCACAATTGGTGAGCCGCAAGGAGAACTGCTAGGTTTAATAACACCTGTGTCTAGCAACTCAGTTACTTGTTTTTTGATCTCCTCATTCTCCAGTACTGAATTGCGATACATGCAAATATTAGGCAATGTGGAGTCTGAAATGAGTTGAATTTCATGCTCAATTGCTCGTTTGGGAGGAAGTCCGCCTACTTCCGCAAACAAGCTTGTATACGTGTTAAGCAACTCATTCAACTTGTTGTCTATTGCCTTACAAGATAGTGTGAAACAAGAAGGTGTGACTTCATCTGTTATTGGTCGAATCATCATGAGGACAAACTTCTGAGATGCATTTATCATTCTTCTCGCCTGGCAGGCAGTGACTAAGTCTGCCTTTTGAGATGATCGATCTTTGTGGACAATGTACGTCTTCCCATCTTTCACAAGCTGATATTGTTGAGCACGTCGGTGGTAGATAGCATCTCGCTCCCACAAATATGGATTGCCAAAAATCACTTGACAAATATCTAAAGGAACTACTTCACAGGTTACCTCATCAATGTATTGACTAGTGATAGCAAAGCGGAATCTGCACTGCCGATCAATCTTGAGTTCCACGTCCTTTTGTATCCATCCAAGTGGATATGGTTTAGGATGTGGATTTGTCTCAAGTCCCAATTTTTGAACCAAACTGGCCGAGATCAAATTCTTTTGACTGCCAGTGTCAACGATTGCATTAAGGATCTCTTGCTTCACTTGAATTCGTAGGGTGAAAAGCTCCTCCTTCTCATCAGGAGGGGTCAACAGATTTGAGGTTGTCTCCTTCGGCATTGCCATCAAAGACAAACTCATATCCGCTTCCTCCACCTGACCGAGTTTAATGTGATCATTGAGAATTGTTGTTGTCATTGTGCGCTTGCCCTTGTCATCTTTTTTCCATTTTGTAGGAAAAAGGTCAGGACGTAGTTTCCAGCACGTTGTTTTGTCATGCCCCGAAACTCTACAATGCTCACAAAACTTAGTAGATTTGGAGACAGATGAGGGGTTACCTTGTGTGAACTTCTTAAAATTGTGGTTGCCACTGCTTCTCTCCTTGTCATTGTCGGTAGGACGTTGCCCACGAGGTTTATTCTTCTGTTCTATGGCCATAGCAATGCTGCTGGCAGCAGAGATATTAACGGCCTGATATAGCCGTAATTCATTTTGAATGTGCTGCCATAAGCCAGCAATAAATTTCGTGAAGACATCTTCGTGGTCCAATCCAATTCCCAGTGTAACTGCTAGTCTGCGGAATTCGGTGGTGTATTCTTGCACCGATTGATTCTGCCTCTGTCGCAAACTGTGCCATCGTGTCCAGCGATCTTGAGAATATCCCATCGGGTAGAATTCCTGTTGTAAGAGTTGAGTAAATTCCTTCCAACTTATCTCTCTATCATCGTTATTCCTCAAGAATGCATTCCACCAGGCCAATGCATGGCTGGTTAATTTCAATCTTGCGAATGCAACCTTCTCGCCACTACTGAAACCATAGAGTGTGAAATAAGTCTCCAACTGATCCACCCAAGAATCTAGCTTCTCTGCATCTATGGTGCCGTCAAATGTTGGGATGTCTATCCTGGCTTCAACTTTAAAAGGTTGGGGTCGTATGCCAGTGACGAATCGAGGGTGGACATCTTCATCCTGGCTCTTTTCCTTTTCAGTCGTCAGACGAGCTCTTGGAGGAGAAATGCCGTCATCAACATTCTTCAGTCCTGGTGATGCCGATGATGATGGTTGAGATTGAATCCATTTTAGAACAGCTTCTAGTTGCGTGGTCAGCCTATCAACCTTGTCTGAAAGGTTAGACTGATCTGGTGTAACTTCTTCTTCTTCGCTTGACATGCTTGATGGTGTTGTGGCCTTCCTTGTTGATCGTCGATGGGACTGCAAAACAGAGAGGGGTTCACCAATTGTCTGATATCCAGACTTGGTCAGCACCATCAACTAAAAGTTTTGCCACAGGGAGGAACGATTGCTCTGATACCAACTTGATCCGTTCAACCACTACGAAACAAAAGAAAAGAAAACACTAACACAGAATCAATTTGCAAGAACAAAGGATTTTTATTTGAGACTTGCTATGTGAATACTTCACTGATTACATTCTCCTTTTACGTGGGTTCCCTATCTCTATATATAGAGTCTAGTCTTACTATAGTGGGCAATCCCTACAAATCAGGTTGACTCATTCCTATGGAACTAGTCTTTCTCCACTATATTTCTCCACTGTATGAGGAAGTGGGATACTAACCAACTAGGCTAATCTCTTGCCGAGAATTACTCCTGCCTAGACTGATTCTTTCTCTTCATGGCTTCTCTGCATGGCCAATCCAGGTGTCAACCAACGATCGTCCCAGATCACTATCCAAATCTCTTAGGATTGTTGAGAGATTTATGGTTTTTCAATTCATGCATTGTAAGCCTATATATAGGCATTTCGAATTCAATACAATTAAGGTGAATTGTTCAAAGTTTCAGTTTTTCTGAGTATTCTTTAGAATTCTGCCAATTTCATGCCTTGTTCTTCACTTTCGTCAATTCCCAGATTTTGATCTAAACAGTAGATGTTTAGAACACTTACTGTTTAGATCAAAGAATTCCAACATTTTTGACATGATTTATCACATTAATTATTTTCTAACAAGTAATTCAGTGAAAATGATTGATAAATTATTTTAACTTTTTTTTATTAAATCTTACTTTTGAAAAGGTTTTTATTTATAAAACAGTGCTAAGATTAAAAGATACTTTCATTAAAAAATTAAATATATGCATGAATAAAGAGATATAGTTTAAATTGAAGATATACATTTTTTCTACTTGTTTTAAATTATTAGAATTCTTAACAAGTTTTATGTTAATCATCCGGTTTCTTATGTAAAACAACAGGTTGCTAATAAACAAATTATGGCATTGTTTTTGAGAAAATTATTATTTTATAATAATAATATTAATTGCTTAATGAATAAATATGTGTTAGCATGATAGGTAGAATTTTTTAAATAATTTATTGTCCTTATATTTGTTTTATCTCATTACATAAAGATGATTTATTTAATGAGACTTTTTTTTTATTGATTTAGTTTACTAGACGACACATCATGTGATTATTTTTTTAAATGACAGTGTTTTGGAATAGGGTTTTGATTAAAGTTTAATTCAGTTTTTCATCTTTTAATTGTTTTTAATTACACACTGGATTGACTTCAACTTTTCAATATTATGCAATTACACCTCTAATAAACTTCAACATGAACCCTGAATGTCAACACTCTTTTCAGTTTAGTTTTTATCTTCGATTTATACAATATAATTCTTAATTAACCATTAAATTTTTCATTCTCTTTAATCTCACCCTTGATTTTAGTTAGTTAGATCCTTATAGCTCATCTTCTTTTACAATTGATCATTAGTTGTGAGTTTTTTCAATTCAACCCTTAATTGACCTTAAATTTTAAATTTTCTTTCAATTTTCCTTTTATTTTAATTAATTGACTTGGTAAATATTAAGTTTGGTATCTTAAAATTTCAATATTCTCAATTAAGCTTAAATTAGGCTCCTAAAATTAATTTCACAAATAAATCCTTAATAAAATTAATTTAGCACATTTAAAGTATAATTAATCCTTGCACTTAAATAATTTATTTTATTTGACCTAATTAATTTTTAAATATAATTAAACTTTTAATTTGACCCATGATTTAATTAATTTGGCCTATTAAATATTTAATTATATCATTGAATTTATTTTTATGAAGATTTATTCAATGATTATTTATTTTAACCTTAATTCTGCATTGTTTTTTTTAGTTTTGGATAAAAAAGGGTACAATCGAGCTTGTAGATTTGTCGAAGATTTATGATCTAAAAATAAGCTATAAATAAATTATGCTACGAATCTCCATGGCATACATCCATCAAGCGTTGAACAAATCCATCAAGTCAAAATCACCTGTGAGCTGCCAAATAGCCTTCAAACAAATCTTTCATATGCTTCCTTTAATGATTAGAGAATCTCCCCCACAGGGACACAAATCATTGAAGGTTTTGTCCTTAGAGAATATCTTTTGCAACAGGCGATTCTCATTCTCAAACTCAATCCTGACCATCGGATTCCTATTATATCAGTTTCTGGGATTCCCTCCACTGTCAGATGGTTTGTGTAGGATAGTGTCGTAAAAGTTTTTGAAGGGGTTGTTTCGCATTGCGATCGGAAAGTGTTTATAAAAAAGTTTGAATTTTTTTTTTTAAAATTAAAAAAATTTAGTGTTTTTAGATTATTTTGATGTGCTGATATCAAAAATAATTTTTAAAAAATAAAAAAATATCATTTTGATGCATTTATAAATGAAAAGCACTTTCAAAAACAACTGCAATTGCACTCCCAAACAGACACGAATTGAAGCATCATATTCCCACGTCTCATCATAAATTATGGATATACTAAATTATTGATTTTTTTTATTGTAATTAAAGCTACTTGTATACATGATGGTCTATTTTAATTTTTGATTGTTTTTATTTATGTTTTTGGTTCGAATTGGTTTGATATTAGTATTTTTATAAATTATGGATATACTAAATTATTGATTTTTTTATTGTAATTAAAGCTACTTGTATACATGATGGTCTATTTTAATTTTTGATTGTTTTTATTTATGTTTTTGGTTCGAATTGGTTTGATATTAGTATTTTTCTGATTGTCTAATCTAAGTATTTCTTATTTTCATTTATATTAATAGTTTAAATTAGATGATTATACTTTGCTCTCTACTTATAATCATATTTTATTATTATTATTATTATATTAAATTTATTAAATCAAAATTATATATTTTATTGTCATCAAGTAAATCAATACAATTATTTTACTTCTTATAATTTGGTATGTGACAAAATAGAAATAGTGTTAAAATGATTACCAGTGAAATACATTTATTCTCAAAATAAATCTACTTTAAAACTCGAATTTAGAATCTAATGAAACCCATTCCATTTTATCTTGTAACATTTTATTTTATTAACCTATCAAATACAAGCATGCCTGCCAATTAAAATTAATATTTTTAGAGATATTGATAAATTAAATCGAGAAAAAAAAATAAAAGTCTATATTAATAAAGAAGTTTAAATATAAATACTGATTTCAAACTTTTCTAATTCAAATTATTATCGTTTTTCCAAACTTTTTTTTATTTTCTATTCAATGAACTATGCTAATTTCTTCAAAAAAAATTCATGTTGTCAAAATAAATAAAAAATCACATTTATCAGAAAATATAACTTCAATGAAAAATATAGATATTCTATAATATTATTTTTTTTCTGTCCTAAGAATTGTTTTTATTGTATAATTAAATAAAAAATAAATTTTAAAAATCTAGTCTATCAAACTCGGCCAGACCCATGAATTAAATTATGGGTTAGATAGGTTTACATGAATCAATCAAAAGCATAGTTCTTTCACTATTTTAATTTTTTCTATAAAATAATTTTTTTTTAATTTTTAAAATAGAATATAAATTTTACAAGATTGATGAAGTCTCGACTTCATTGCCTAGATCAAAACAATCAAATGTAGAAACTTTTGCTTGATTTACTTTGAAACCTCATATGGTCCAAAAGATCAAGTTATGAGATGTCATGTCAAACCATCCGGTTGAGTTTTATAACATTGTCAAAACTTTTTTCATGGCAATGAGCAAACAACTAACTAGTATAAACAACAATTTATGATATCGCCAGCAGGGTCTTGGCCTGATGGTCAAGAAGGGCTTCTTCCTTCCTCTCACCTCAGGTTCAAGCCTTGTCAGGCACGCCCCGCGGTGCCTTACATGCTCATTGGGTTTGCAGGATGTTCAATGGGCCCGGAGATTTAGTTGTGGTGCGCGCAAGCTGGCCCAGACACCCCGGTTATAAAAAAAAAAACAATTTATGATATCAAAACTAGTCACTTTGCACATGCTCCATGGTGGGTCAAGATCAAATTTCCTTATCAACTCTAAAAAATACAAGGGTTGATAAGTTGTCTCACACCATAAAAAAAAATATATCAAATTGAAAAGATGATGCTTATGAGATTAGCATATATTAATAAATGTTAAATATTTTATTTAATTACACATGAATAAAACCATTTCTTGTAAGAAAAGGAAAAAATGGCTTTTTGAAAATAGAAATTGGAAGAAACACCAAGAATCTCACCCGAAAATAAAAATTAAACTGATTAATACCTAATGAAATAATATATTGAACATAATGTTATTTACTTAAATAAAATAAATTTTGAATAAAATTGAAAAAGAAAATTACATAGTGACATATAAAAAGAGTGATTGATAGTATTAAAAAAATCATGAAAGCCGAATGTAGTGGAATGAGCTCTTAAAACATTTTTTGATTTTATTTAAATAAAGTTTAGCAACAATAACAATACTATCAAAGTCTTTAAGAAAAAAATCCACACGTATGGGCCTGATTGAAAACTCTGGATCAAAACTCGCGGTAGGCTTATGTGGGCCTTCAAGGGTAGCCCACTGACTAGTCTTTTTTGTTTTCTTGGCTGAGAGGAAAACACATGATCTGCCCTACTCTTTTTTTAATCAATCAAACAACGTGTCGTTTGGAAAGGTAGGTAGATGTCACCTTGTCCACTAGCTCTACCATCCACCACCTCGGGTTCCTGCACTGACTTTTTTAACCCAAAAACCTCATTCCCAGCTATTTTAGACTCAAAAATACAAAAAAGAAAAATAAAAGAAAAGGAAAAACACCTGTGAACTAACTAAACCCACTTATGACTTCAAATTAGCTAAAAAAAAACAGTTGAAAAACTCAAAATCAATCTAAGCATCAATTACTTTATGAGCCTTGACAAAATGGAGATAAAAGAACAGCTTAATAGATTTTTTCTAATTAAATAAAACCTGTTAATATTAAAATATTTTTTTTCATGGATAAAATCAAACCAACTGATTTTTTTTTTGTAACGACCCTTCTCTTCTTTATCCGGATCAAGAATTTAAATCCAAAAAAATGAAGTGCCAGACCAAAATGTATAAGCTTCGTTAAATAAGGACTACAAATGAAAATTTCTTGAAAACCTTGAAGGACTAAAAAAAACTAAAAATGCTCATTTGTTACAATATTTTTGAACAGAAATCTTAGAATTTATTTGGGTATCAATTGAGATCCTTATATTTTTAATTATGCTTAATCAAGATACTTCAAATTATGTTTAATCAAGAAAATTGAGTTGATTTCATCAAATAAAATTATTATGATTAAATAACTTTAATTGAATTTAATATTAATTATCTGGTAATTTCAATTGATTGAAGTCATGAAAATATATTTATATTTTATTAATCATAGAATATTTTCTTTGGTTGGGTAATGATAAGTAGTGATAAATATAAAAATGAAGGTTAAAGTCAAATTAAAGAATAATATTTTTCAATAATAACTTCGTTGATCATAAAAATTAAATTTAAAGAATAAATAAATAAGATCATAAAATATAAATATTCTTAAAAAATGGTTGAAAAATAAAGACAGATCTTGAGATTCAGAATACAGATTGAAGTATAAAGGCATCTTCTCCTTGAATATAAAGTCATTAGTGTTTGGAGCTTCCTGGTTTTTCTGATCTCATCTGGGAACTACTGCATTTGATTGTTCCCATGCCAATAAAATATGTCTCCCTCCATAACAGTCAACCAAGTAACTTCAAGAACAACATAATCCTACAGAAAACTTTGTAAGCAAGTTTGATTATCCCACTACCACTTACAGCAAGTGGTAATTACCAAGTTTTTTAATACCGTTTCGGTTGGTGCTTTGTTTTTTTAATTGGAACAAAATATTTTGGTTTCGGAGTGTTTCAGCGCGCTGTTTCGGGGTTGTACTGTTTATGTATATATATAATTAATTAAATATATTAATTTTAAAAAATAGTTTAAACCCAAAAATAAAATTATTAAGAATTGTGCAATTTAGTCTAAAGAAACACAATAAAATAATTATTCTGAACAAAATTATGAGTATGTATAATATTACGAGGATGTCATCATTAGTCTCGCAAGGTCATTATATAATATATATAAATATGTCAAGAGACTCCTCGAAAAATTTCATCTTAATCTAACAGTCAGATTAAGAGATATGATTGATATCGTAAAATTATTTATTATTTAAAAAAAAACTATTTGATCGAAACGGAACGGGCGGAACGAAACCGGAATATTTCAGCCGGTATTTGGCTAAAATATCCGGAACGAGATGAAATTTAAGCCGAGATAAAAACAACATCATTTTACCTTATTTTTTAACTAGTATGAAATGTTGCGGTCATTTCAATCGAAACGAAACGAAACAGACAATACTGGTAATTACGACGAACACTGATGACTCGTGTAATAACTTAGTGCTATATAAAAAATGATGAATTATTGTATCTCAAATTAATCATTTTTTATTCTTATAGTACTCATTTTACACCTCATTTAAATAACTTTTAGTGAGGCATTATTGAATCCTTTTTTTAGTTTTAGATTAACCCTTATTATTTATCTCAAACTTAATTGTTTTATTCACACACTAAGTATTTGACACAGGGATTAAATTTTTAAGTGCCAAGCTCTTCGTGATCAAAGTTTGTACTATCTGTACTTCAAAATTATCCAGGCTCTGTACTGCTCTTGCACCCTATCTTCTATTTTTCAAAATCTATATAAAAAAAAGTATGTCCCCGCAGTGTGCTAACTTCTTAGTTCTTACCTCTCAATTCTCTCATAGTTTTTCGTTGTCAAATTTTCTCATGCATTGTTTTTTTTCTTGGATACTTTATGTTCTTACAGAAGGCTCACACATTTTTCCTTATTATGAGTTTTTTGTTATAGGTGTTGACGCCCAACAATTGGCGGGCGTGATCTGAAGGTGGTGGCAAGAGATCTGCTTTTCACAGTTTCAACATCGTGCTCAGTGAGTTTTCCATGTTTAAATTAATATTTTTTAGTATTTTTAGATATTTTAAAGTTAAAAATAATTTTTAAAAAATAAAAAAAATTATTTTAATATATTTCTTTACTTTACAAAAAATATTTGAAAAAACAATCTGCGTAATTAATTAAATTCAAACCCTGTTTTAAATAATTAAATTCAAACCCTGTTTTAAAATGGGTTAGACCAACTCTTCTACTTGTAATTAAAAACAATTTTTCATTCTCCATCCAGTTACCTCATAAGCTGTGTGATGTTTATCTATCTGTTTAATCAGCAATAGAGTTGGACGAAGTTGAGAGGTTGATTTGATCCAGAGTTTTTAGCTGAGAGAATAGATGCTGCAGTTTTTTTTATTAAATACCTGTTTGATATTAGAAGAGACAATGCCCAGCTTTTCTCATATTCAAATGAAGTGATGCTGTGAGATCTAATAATTTAAAACCACATGTCACCTCCAAGTTTCTGTGGTTTGTAAGATAAGGGGTTTGGAAATGTGTTTTAAAAATATTATTGAAAAAAAATAGAAATTTATATTTATATTTTTTTATTGTAAATTAATTATTTTATTATTTTTAAATTATTTTTATATGTTAATATTAAAAATAATTTAAAAAAATAAAATAAAATTATTTTAATATATTTTTAATAAAAAATATTTTTAAAAACATCATCAATAATATTTTCAAATAGTTAGAAAATACAAGTGGCTAAGAGCTTGTCCCAAGAACCCATCTAGTTATCTTTGTTCTTAGTCACGCTCTCAAAAGCTACAAAGTCCAAGACATGGCCAGGCTCTTACAGAGCACAGCTATTCTGATTACGTTTCTGACCTCTTCATTTTTTATATTTTTTTGGGGGTGTTTATAAAGTCAGAAGCTGAAAAATTAAAACCTTAAAGAAATCAGAAATTTCTTGGAAATGTAGACATCCATAATGTTGATTGTTTTTATTTTGTTTTATTACTAACTTGACTTATTCCTAACATGTGATTGATTTATTGTTTTGAGAATTAGCAATTTGTTTTCCCGGGTGATGAGCTAATTTACTGATTTATATATTCAAATAATAGTAATGTATCCATATTCCATAGTCTCTTTTTTTTTTTCCAATAAATAGATTAAAGTTCTAATAAATTTAATTTCTTTTGGGTATAATATACGAGTGAGAGCTACCTCTCATTTTATAACTTAATCTATTTTATCAATTCATATTTAATATAAACTTTTTATATGAAAGAATGTTGTAGAAAATATTTTTCTTGTGATGTAGTTTTTTTATTACTCATTGATTCCACGTAAGCAATTGTGCTCATTCTATACTAGTGCGTATCAGAAACAAATGGAGTTTTAACATTTTATGTCATATAATTTTGATACAAGTATACGAAAAAGGTTTTATGAAATTATAATAAGGACCAAATTGATATTATGACAAGATATTAGAGACTTGTATTGAAAGAGCCGCCAACTTTGATAAGAAACGTTCACGTGATCATCAATGATTTGGTATTGATTCAAATATATAATCTACCATGTGCAAGAATGTTTACTAGACTCAGTAAACATTTCATCATCTTTTTATGTGGTAGTAGATGGGTATGAACACAAGAGCTTGAGATCATTGACATTATCATTGAAGATTCAAGTTCAACTTCTCTGTAGCACTTCAATAACTATACCCAGTTGCTCAAGTCTTGGTAATTACTTTGTCAACTTTCATGATATTTTTTATTGTATTTCTCTCCTCGGGAAGATAACAGTTTATTTGATCAGGCCCGACGCTTATTATCTCCAAATAGACAGCTACAATTCTTCGAAAAATACGGTAGTAAAGAAGATTAGAGAGAAATTTGGTGAAGGGGATGGGAGATGGGAACAAGCTGTCAGAAGAAAATGTCTTCTCTATAAAGTCAACTAGCAGTAAGAAAGGAAATATCTAGCGTTGTGCCTTCAAGAAAACGCGAGGAAGCTGTCAGTTCTGTCCCTAGTTGTTGGCATTATTGATTGGTCAAAACTTAAAACCCACCTAACCTTGTTTTATTAAGTCAATAATCCCAATAAATTATAATTGTGTAATGACCATAAGATTAAAAAATAGTAAAAAAAAAGAAAATCATACATGTTTATGTCATGAGAATTTGAGAGAAATTTCTATGTTCTTAGAGGATTTTAGAGGTGGAGACTGAATCCAGTTTTGTATAAGACCGTAAGCACACAAGCAGTTTTGTATTGCGATCAAACATTAAAAAGACAAGCACATGAACCTTCCAAACCTAGATTTATTTGACCAGGCTTTCCTAGCTAATATAGAAAAAGAGAAGCCCGTTCTATAAACTATAAACTATAAAAAGGTGTGATTTGGAGATTCCCAAGGACAACGATCACAGTTTCAGGTAACTTGATTTTGAAAGCATGAGTTCTTATCACCTTTCAGAATCCAAAAGCATTGCCATGATGAAATTTTTGGCCCTGTGTTTTTTCGTAATATCTCTGATAAACATACCAATCGCCGAGGCTAGAATTCGTCACTACAAATGGGAGCTCAAGTACGAGTACAAATCCCCTGATTGCTATAAGAAGCTGGTAATTACAATCAATGGAAGAACTCCTGGACCCACAATTCTCGCACAGCAGAATGACACAGTTATCGTTGAGGTCAAGAACAGCTTGTTAACTGCGAACACAGCCATTCACTGGCACGGAATTCGTCAGATCGGAACACCTTGGTTTGATGGGACAGAAGGCGTCACTCAGTGTCCGATTTTGCCCGGAGACACTTTCGTATACAAGTTTGTCGTTGACAGGGTAAGTCCTCAATTCTTAGCACTCTGTAATGCACAGCTTTTTCAGATTACTTGTATGATAATAGCCTCTCGCCTCCTCTCTCTACACAGCCTGGAACATATTTATATCATGCCCATTACGGAATGCAAAGAGAAGATGGGCTATTTGGATCCATTCGCGTAGCGCTTCCCGATGGAGAATCCGAACCCTTTGCTTATAATTATGATCGAAGCATCATCCTTACTGATTGGTATCACAAGAGCACGTTTGAACAGGCTGTTGGATTGTCCTCAATTCCTTTTCAGTGGGTTATGGAGCCCCAGGTACTTACTTTTCCAACTTTTCCATTGTTTGATGTCATTAATGTAGTTTACCGTGTTAACTATCAGTGTCGAACGACTAAACTTGTTCCTTGCAACGAAAATTGCAGTCTCTTTTGATACAAGGAAAGGGAAGATTTAACTGCTCCGCTGCCAATCCTCCCATGAAAGCTGATGTCTGCAACAATACAAATCCTGAATGCTCTCTTTATTCCACGACTGTAGTCCCTGGAAAAACATATCGGCTAAGGATTAGTAGCTTGACTGCTTTATCAGCTCTTAGTTTCCAGATCGAGGTATTTTCAATCTCCTGTCAATATATATATTTCACAGCTTGTTAGAAGATTTTTTTTTTTTTGATGAGGTAGTCGTTAATTAACATCTTAATAATTCTTATGCAGGGTCATAACATGACTGTTGTTGAAGCTGATGGTCACTATGTCGAGCCATTTGTGGTAAAGAACTTATTCATATACTCCGGCGAGACATATTCAGTTCTAGTGTATACAGATCAGGACCCTGCAAGAAATTATTGGATTACTACAAATGTTGTTAGCAGAAATGCCACTACTCCGCCAGGGTTAGCTGTTCTCAACTACTATCCAAACCATCCGAGGAGATCTCCTCCGACGATTCCTCCTTCCGGGCCAATGTGGAACGATATGGATTCCCGGTTTAATCAAAGTGTTGCCATTAGGGCTCGCAAAGGCCACGTATATTCCCCTCCTGCATCCTCTGACAGGGTCATAGTTTTGTTGAACACACAAAATCGGGTAAATGGTAAAACCCGTTGGTCAGTAAATAATGTCTCATACGATATTCCTCATACACCTTACCTGATTGCGCTCAAGGAGAATTTGCTTCATACATTCAGCCAAACCCCACCTCCTGAAGGCTACGATTTTGCAAATTATGACATCAAAGCTGTACAAAATAACACCAACGCTACTGCTAGTGATGCCATCTACAGGCTTCAGCTCAACTCAACAGTGGATATTGTTTTGCAAAATGCAAACACGATGAACCCCAACAATAGTGAAACGCATCCATGGCATCTTCATGGACATGACTTCTGGGTCCTAGGCTACGGAGAGGGCAAGTTCGATCCTATTAATGATCCGAAGAAGTACAATTTGGTCGATCCAATTATGAAGAATACGGTGCCGGTTCATCCCTTCGGCTGGACAGCTTTTAGGTTTAAAGCTGACAATCCTGGAGTTTGGGCATTCCATTGCCACATTGAGTCGCATTTTTTTATGGGCATGGGAGTGGCATTTGAAGAAGGTATAGAGAGGGTTGGAAAATTGCCCTCATCTATCATGGGCTGTGGTGAAACCAAACACTTACTCAAGCCATAATACAAATCTTTCGAGGATTATTCGAAAATTATGGCATGGAGAATGATTTGGTTTTACTTCGTAGTTCACCACGCCACCAAAACAAAAATTATATGATTCTTTGGCAGCACACATGATTTTGTTGTCATTTCATTGTATATGAAAAGCATTGTCATTTTCTTGTTACCCTTTTTTATTTTAATTGTTGCCTTCAATATTAAGATATGTTTCTCTTCTTGACATTTTATAATTTATTTATTTGTTACTTAATTAATGGCTTTCATGGGTTTTAATCCCAATCAAGAACAATCTTGTTCACTCAAGACCTTTTCTTCTTCTTCTTCTTCTTTTTCTTTTTTAATCATGACAACACCTTTTTTTTCCTGCATTGTTATTAAATTTGACTTAGCCGGTTAATTTTGAAAAAAAAAATTATGTAACTATTTGTCTACTTATAATTAACCTCCTGAGAGTTTTTTGATTTAATTTGTAATGATTTAATTTTGATAGACGTAAGCTTGCAACTCCCTCAATCGCCAGAACATGAATATAGCTGATGTGACTTTCCATAACGTAATCCTTATCCAGCAGCATGACACGATCTGCTGCAAAAGTCAACTTAATCATGGCGATCCTTTCTTGTTTTTTACGAGTGAAATAAATATTAATAACCCATCAATTGACTTGGGAAACGACAATGAGTAAACAATTTTATCATAACGGCAGATGGGTTTGAACATATGAGAGCTTGAGATCGATGAAAAAGTCTTTCTTTATGAAGTCAATTTATAATAAGAAAGGAAATAACTTGCATGTGCTTACAGAAGGTACGGGGAAGTCAAACAATTTGCTTGTTTATGAATTATGTGTTTAATTTATCTGCGGCCAGTTTTGTTTATATTAATGCTTCGTTAAAAATTCTTATACTTTAATAGATGATATTTTCTGATTATACCGAAGAAATATAAACTTTCTGTGTAAATTTTTGCTGGTGAGTTGTCACACATACATATATATACTAGTCGTTTACTCGCGTTTCGTGGCTACAATCATATTCTTTTCAACACAAAGAAAAATATTAAAAGTATGAGATTTTTTTATAATAATATAAGTTTAAGGAAAATAATAAATCTGTACAGAATTTTTGTGAAACACTAATTTCCAATAAAATATATGAATTTTTAATCGATATAAATTTTGAATCTATACAATTTAAATTAAACATAATAATAAAATATATATTGTGTAAACACCTACAATAACTAAACAACAAAAATAAGTCGTTGATTTTCCACCTATAAAAAAATATCATTGAAAATATATTGCTATGTTACTATCACTATCATGACTATAACATTTAAAATTACCAACACGATTACTGTCCAAACAATAAAAATTATTAAATTGTCTAGAAGAATAAAAAAAAGCAAAACACTTTTACAAAAGCGTAAGCAAGAAAACAATTAAAAAATCACTAAAATTATCATTATTATTGTGTAAACAATAAAATTATCTCAAATAATAATAAAAAATATTTTAACAAAAAAGCAAACAAAAACAACAAAAAAAGACAAAACCAAAATAAATATTATGAGCATAAAAATAATAGAAAATACTAAAAAAAGAACAAAGGAAAAAAAGAAGAAATACCAATTTCAAAATGATCACCAACATAAAATTAAAATTGTAGTATTAAACTAAAGAAAAATAAAACCCAAACAAAAAAATGACAAAAATCAAAAACCAAAACTAAAAGCATAGATACATCAATACAGATAAAAAATAAAGACTGTCTAAGAAGGATAAAAAAATCAAAGAAATTAAAGCCAAATAAAAAAA
The DNA here is from genome assembly GCA_009078335.1 of Salix brachista. NCBI lineage: Eukaryota > Viridiplantae > Streptophyta > Magnoliopsida > Malpighiales > Salicaceae > Salix > Salix brachista. Next base: position 9,011,827 of record CM018578.1, on the reverse strand, counting down.
TAAAAAGAATAAAGACTGAAACGAAAAAAATAAAATTAATTTCAATTGGAGTACAAAACTATAACAAATCAAAATCGTGAGACTGAAAATATTAAAGGGATTTAAAATAAATAAAAAATCAAAAGAATAAGGAACAAAATGAAAAATAACATATATGATCAATTTCAATTGGAGGACAAAATTGAAACAAATCAAAACCTATGGATCGAAAAAATTAAAGGAACAAAAAACAAATCAAAAATCAAAAGAATAAGGGCTGAAAGGAAAAATAGTATATATGATCAATTTCAATTCAAAGGCAAAATTGAAAAAAAACCAAAACTTTTATAGAAGAAATCAGAAAAGAAAATGAAATCAAAAGAACAGTGACTGAAATGAAATACTCATAAACAAAAAGGATCAATATGTATTTTGCTGTTGTAGGAGAGAAAAGGGGTAAACAAATTTGCAATCCTTTGTCCGTCGTCTTTTGACGCGTGCATCACCATGGGAAAGAGAATATGGTGGCGTATCTTGAGACATGGCGGTCAGACATTTTTCACACGCCGAACGACATTGCACGCGCTGCCTGCATGGCACGTACCAGAGAAAATTGTTGTAGTGTCAGGCAGACGCACCAACAGTTATTCCAAAAAAAATTAAAAAATATGAAATTACCCAAACATCCCTGGAGCCGGCGATAATAATAAAAAAAACCATGCATAAAAATATCATCTTGCCCCAGCGCCAACCCTCTGTTTTTGTCATTTCCGAGATCATTTAAGTATTTACACTGTTCACCAAACGTGAAAAAACAAAAATACCCTCATCATCAGCGCTGTGTGTTTTGTCCCATCTGAGAGTAAAGTTGTTATTTCACTGCTCACGGCCATGTGAAAAAACCAAAAATATCCTTGACCTGCTGTTTTTTGTTAGCATCCAAGGGCAAATGCGTAGTTTTACCGTGCAAATAAAAACGAAAAAGACGTAAACACCCCCAAACAATCGGATAATGATACACAGGTGCCCTAAAAAAGTCCAAGATACCCCCGAGACCGAGATTAAATTTTGTGGTCTGAAAGACAAAATGGTAATTTCATTGTTGAAATCCACTATGATCTGTGTCTAGGGACATGATGAAACATCAATGTGTTTTATATTTTTGTAATATATATTACTATAAGGGATTATACCATTTATATTTAAATTTTATTATTCATTTCTTTGTATAAATAAATTGTTTGTAATTAGTTTTTTAGAATTCCAATAATAGTATTTTAATTAATCACAAAACTAATCAAGATTCATGAGTCAAGCAAACAAACTCATGTGAAGCCTAACACCTTTGAGGGCTATGAGCGAGCATGTACATGTAATTTAAGCTCAAAACCACTTGTTTTTTCATAGATCATTCTTCTATGTAATCTCAAGTTCTCTACAAGTAGCTTATTTTAAAGTTTTTAACTGTTTATTATAAAAAAAATCTTGTATTTTTCTAATATTGAATAACAGTCTTAAGTTTCATGTCAATCAAGGAATTTTTGAGATAACTTTCTCATTCATTTATAATTTATTTCTATTATGTTCATGTTCCATGTTTGATACTAAAATTATTTTTTTAAAATAAGAGGGACCAATTAATATTATATTTAAAATAAATAGGATATTAAAATAAACATTTCAAAGCTATCATTTATTTTACCCGTTATTTTTACTTTGTTCTTTATCTTTTAATATAACACTTTCTCCCCCCCCCCCCCCCCCCCCCCCCCCCAAAAATACAACTGTGCTAACTTGCGCTCTTTAAGTTTAAGATCTCATAGTGGGATATAGCTCTCTCTCTTTTAATTTAATATCTTTAACTTGACGCGTTTTCTGATGAAGCCCATGTGAAATCTAGCCATGAAAGACTAGCGCATAACCTTATAAATCAATTCATGATTTGCTGGCTTACCTTTCAAACTTGTATGTTTATCAAAGAAATAACGAAAGACACAGCCAAAAATTTCATCATGGCAATGCTTTTGTATTTCAGAAGCTGATAACCACTCCAATCTTCTTATAGCACTCACTGTAGAATATATCCTTCTCTTTTTCTGCGATTAGTTTGAACATATTTTGAAGACGAGTGGTTATCAGATCTCATCAGAATCAAAAAGCATTGCCATTATGAGATTTTCTGGCTGTCTTTTCGTTATTTCTTCGATAAACATACCATTTGCATAGGCTAGAATCCGTCGCCACAAATGGGAAATCAAGAAGCTGATCATTAATTACAATTAATGGAAGAAGTTCTGGATCCACTTTTTTTGCCCAGAAGAATGACACAGTTATTATTGAGGTCAAGAACAGCTTGTTAACTGAGAATACAGCCATTCAATGGCATCGAGTTCGTCAGAATGGAACACCTTGGCTCGTCGAATTCGTGTACAAGTTTGTAGTTGACAGGGTACGTCCTCTTTATTCTCTGTCTGTCGTCCCCGGAAAAACATTTCTGGTCAGGATTGGTAGCTTGACTGCTTTATCAGCTCTCAGTTCCCAGATCGAGGTATTTTCCATCTACAGCTAATTAGAAGAAAATGATGTGGTGGTCATTAATGAACATCTTAATAACATTTCTTATGCAGGGTCATAACTAGACTCTTGTTGAAGCTGATGATCTGAGCCATTCGTGGTAAAGAATCTGTTCATATACTCTGGCGAGACATCTTCAGTTCTAGTCATAGTTGTCAATACCGTTCCGGTCGCCATTCCGGTAGCCGTTCCGGTTTTTCTATTGAAACGGAACATTTCGGTTTCGGAGCATTTCGGCGTGCCGTTTTGGGGTTGTACTGTTTACATATAATTAATTAATTATATATATAAAAAAAATTAAAAATTAAAAAAAATAAATATAATTTTTATTTTTTATAAAATCAAAATTGATGAACAATTTTATTTTTTTATAATATATATTTTTTTTATTTTTATTGTTTTGATTTTGGTTTATTTTTTATTTTTTAATAATAAATATTGTATATATATTACAAACACACTAAAGGGCGTGGGATTTTGCCCTGTAGCTGCTCTCACAATCCACTGTGGATTGTGGCAGTGCAGGGACAAAAATGGGTCTCAGCCTCAGGCGTTTTGTGTTTATTTAATGGGGGTGTTTTCGGTTTTTGACTTTTTTTTTTCAAACAGCCGCAATGTGCACAGTGCACTGCCGAAATAAGCCCCAATAACGACAAAATTGTGCACAGTAACCAGGGGCGCCGTCGACTTTTCCAAATATTTTGCACAGTACACTGACGAAATAAGCCCCCGATAATGACAAAATTGTGCACAGTGATCGAGGGCTTCGGCGTCCTTTCCCTCCCGGTATTTTCGTAAATACCAGTGCCTCCAGGGCTGTTTGGGTCATTTCTCGGGAGGACAGCTGGCGCGTCGTCTGGCCGCGCCAGCGACGCTCAACGCCAACGCGCCATAGAAGCGGAGCGTGCGGCGCCATGCGGTGGTCAAAAATTCCGTTCAGCCGGTGAATACGGTGCGCCTCCTGGTCCTCTATCTCCCGTCGCGGCGCGTGTGAGTCCCATATGTCAAGGTAAACGTAGGGGTCCGGTTTTGTGGCCGGTGCACGTTTTCTCTCTCCTGCGGGCCCAATGTCAGGTCCCGTCCCTCATGTATATAAGAAGTTAATTTTGGTCCCTGAGGTTTGGATTTCGATTGTATGCCTGATTTCGGTAATTCAAACTTTGATTGTTTGCAATTGTGCCCTTCAATGCAAACTAATTATATAAAGCAATTTCAATTTCGGTCCCTAAACTTATGATTTTCGGTTTCTTTTTTGTTCCTGTAATTTGTTTGGTCCGGATGTTTTGATTTCTTTAATTTGGTCCTCCAATTAAAATTCTTAATATAAACAACATTTCATATCAGTCCCACTTCTTCTAATTTTTTCATATAATAACAGCAATTACCATAATTATTGTTTCATTTTTTATTTTGGTCCCAAGATTTTATTTTTTTCCAGTTTTATCCTTGGATTGAAATTAATTATATATGTTATTTTTCATTTTGACCCTTATTCTTTGAATATTTTATTTTTTTTGAATGAATTTTTTTCAGCTATTATTTTTTATTTCTGTTTTATCATCTATAATATTTTTTTATTTGCTCTATCTTTTAGCTTTTTATTAATAATAATAATAATAATAATAATAATAATAATAATAATAATAATAATTTAATTATTTTTCTTGCTTACTCTTTTGTTAATATTTTTTTCCCCTCCGGATAATTTGATAATTTTTTATTGTTTTTACAATAATAGCAATGATAATTTTTACTTTTTCCTCATTTTTTCTCTTATCTTTTGTTAAAGTTTCTAGGATATTTTGAGTCTTTTTCATTTATTTTTTTCCTTTCATTACTAACATAATAATAATAATAATAATAATAATAATAATAATAATAATTATAATAATAATAATTTAATTATTTGCACAATAATGATTTTGTGATTAATTTTTTTTTCCTTATTAAAATATTTTGCTCTGGTTTTGAAAATATTAGTTCGCGCTCTTTTATGATCTTTCATAACATAATATCTACATTCTAAATGATGTAATCTATGCTTGCGCAATAAACTCTACTTAAATTATTTTACATTTTATCTCCTGATGTATAACTTTTATTTACTTATATCATATAAATTTATCGTTGTAAATTTAATTATATTAAATTATATACAAAAAAATACCCGCGGCAACGCGCGGGCAATTATCTAGTAATATATATAAAGGGTGAGCGGGAGAGTTCTCCCGCCCTCTTTATATATATATATATATATACACAATATTTATTATTAAAAAATAAAAAATAAACTGCTCAGCCAAGCGTCTGATCTGATTCGAACTGCCGCGCCCCGCGTTGCACTGACGTCGTAGCAACCGCTCAGCCAAGCGTCTTCCTTGTGTTCACTTCCGATTAAATACGGTAATAAGAGAAAAGAGGGGCGGCAAGTCACGACCGAAACGGCACGTCCAGAACGGAACCGAGGCGTTCCGGCCGGAATTTGGCCGGAATTTCCGGAACGGAATTAAAACCGAGACGAAAACGACGCCGTTTTGTCTCGGTTTTTTGAACTGAACGGCACGTTCCGGCCGGAACAGAACGGAATTAACAACTATGGCTCTAGTGAAACCTCGCAACAACCCTTCAAGAAATTACTGGCTAATATATATGTTATTAGTGTTAGCAATACATAACTTCTTTTTTTTTACTGTTTGGAAGTTTGATTAAGGTTGTTTTTGAAGTTTTTTTATTTAAAAATATATTAAAATAATATTTTTATATTTTTTTAAAAATTATTTTTGATATCAGCATATAAAAAAATTTAAGAACACAAAAAAAAAAAATTTAAAATAAAAAATAAAATAAAATTTTTTAATTTTTTTTCATAATTTTTTTTAAAATACAATGACATACGATCATGATTTCAATGAAGAAATCATACATATTATTTTAAACAATGGGGCAAGGTTAGGAGATATTTAGGAGAATTAGGATATTTTTGAGACTGTATTTGAAATTATATTTGAAAATATTTTTTGTTTAAAAATATATTATAAAAATATTTATTTATTTATTTTTTAAAAATCATTTTTTATATCAATACATAAAAATAATCTAAAACTATTATTTTTTTAATTTATTATTTTTTTTTTTCTTTCAGAAACACTTTAACTCAATGTAAAAGCTTACTAATCATATAAAACCCTCCTTCTTTTAGTGGTGGGCCCAACAATTCCAACGATTTATAGTCGTGGCGGGCCCAACAATCCAACGATTTATAGTCGTCTAGTATCACAACAAAACCTGATCATCAACACAGGGACGAGATAACCATTTTCTTTTTTCCCGCCAAATCTAACCACGCCAAAACATTCTCTAACTAACCAGAACCCGCACGGATTATTCTTTCTCCAGCTCTCACAATCCCCAAGGCCACGCTCCCATCACGCGCTACCCATTACCGTTTCTCAAGACCCCAATATAAATACCCCTAACCTTCTTCCCTATCCCTCACGTCAACAACTTCTCATTACTCTCTCGTCAAAATGGAGTCTTCCCTGAAACTCTTGATTCTCTTAATTTTCTCCTTCTCTATCATAACCATTTCAATCGCCTTTGACGGCGTCGAAACCACCACAAATCTGTCTCCATCACCACCTCCACAGCAACAAAGAATCACTTCTCCGCCACCACAAGTCTCCAACTCCGATAACCTCCACGACCATTCCTTCTTCTCACACACTACTCTCCTCGCTCCAATTCTCTCTCACCTCGGCTTCACTCAACTCGCCATGGTTGCTCCATCTCTCTCCGCCGATCCCACCACCACCGCCTGGTCAGGTCCATTCACTCTTTTCGCTCCTTCCGATTCTTCTCTCAGTACTTGCTTCTCTTGCTCTATCCCTGACCTCCTCCGCGAACACATCGTTCCCGGTCTCTTTACTATCGATTACCTCCGTAAGCTTGCTTTCGGTACCAAAATCGAAACCTTAAGCCCCGGCCGTTGCATGACCGTCACTTCTAATTCACTCAATAACGACACCGTCTCTCATTCCTCTGTCAAAGTCTTTATAGGAGGTGTAGAGATCACGCATCCTGATCTCTTCAACAACGGTGTTTTAATCATTCACGGAATCCAAGGCTATATTGCACCACTCTCTCCATTATCTTGTGATGTTGAGAGATTGAGCTCTCTTTCTTTTCCGAATCATGAGCGCGTGACTCCTCACGTGACCTCAACTACTCATCAGCAAGGTGTCGGAACTCTAATGCAGCCTGCGATAATGCGCCTGATGTTACGTGATGCAATGCTTAGGTTACGTAACAATGGATTCACTATTCTCTCTCTTGCAATGAGAGTGAAGTATCCTGAGCTAGTCACTTTGGCTAATATGACGGTGTTTGCTCTTGATGACGTGTCGATCTTTTCTGGATCGCATGGGTATATTAATAGTGTGAGGTTTCATATTGTGCCTAATCATTACCTGAGCATTGCTGATTTAGAGAGGCTTCCTGTGGGGGCTTCTTTGCCTACACTGGAGAGAGGTCAGGCTTTGGTGGTTACATCTACTGGTGGATTCAATATGGCGGTGCCGATGAGGATTAACTATGTGAGGGTTAAGGTGCCCGATTTGATGAAGAATTTGAAGATTGTTGTTCATTCTGTTTACTTGCCTTTCCCAAGAATTCATCCCACTTCTGCTGCTCCTTATGATGAAATAATTGGAGGTGGTGGAGGAGGGTATAATGTGGTGGCGGCAGCTGAGGCAGCGGAAGATGGTGCTTGTTCTATGGTTTATGAGGAGGACGGTAGTAATTGTTGGATGGTGCCACCTATGCCTGCTCAGGTCAAGCCATCTGTGGCGGTGCAGATAGATGAAGATCACCATGGCCTGTAGGCGGTTGTTATGATGGTGACGTGCCCTATCTGGATTGGTACTTTTTGTTGTCAACTGTAAGGCAACGGTCAGTCAATGTTTGTTTTTAGCTGGAAAACAAGCGTTTGTTTGTTTGTTTGTTTGCATTTTTTTTAGCTACACTGTAAGTGACTGTGCTTGGGTGGTAAGTAATTGACAGTACCAAACGTGTCACCACATGAGTAGTATGATGATTTCTTAGCGATACGTACGAAAGAGGACTTGTTTGTTTCTTTGCGAATGGATAGTAACCCTTCGTTTAGGGGCCTATTATCTGGTAGACATGAACAAATCTCAATCTGTTTTGAGCTTTGCTCAAATATTGCTGATTGTCTCTGGAATTGCTTACTAATTCGCTTATTACTTTTATTGTATGCTATTATTAATTTATGATGCATGGAAAAAAAATATTTTTCTTGAAAAAAAATATTTCCATGCAAACCTTTTATACAACACACTCGGATTTTTATATAAAGCATAATCATTTTTCTATGCGAATAAGAGATTTTAAAAAACGAATTTCATTTATAAAATTTATTTTATTTAACTTAACTCAACTGGTCATAAAAATTAAAAATAATAATACATTATAAAATAAATATTATTGTAAAGTGACGGGTTAAATTTTTTAAAACTCAATGAAATCTATCCAATTCTTATATCATATACAATCCATGTTACTTGCCCATCTATAAATGTGAACCAATAAAATTAGTAATATTTTTATTATGAACTCGATAAATAGAATTTAGATCAACTCGATAAATAGAATTTACTCACATTCAAAAAGTAATTGAATGAGTCAAGTTTATAATTTTTTTAAAATCAAAAGTTGAGTTGGATATAATTATGAACTCAAACTCGGCCTCTCTATACCATAAACACTTCTACCACCAATGGCAAGTCATCACCAATATTTTGCACTAATAACAACATCACACAACTATTATGACATGACATGCAAGCCAAGTACCACCATGGACAACCAAACCAATTTTTTCACCTATTAATTAAAAAACTAATTTATGTTGCCTACATATTTCAACCTATTAATTAATCAAAGTGGTTGTAGGATACAAACTATAAGATATGATAATGATAAGAAATATACCAGTGGAAGCTTTCAATATTTTTGTGATAAATTTGATATTGATTATCAACTTACAATACCATACACACCACAACATAATGATGTGAATGAAATTAAAAATATAAGCATCATGAAGATGACTAGATGCATGTTACATGAAAGAGAGTTAGCAAAGAAACTTTGGGTTGAGGTTGTAAATATAATAGTGTATTTGCTGAACAAGTTGTCAGCTAGTACTTTGTAGAAGAGAACCTCATTTAAAGCTTGAGTTGGATATAAACCAAACCTATAACATTTTAAAACTTTTGGTTATCTTTGTTTACTTATGTGCCATAGGTTGAAAGAGATAAACTAGATAGAAAGGTTAAACCAAAAGTGATTATTGGATACGACAAATAATCCAAAGCTTACAAGATTTTCCAATCATAAAATAGGAAAATTAATAAGTAGAGATGTTAACCTTATAAAAGACAAACAATGGCAATGAGAAGAACCAAAAGAGAAGCAAGAATCATCAACTTGGAAGGGTTTTAATAATAATATTGATGATGAGCTAGCCATAGGTACAAGATCTTTATCTAATGTTTATGAAAGAGTAACATTGTAATTATGAGCCTATAGAGTTTGAAGAGGCAAAAAAGAATGATTAATGGATTGAAGCGATAAAAAAAGAGCTTATAATGAGTGAAATGAATGATACACGAGTGTTGGTGAACAAACCTCTACAGAAAAAATTCATAAGAGTCAAGTAGGTTTATTGAACCAAACTTAATGCGGTTGGTTCTATAAACAAATACAAGGCTAAATTAGTTGTGAAGGGTTATGTTAAAGTGTTTGGGGTCAACTTCTTAGAAAATTTTGCACTTAAAGCACAATTTGATACAATCAGAAGCTTCATCAACATAAAAGGGTCAAAAAGTTTATCAATTGCATGTAAAATTTGCCTTTTTGAATGATCATTTACATGAGAAGATTTTTATGGAACAACTAGAAGGGTTTTAGAGGAAAAAATATATTTGTTAAAGAAATCAATATATGACATTAAACAAGCTAGAAAAGCAAGGGGAAAAAATATATATGTTTAAGAGATCATTATATGGTCTTAAACAAGCTAGAAGGGCTTGATACAACATAACTGATGAATATCTTTATAAACTTGGCTTTGTTAAAAGTCCAAGTGAGGCTACATTATATGTAAAAAGAACATAAACAAATTTAACTATTGTATCTATTTATTTTGATGATTTGCTTGTAATAGAAAATGATGAGAAGTTGATAGAAAAGTTCAAGGCTGAAATGCTCAAAAAATTAAGATGACAAACCTTGGTTTGATGATTTATGTTCTAGGAATAGAGGTGAAACAAAGCTATGGTAGAAACTTCGTATGTGAACAAAAATATGTTAGAAAGATACTAAAAAATGTTTCATATGGAGAAATGCAAAAGCACAAGCACTCCTATGAATCAAAAGGAAAAATTTAGCAAGGATGATGGTGCATAAAAAGTTAATGAAGGTCATTACAAGAGATTAATTGGGTGTTTGATGCATTTTACAACAAGAAAACCTGATATTAATTTTACAATAAGCTTGCTCTCATAATTCTTGCTCTGTGCCGATGGATTATATTTTTCAGTTGCCAAAAGGATTGCAAAATATGTCAAGCATATTTTTAATTCTTGAACTATGATATTCATTTTCTTATCTTCAAAATTTTATACTTTATGGCTATTTTGACAATGACTAGGCATGATCTGTGGAAGATATGAAAAGTATCACAAGCTATTATTTTAATTTTGGATTAGGAATATTCTCTTTGTGTTCAAGGAAGCAAAACATTATTGCTTAAGGCATAATTGAGGCTGAATATATAGTAGTTACTACTGATTTAAATCAAGCAATCTGATCTGGAAAATAATTGTATATTTTCTTTTAAATAAACTTGAACCAACATAGATTTATATTGATAATTAGGTTGCAATATCTATTACAAATAATCATGTTTTCCATGGCAGGACTAAGCACTTGATAATCAAGTTATATTTTTTTGAAGAGAAGTCCAGAAGATGGTGAAGTTATTATATATTATTATAGAACTAATGATCAGATTACAAATGTGTTAACTAATGCTCTTTCAAAAGCAAATTTTAAAGAGTTAAGAAGCAAGCTAGGAGTCTAATGCTATTAAGACAATGATGAATGTTGAAAGAATATTTAAATGTTGTGAAAAATCAAGAGGTTGTTGAGGAGAAGATTAGATTGAAGAATTCTACTTGAAATCAAATCTTTAAAAATAAAATTTGTTCATATTTTTTGATTTATTTAATCTTTAAATTTGATTGTATTGAAACTTTATCTCTACCTCTATTTAAGAGAGTCTTGCAATTAATAAAAATATATCTCTTACACAACTCTTCTTGTTCTTTTATATATGTTATGTAATATCATGTAAACCTATCAACAAAGTACAACCAACGGTCTTAAGAAGGGAGTAATCTAGTTATTGTTTAAACAACATAAGATAAAGAGATAAATTTCCAAGACTAAGTGTAAGGCAACAATTTATAAGATATATAGACTTTAAGAACATCAATCCAAACTTAGATGACAGCTGAGACTAAGTAAGAAAAAAAATAGATTTGGTAATGTGGCAATGCTTTCTATTAGAAATGCCATTGTGTTTTGATATATATAGATATGTTAGGCAATGAAGAATCCCATGTGTTCCAAGAAATTCTTTGAATGAGTTTGAGATATATTTGCCTTTATATATTTATTTATTTATTTATTATTTTACATGAAAAAATATTTCCAATCAAGTACTTCAATTTAATGAACCACTTAGTAACATCCAATTTGTGATGTAAGGGAAACAACCATTAGAATAATCAATAAAAATAACAAACAAATTATACTCGCTTATAGAAGAAATATGTGAGGTCCAAACATCCAAATGAATTAATTTAAAGAAGAAATAGACATGCCATTGTATTCTATAAAAGGAAGTTTATGACCTTTGGCCATTTGATTCATAAAGATTATAAAGCCTAGATAAACGAAACATAAACAAAAAAAAGAAAAAGGATAAGTTATTAAATAACAAACTTAAAGGGATGGCCTAATCTTGAGTGCCAAACTCGGAATGGTGTCTTGCCTCCTAGTAGTGAACTAAAAGAGGGATAATGATTAGGTATTGATGATGCCTTATTGGGATGTTGCATATAGATGGGATGCAAGCCTGCTTCACACAGACTTTAGAAGAATGTCTTCTTTGTTTACATATCCTTAATAATAAAATAAATAACATGAATAATAATGTAGCAATTGTTCTCAACACAAAACTTTTGAATTGATAACAAGTTCTATGAAGTATTAGGACAATTAAGAATATTTGTGAAGAGAAATTTACAAGAGAGAGAGGGAAAAAATGAAGAACCATTGTGTGTGATGTGCAAACCTCCTTTTTTACCCATTATAACCTTGTTTACACCTTGATATAGTTGATATTATTGAGTAAGTAATGAATATCAGTTGCGATGTGGTTAGTGACACCAATTCCTAAATATCATAGGTGCTTCATATGATATGAGGCATTTGATTGAGTTCCTTGCTTTTGTATAGATTGTATCTCTAGATCTGTAAATACAAATGCATTGGTGATGTCTAAAACTCTACTCATACAATTTTAAGATTTCATATGTCTAAATAAAATAACAAGCTTCATTTATAAAACCAATTAAACTCCACTCCTTCCAAAAAAGTCTCATAATGATGAGAAATGTATGACTACATTCATTAGATGACAACTACATTCTCATCTGTATCAGATAAAAAGAGGGATAAAAGTTAAACTACTTATCAATGTAGAGAATAATTTAAGTTATCCAAGCTTTAATAGATATAGAGAAAGCCCTCTAATTAGATGCATGTGATTTATTAGAGGATGAACTGAAAGCAAATATATTTATGGTACTAAAAGTTAAATTATGAAAGAAATGGTTATTTCAAAGGTCATCTTTCAAGTCTTCACTTTATTGTTTGGTAAAACATTTTTGGATCAACTCTTAGGATGATAATATTATTGTAGGGGCATCATAACAAGATTATATGTGAGAAGGGATATAAATAATGAAAAGAATTGTCATCTAGTTTTATGGTTAATATAAACTTTAATTGGTATTTTAGAGGTTATGTGTAAAGAGCTGATTATGTAATAGAGAATATATTCATCACCCTATATATCGTATTTAAGACAAATATATATATATATATATATATATATATATATATAATGAAATAAGTGTCTAATGTTTCTTAGAAAATATTTTCTAAAATGGTTTTGCTATCATATTAGGTCAATTTCTAAAGGTAAACCATATTAAAGGTTTATTTATCTTATGTCATTCCATGGATAATAAAACCATGACCAAAACTCATGTATTGAAGAAGTATATTTGATATGACTTTATTATCACTTTTAGGTCAATGTTTTTTGATAAATCTTATTTAGGGTTTATTTATCCTATGTCAACCCATGAATAACGAAATCATGAACAAAATTTAATGTAATTTTACTATCACTTTTAGGTTAAGTTCTAAGGATAAATCCCATATATGTGTGTGTGTGTGAATAGGGAGTTGTTATTTGTTAGATAAAAAACTATGCAATTTTTTTTTGAAGGAAACCTCATCCCTTGAAAAATGTATTTTGTGGGTCAAAGTGAGCGAGTAAAACCCTGGTTGTCGCAGGCTTTTACAAAAGATGCACGTCTTGACTCTAAACATAATAGAGAGATAACACTCTAGGCATAACTCAATCTTTGATGAATTACTCAAAACCAAAAAAGATTGCATATTCAAGTAAAAAATTCCTAAACAACTCTAGATTTGTCTAACAAATCCTATGTAATTCTGAATAATTTTCGGGAAGTCAACACTAACAACCTATCATAATATTTTAAATATTTTAAAAATTATAAGTGATTTAATTTACCACTTCAATGATAAAAAACTTTTATTAAAAAATAAATATTATTTTCTCATGTAACCAACCGAGTAACTGCATAAAATGTAATTCATCCCCTTTGCTGTCCTTGCTTTCGTTGTTTTATATCAATAAAAAAGAGGACGATTTAGTTTTCAGCAAATAAGAAAAGATAAAAACATGTATCCGTTGTTAAGGTTAAAAAAAAACCAATGTATTTCGGTACCCCCTGTATCTTCAATGCGGATCGTACCGTTGCTCATGAGGCTTGAATACATAATATTGAGATCCATGCGGAGAGTCCACTACCTTTTGCTACCGGCAACATTACCACTAGAAATTGAAATACGATAATGACGGCCTGGGAGTTTTATGGATATTGTTTTAAAAAATATTTTTTATTTAAAATGATATTTTTTTAAAATAATTTTTTATATCGTAATATGAAAATAATTTAAAATAAAATAATAAAATAATTTTTTTTTTTAATTTTAAAAAAATATTTTTAAAACACAGTATTAAACATACAATGAGTTCTTCTTCTTATGATCCAACTTGGAGACTTCTGCGGCGTAACCTCATCGTAGAAATCCTAAACTCTTCGTGTGTGAAATCTTACTCTCATGCACGCAATTGGTTCCTGCAAATCCTCCACAGTTGCTTCGAGTCTCATGCAAAATACGATTATCCTATCTGTGTGATGGAACAGTTTCAATGTGCCATATATTTTCTGTCAGTCCAGATGTGTTTCAGTGACAAGCTTGATGGAAACCAGAAAAGTAAACATCGGGAAAATTCAGTGACAAATGCTTGTGAAATTGGTAGTTCAGTATACAAAATTTTTGGCCAAGAGTGACCGGTCTGTGTTGCGCAACCGTTTGACGGAGAAGATGTTTTGATAAGAACACGATAGAAAAGTTAAAGGAAGAGAAAATGGTCAGTTTGTTCTCAGAGTTTCGTATCGGAGGGGTAGAGACGACGTACTGCAACATCATTGCAATGGGTCATAGTAAATCTGGTGATCAAGTACCCCCAAATTCAAGATAAGCTATTCATGGAGATTAAAGGGGTTAGGCGAGATGGGAAGAGAGGATAAAGGAAGATGAATCGGAAGAGAGGATAAAGGAGTTAGGCGCCATTCCTTTTTATGTTGCCACATGAAGTGAGTGAAGATGTAGTGTTGGGTAAATGTGGTGCCAAAATATTTGGCATAAAGTCACAAAATGTCTCTGTTTTTGTCGACTTCTATCGTTACAGTTCCTTGTAAAGTTTTTTTTTTCATGGCCTACTATCCAAGCAAAGTTGGCAACAAATAATAATTTGAAAGAAATATACTCGGGATTCTCTAATCTTAATGTTTATCATACCCAATACAAGGCTGCAGCAATAACAATCACTGGAATTGATTTAGATTAGGGCTCACCCGATTTGGTTTAGATTTCACTAGTTAAATTGCCCGCACTTCATTGCGGGTTGAGTAAACAATTTTCATAACTATTAGGATTGAAAAAATTAATAGGTTTTGCTAATTCAAAAATAAAATATAACATCTATACATGCAAGGTTTGATATAATGAAACACATCAACACATCTTATTATAACGATAACAACATTGAATGCTTAATATCTAAAATATCATTACTATTATTGCTAAAATAATAAAAATTATTAAATATCCTGAGAAAAAAATAACTCAAAAACATTAACAAAAGTGGAAGCAAAATAAAAAACTAAAATTATTATTATTATTATTATTGCGTGAATAATGGGAAAATAAATTCAATAAAAAATTAAAAAAAAACCCAAAACTTTAACAAAAAAGAAAACAAAAAACTGATAAAAAATAAAAATTATTAGCTAAAAAAATCATTTGACGTGAAAATAAAAAAAAACTAATAAAAAAAACCAAAAGAAAGAACAAAGGAAAAAAAAAGAAATATCAATTTTCAAATGATCATAAACACAAACTAAAATTTAATAACAAATTTTTGAAAAAAAATACCACCTCAACAAAAGAGAAAATAATAAAAATTAAAAAGCCAAAACTAAGAGCATATATATTAACATGGACAAAAATAGAGACTATTTAAGAAATATAAAAAAAAAACTAAAGGAATTAAAAAAAAAAAGTATAAGGGCCGAAATGAAAACCAAATATATTATCAATTTCAATTAAAGGACAAAATTGAAAAAATCAAATCTTCTATACCAAAAGTATTAAGGGATTTAAAACCAAACCCAAAATTAAAAGAATAAGGAATGAAATGAAAACATAATATATAATCAATTTCAATTGAAAGACACAATTGAAACAATTAAAAATTTAAATAACAGAAATAAGGACCATACAACACAATTAAAAGAGCAGGGACTAAAATGAAACAACCATAAAACTAGGGGGTTGACGTGTAGTTTAGGGTGAAAGAGAGAGAAAAAGGGAAAAAAAGCTCAATCGCCCATCGTCACGTCTCCGGCTATCGTGTGAGGCCACACACCACACCATTCAGAAGAGGACACGACGACGCATCCACAGAGACGCCGGATGAACATTTTCCACCATCGTACGACGCTGCACGGGCCACCCGAAGCGGGCGTGAGGCCAAATACTGTCGGTGCGTGTGTCATACGCGCACACAGTTTTAGGAGGAAAATATTAAAAAAATGGTAAATTATTGTAACACCCCTAAAACCACCTCTTCAATTTTGTATTATTGGAAGATAGATTAGTATTTAGACATTTTCAAAAAATATGCAATTACTGTGGCACCCCCGGCTACTGCTGTTTTTTGTCCTTTACGAGGGATAAAATGATTATTTTACTGTGCAAAAAAAAAAATATAAAAAATAAACTGGTAATCCGATCGAGCCAAACCGACCCAAAGACCAAATCGATCCAAAAACAATATTATAATTCACAGTAAATACACTCACAAACTACAGTAAAACACTAATGTGTTTTAGTTTATAGTATAATTTCCATGTTTAGAAATTATTAAGAAACTATAACAGGACACTTATATTTTTTTGCTTTTAGGCCATGGAGAAGTACAATTTACAATAAATCTTAGCAGCAAACAATCTTCAAAGAATGCACCTCAACATTTTTTATCTCTTCTCTTTTGAAAGGTAACAGTGGCAAGAAATTAATACAGGATCTTCAGTTCTACCTCCGGAAAAACAATGATGAGAGGTTAGGGATTCTGTTTTTATACAGGACCAGACCCATAGTCCATTGAGGAAGAAATTTGGTGGTGTCAATATATTTAATAGTTTAACCACAAATGACTCCATAAAATTCTCTTACTGCCTTGATTTTCAAAAAAATAACACATTTCTTTATCTAGTTCTTTTCCCTTTTCTAGCTTATGATTCGATAAACATAACCCTCCAAGTTCCGGGGCCGGTCCATATCGAACAAAAATAAAATGAGCTGTCCGATGGTGACTAAAATCCCAAGCAAATATCCTTAATAAAACCATAATCAAAATTTTTATATTGAAGATGTATATTTTAAAATAATTTTATTATTATTTTTAGATTGATTTTTAAGGATAAATTCGATTTAAGGGTTTATTTATTCCATGTTATACATAAATAATGAAATCACAACAAAAAAATATGTATTTTTAATAATTTTATTATAACTTTTTAGGTCAACTTCTAAGAATAAATCCTATACACACAATCAAAAAGCAAATTTATTCTTTTTAGGATTATTTTGGAAAATACTTTTGTAGGTTGTAATATAACAAAATCATGGAATCAATTGTGAGGGTCCATTTGATGAGTCTCGAAAGGATGGAGATTCCCTCCTAGAGTCTTGCATAACAAACCATAAAGTTTGATTTTACCATTATTTTTATCCAATTGAATACAATAATAAATTCTTAAGTATTACTTTTACATAAACACTTATCGATTCCAAAACAACAATGAGATAAATAAAATATATATATTTCATTAAAAATATGTGGTGTGATCCTAAAATACATGGATAATACACATAAAAAACATAGAAAAATACAAAATAACAAAGTTCAATAACAAAAGGATTGATAATGCAACACTTCTTTTTAAGTCACCTTACTATAGCAACATTATTGTATTTTCAGCATTTATCACCTATCTATTCCATCACTTTTTCCATCCATTTTCTATATTGAAGATGGTTTGGTAAAAATATGGTGTGCACCATTATCATTCACAAATATAACCTAATGTGTTTTACTATAGTTAAGGGCTATTTTCAAATTCATTTTTTTTTTTTATCATGACTCTAAAGCTTATGGTTGAGCTTTTGATTTTTCTTATTTTGATATCATGTTTAATCCTTTCGGTCATAATCACCAAGTCAATAAATTGTTAGGTTACACTTCCAAATAGGATACTAAAAGTAGGATATCTTAAAGATATTGAAGAACAAATTGATCATCTTATTTTCTAACAATGGTACCGCTAGAGTACTCATTGATAAAATCAATGTTATCTTTTTCCATAGCTTGCATGCTTAACTTGTGCAACATCCATATTGAATTTATATTTCCTAGTAAAAGCGTCTAATATATCCTTTTACTTTTTAATCTTGGTGTTGTCTAATCACACATACTAGTTTAGTGCAACACCACTCAAACTTTCCTAAAGGAAATATATCAATAGATTTTTATCATGCATAACTTTTTCAATTTTACTACAATATAGTTGAACATGAGTAATTGAACATTAGGTGTTCGTATACCTAATTAAGTCATGCACTTTGATTATTTTTGGAATGAACATATTTAGTACTAGACACATCTCAATTGCCTTTATCAATTCATAAAGGTTTATCCTTTTTATATCTCAAAGTTTCTCCTCAATTGCAAATAAAATGTCAAACTCAGACTATTCCATTATCTTGAATTTTTACAACTTCATTAGCAGTCAAACCTATAGTTAGAAATGTCTAAGTTTGAGGTTTTGGTTGAGTAAAAAGGAAATGAGTTGTATATTATTATTCTAGAGAAAAGTTGTATGCCCTTAGATTGTATTGAATGAAAACAAAAAGGTTCCTTACATAAGTACTTATTGAGCTTTAATCACAAGTTATGATAAGGTTTCTTATCACAATGAGTTAGATTGCAAGGCTAACTCAAGCAAACTAGTAAGCCCATTAACCTCTCATTTGATATAGTCTATATACCATTAATAATAGGCTTTCAGTTATGCTTTTTTCCCCATAATTCTTTTGTAGAATCGGGTGTAATAGGTTCAACTTTATGCGAGACATATTGTTATTTGCAATCACTTTAGTGTATGTAAGTGAATAAAAATCATAAAGATATGTATATTATTGAATTCATTATGTTTGTTATTATTTGTGACTTAAAAGAGTTAATCTTATTAGATAAGATGTAGCTTATTATATTTGTAAGGAGGATAGGTTACTAATTGGTCTCAATAGTTCGCATGCTGAGTGATCATCCTTAAAAGGTCAATGTGAAGCTTAGACGAAGTGTGAAGATGAAGGCCATGAATAATATATGATCGACATACCAACCATTTCCAAGTAAACTATAAGCTGAAAGTTGGATGTTTTCATGACTATTACCCAGACTGAAATTTATTGGGGGTATTGTTACTTTCCCGCTTATCCTAAACAATGTGTATTGTGTTGTGTGTGCATGGACAAAACTCTATATCCAAACAAAACACTAAAAGGAACAAATACATGAAATGTAGGATATATAACTAATAATAATTGAGAATGCATATTCATTACTAAGCAAACAAACAAAACTTATCCTTATAAATCCTTAGTAGAGTCACCATTTTATCACAGGGACACATTGTGACAAGATAATTTTTGAGAAGGGGTAAAAAATAGAAGAAAGAGTTACCACCTAGTTTTATGATAACTAGGAATGTTAATTAGTCTTTCAAAATACATCCATGGATAAAAAAGAGGGTTTTAACTACGGTGTAAATTTACATTGTAAAGGACATCCGTAGATAACAAAAAGGTTTTTAACTGCGGTGTAAAATTACATTGTAAAGTACATCCGTAAACAAAAAATGGTTTTTAAAAATGTAGTGTAAAGATTTTAACTTAGAAAAACAATCAAGTAACAATGTAGCTAACCTTAGGTAGGGTGCACTGGGGGTGATGCGCCTTCCCCTTGTACAACATGTCCCCTTGCCCAGACTCTCTCAGACTAATAGGTTTCTAGTGACCTTAATACTAGGTGGCGACTCCTGATAATTATAGTTGTAATTTTTATGACTATAAAACAAACCCCATTTTCACCGCAAGACGTTGTCTCCGTTGTCGACCAATTTAAAGTGTAATTATGTTTAAGAATTAATTTAAGGTCCAATTGAAGGATTTAATTAAGCGCAAGGACTTAATTATACTTTAAATTGGTCACATCAAATTAATTAAGAGCTTAATTGATGAAAAATCAAGTTCTTGAGTTTAATTCGGTCTCAATTGAGAAGATTAGAATTTTTGGAAACCCAATTGAAATTTTCCAAGCCAATTGTGCAAAGTTAGGGGTCAAATTGAAAACAATTAAGAGTTTAATGGTCAATTAAGGGTTAAATCACATAAATCAGAAAACCAAGGACCAAAATAAAAAAAGGTGCACTGGTATTGAAGTTTTTGCGAGGATACAATTGCATAAAAGTACAAGTTTAAATCCAATTGGGGGTGCAATTAGAACAATTACAAATTGAGGGAACAAACTGCACTTTCACCTTCCCAAAACTACAGTGCTGCGCATGTCTTTATCTGCCTTGCCTGCCGACAGCCACCTGTGCACCACCGACAAGCCACCACCGACAAGCCACCACTACAAGCACGCCGTTGCTGACAGGCCACCATGTTGCCACCGACAGCCACAGGAGTTGCCATCGATGCAGCTAAGTTATGCGTATAAAAAGTGAGAAACAAACTGTGCATAAGGGAGAAAAAAGGGATAATTTACATAATAGTGGGGACATTGGTGAACAAACTAAAGAAAATCTTACAATTATGAGAGGGAAGAAGAAGAGGGATAGAATCAGGGGGAGAAAATGGGGGGAAACAGGCAGAATTTCTACGTAACAGAGGAGAAAAGGAAGCAAAAATTTTACGTAACTCACGCAGAGGGGAAGGAAAATTTGTAGAGAATTTTGGTAAAGAAAAACAAGCAAAACAAGGAGATATCACACAAAAAGCACACCATCATCCCTCATCTCCCTCGGCAACTAACTCTCTCTCTCTCTCTCTCTCTCTCTCGGTTTGCAAGCCTTTTCTCTCTAAAACCAGTCTGGTCGAGCCCCCTCTCTCTCCACCACTAACAGCTCGTTGACCACTCAACACCACCCTAATCACCACTGGAAGCTTCCCCTTAACACCAACAAGCAAACTGTGATCTCCGATGAAGCACCAACAACGATAGCAGTGGCAACACCATAAACCCAACAACTTCCGACTCCTCCTCTGGCCACCACAGGCCACCATTTCTGACGCCGCCACCACAGGCCACCATTTCTGACGCCGCCACCACAGGAATAATCACCTCGACCTCCTTTACCCAATGATACTAACAGGTACGCCTTTCGTCACACTAGAGAAACCACCCCTGTTCATCGTCTTCTTCGTCCAGCTCGCTACATGCAAATAATGAGATGTAATTTGCATCCCACTGTTCACGTGAGCAGTGGTGGCCGGGCCAAACTTGTGTCTGGCCCGCCCACTTGAGTGAGGCAGGTCGGGCTTTGTGCTCGACCCAACCACCTAAGGGAGGTGGGCTGCTAACCCACCTGGACTGGATGCCAGTCCACAAGAGATGGGCTAACAGCCACCTGGACTTGAGGCCCACCCCATGCAGAGTGGGTTTCCAGTCCAGCCCCAAATGATGGGCCTCCCGTCCTATCAGGGCTGGACAGTCAGCCCATTTATTATTATTTTTTTGTTTATTTTATTTCAAAAAATGGAAAAACATATAAAAATATAACATTTTCAAAAACATAAAAAGATGTTGTTTTCGTGTATATGGCCAAATTCCAAGGTTTTTCCCATCATATTTTTCGTAAAAAAAATATGTTGCATTTTTCTCATGTTTTCAAACGAAAATTGGATATCGTAACTGGTTTACGATTATCCGTTGGAATTTGGCCAAAATATCAAAGATAATTATAACTATTTTTGTTTTATCTATTAGGATGTAAATTTACATTGTAAAATACATCCATAGATAAAAAAAGAGGATTTTAACTATGGTGTAAATTTACATTGTAAAATACATCTATAGATAACAAAAAGGTTTTTAACCACGGTGTGAAATTATATTGTAAAGTATACCCGCATACCAAAAACGGTTTTTAAAAATGCAGTGTAAAGATTTTAACTTAGAAAAAAATCAAGTAAGAATGCAACTTACCTTAGGTAGGGTGTACTGGGGGTGATGCGTCTTCCCCTTGCACAACAAGTTCCCTTACCCAGACTCTCGCAGACCAATAGGTTCCTAGTGACCTTAATACTAGGTGGCGACTCCTGATAATTATAGTCGTAATTTTTACGACTATAAAACAAACCTCATTTTCATCGCGGGTCGTTGTCTCCCCTCAACAGGGGATGGCGGGGCGCGAAGCGCAAAAAATCGCCGTCGCGACACTAGTCATTGTATAGATAATAAAATCATTACATAAAACTTATGTACTAAGATTTAATTTTTCAAATTATTTTATTATCACTTTTAGGTTGACTTATAATAATAAATTCCATTAAGGGTTATTTATCCTCTATTAATTCATGGATAATAAATATTACAACCAAAATTTACATTGATAATATAGTTTTTAAAAGTGATTTTATGTCATTTTTGTTAATTGAGTTATAAGGGTAAAACATGTTAACATTTATGTTTTCATGTTGGGAAATGATAGGCATTTCTTGTTTTTTGCTTTAGAAAATCAAACCAATTTGAATTCAAATTGGTAAATATGAATTATTTTCTAGTTAGGTCTGGTTTTTCTTTCCTTCTTTTTTTCTCCCCTTTCTTTTTTTCTTTTCTCTTAATCTTCATTCTCTCTCGTATTATCTTTTTCATTCTTAATCATATGGCATATGTACAATTCATTTTTATGTTTTTATCTTTCTATTCTTTTCATGTGCTTGTATTTTTTCTTGAATAGAAGTCTAAACTTGATTATTTATTTTGGTTCCTTTCTCTATGCTTAATTATCATTCCACTCACTAATTTTTTTTTTTTTTTTAGTTTTTCGAAGCAAATTCAAAAAACAAGGGGTAAAAAAGAGGAGTACGAAAATATCAATCCCTTAAAAAATTATCACAAGGCCCCAAGCTTTCCATAATATTTTCGTAATATCCTTTTAACTTCGTAACATTTATAGCATGACCCTCCTAACAAATTAGTCCATTCCCGCCACTGCTTTCGTGAACCTAAAATTAAAACTCTGCTTATGTGGTGATGATTCTTAATGTAGAGCATGCCAATTTTTTTCTTCATTAGTGTGGGTGTTCGTTTCATCTTGTGTATCTCGATTAATTTCACGGGTCTTCAAGTTAATGACTATGTAAGCGTTCAATGACTATCATGTTAATAACCATAATATTAGAACTTGAGATCACGAAAAAACAAATTTTTTAGTTCGAAGTTTGTATTAATGTGCCATCTCTAGATGGTTAGAGCATAACAATTCTTAGTTAGCTTTGTTATGGGTAAATAGATAGCATCTCAACTTCTGTAAATCTGAAAAGCACAGAAGATACAGATATGAATTCCCTACTGCTATACACCCCTCTTCGATTGAAACCACATGAATCTTTATAAATTGTGTGATATATATATATATATATATATATATATATATATATATATATATATTAGAATTTATATTACAATTGTGTAATATATATATGTTAGAATCAACGAAGAATTTTTCATAAAAAAAATGGATTGTCTCACGTATTTGTGCGACTCAAATTCCATCACAGTTATGGAGATTCCATAGCCAATGAGGTCATATCCCAAAAGCTACAAGGAATATACAAGACCTACTCTGCTGGGAACTTTGAGATTTATTTCTCGTAACAAAAACAAGATTTCAATCAAGAGAAGCACCTTAAAATCATCAACGTCAACATCCAAAGTAATTTATCTCTCCGCAGTGGCTTGTGCAGCAAATTGAAAGGCGTTGCTCTATTCCTTACTGCCAAAGAAACTGCTCATCGTGAACGTCACGCGCCTGTTACAATCTCCTAGTCAATTACTCTTTAATGAATGACAGTCATACTGTTGACTTTTCAGATCTTTTAATTTTCTACCTTGAACCGCTTTACGATGGTCTTTTCTTTGTATTTTTCTTCTTCCAATGACAAGATATGCAAACAGCTGTAACAGGTCGCAAAGACCGAGTGTACTATTGTAGACGATTAATAATAAGAATACGAGATTAAGAGGTTTTTTTTAATTGTAGTTTCAAGGTTGAATTTTGTTATTGATAATATATTAATTATTGAGGTTTATATAAAGATTCTTGGAATTAATTGAAGAACATATAAATTGACTTGAAGCTGATCTGAAAGTTCATATTAATAAAAAAAACAATTAATAAAAAAACAAGTATAGTAATCTGGATTGGAGCAAGTAAAATGGAATTAATCTTAAGACATATAATATTTTTTGGATGAAACGATCAGCTTTGAAATCTGAAACTCTTATTTGAAAATTTCATGTCCATATTTAAAAATGGGTGGATGGTAGGTGAAGACAAGTGGAGTGCAGCCAAAGTTCAATAAAAATGGTGTTTATTCCCTTTCACCCTCTTGCTATCATCGTCTGCAGTTGTTAAAAGGAAACATCTTCCATTAAAGCTAGCG
This sequence comes from Salix brachista, assembly GCA_009078335.1. Classification (NCBI taxonomy): domain Eukaryota; kingdom Viridiplantae; phylum Streptophyta; class Magnoliopsida; order Malpighiales; family Salicaceae; genus Salix; species Salix brachista. The sequence goes on along the minus strand of CM018578.1, from coordinate 8,987,440 downwards.
TGAAAATCTTCTACCATAAGGATTCAACGTCACATCCAGCAATAATAACCCAATCTAAAAGGCATCTCCTCGACCCTACTGACTTGGCAAACCAATTCAAAAGGTGCCTTTATTCAATGCATAATATTTTTCCAAAAAATAAGTGTGAAGAAAAAAAACGAAAAGTAAAAAGATATTATTAAATAAAAATGAAGATAAGAAAGGAAAAAAAGGTGATAAATAGACGTAAAATGATAAAAATAAAATAAAGTAATGTATAAGGAGGAATATGTATGAGAAGAATGTTTTGAAAAATAAAACCCTATAAAATTACATATTTGCCACCGCTAGGAGTACCTTTTACAATAAAAACAAAATAGAGAAAACTTAACAATTTAATAACTCCTTGCAACGATTGAGGACGTCATCCAATACGTTTTTCATACAAAAAAAAAAAAAAAAAAAAAACTAACTAGGGATGAATCCCACCCATCTCGAGTCTTTTCTTTTGATAAATAACAATAAATAAATAAATACGAAAATAAAAATGCATCCACAATTAATAGAAAAAGAAAGGGCATCGAGTCCAGATAACCACCAGTCAATTGGCTGGCCTGTTTATATACACGCGCGCACTCAAACCATTCCAGTACTGCGAAACTCACCACTTTCATTTTTTTCAGGATGGAAAGTTGGTTACTTATCCTTGTCTCCGTCTCCATCTCCTTCTTCTTGAAAATTGTCTTCAACAATTTCTTAACCTCTAAGAAATTACCTCCAGGTCCCCTAGCTTTTCCTTTCATCGGCAACCTGCTATGGCTCCGCATGTCTGCCTTCAAGGTAGAGCCAATCCTTCGATCCCTCCATGCCAAGTTTGGCCCAATGGTTACCCTCCGAATCGGCACTCGCACTGCTATCTTCGTTGCAGATCGCACCCTTGCTCATGAGGCTTTGATACAGAGCAGCGCAGTTTATGCGGACCGCCCACCAGCTGGTGCTACGAGAAGAATTATAAGTAGTAATTTGCAAGTTATTAATTCTTCCTCTTACGGTCCAACTTGGCGGCTTCTGCGGCGGAACCTCACAGCAGAAATCCTCCACCCGTCGCGTGTGAAATCTTACACTCATGCACGCAACTGGGTTCTGCAGATCCTCCAGAACCGCTTCGAGTCTCAAGCGAAAGCCGGTAGTCCTATTTGTGGAATGGAACATTTTCAACATGCCATGTTTTGTCTATTAGTCCTGATGTGTTTTGGTGACAAGCTCGATGAAGATCAGATAAAAAGAATCAAGGAAGTTCAGCGACAAATGATAGTGAATTTCAGTAAGTTCAACATACTCAATTTCTGGCCAAGAGTGACAAAGATTTTGCTGCGAAACCGTTGGAAGGAGTTATTTTTCCTTCGAAAATGCCAAGATGATGTTTTGATCCCATTGATAAGAGCAAGAAAGATGGCCAAGGAAGAGAGGGTAAACAAAAGTAAAGAGGACAAGAAAGACTACGAAGATGAGTATGTTTTGTCCTATGTTGACACTTTACTGGATTTGGAGCTTTCGGAAGAGAAAAGAAAGCTCAAGGAAGAGGAAATGGTGAGTTTGTGCTCAGAGTTTCTTAACGCAGGGACGGATACTACTTCAACAGCACTGCAATGGATCATGGCGAATCTGGTTAAGTACCCGCAAACTCAAGAGAAGCTTTTCATGGAGATGAAAGGGGTTGTGCAAGATGGTGAAGAGAGCATAAAAGAAGAAGAATTGCAAAAGATGCCATATCTAAAAGCAGTAATTCTAGAAGGGCTAAGGAGGCACCCGCCAGCCCATTTCGTGTTGCCGCATGCGGTGACTGAAGATGTAATCTTGGGTAAATATGCGGTACCAAAAGATGCAACCATAAATTTTATGGTGGCTGAGATGGGGTGGGATCCAAAGGTGTGGGAAGATCCGATGGCGTTCAAGCCTGAAAGGTTTCTAGAGAGTGGAGGCGAAACATTTGATATAACAGGAAGTAGAGAGATTAAGATGATGCCATTCGGGGCTGGAAGGAGAATATGTCCTGGTTATGGTCTGGCAATGCTTCATTTGGAGTATTTTGTAGCTAATTTGATTTGGAAATTTGAGTGGAAAGCTGTGGATGGAGATGATGTTGATTTGTCGGAGAAAGAAGAATTCACTGTAGTGATGAAGAATCCATTACAGGCTCAAGTATGCCCACGGTTGAAATAAATGATCGGGTCAATTATTATTATTATTAGTATTATAAAAGATAAGGTTGGTTTTGTTTAGATAGACGATAGCACTTCATGTAACGCTACTACTTTATCAAGTCGGATGCTCCTATGTTTGTATAAATTTGATTTCATTATATCAAAATATATATTACGCCTCCAAACCCTAACTAATGAGCTTGAGTTGATTCGTCAAGAGATCGCAGATCTTAGAGTCACAAATAGTGAGCTCGTCAAGCTTATCAATCTCTCTTCTCAGGCCGCCGTGATGCAGAATCAGAGCCGCGGTTTTGGAATCAATTGTGATGTTGCTATTGAGAGAAGGAACAATGTTAATAACGTGGAGAAAGAGAGGGTGACGTTACCGAAGAAATTGTTTTCTCTACTGGTGAAGAAGACGAAGATGCGTGTCGTCGATTTGGATCTGGAAGCGAGAGGAATGAGAAATTTGTTTTAATGTATTTGCGTGAGCAATTGAAGCTCTAATACCATGTTAAAATTGTGTAATTAATGAAGAATAATCAGAGGAGAGGGAGAGAAGAGAATTTGAATTCTTATTATATTTGTCACACTGAATGTGTGCTATAACAACCACACTATATTTATATTCTGGTTTTATATTCAAGTTTTGTGGTTGCTAATATGATATTTATTAAAGATTTATATGGCCGTTAATTTTAGTATCCATGAAATTAATTGAAGTGCACGTATGCAAACTAACTTAGATAACTATGGTAATAAAAGAACCGAGTATAGTAATGTAGATTGTAACAAGTAAAATGGAATTAATCTTAAGACAAATTATGTTTTTTGGATGAAACGATCAGCTTTGAAATCTGAAACTCTTATTTGAAAATTTCATGTTCACATTTAAAAATGGGTGGACGGTAGGTGAAGACAAGTGGAGTGAAGCCAAAGTTCAATAAAAATGGTGTTTTTCCCTTTCACCCTCTTGCTATCATCGCCTGCAGTTGTTAAAAGGAAACATCTTTTATTAAAGCTAGCGTGAAAATCTTCTACCATAATTTTTCTACATAATTTTGATGTGCTGATGTTAAAAATAATTTTTTAAAAATTAAAAAAATAATATTATTTTGATGTATTTCTGAACAAAAATCACTTCCAATAGCAACCTCAACCACACTACCATACAGGCACGACATGTGGTGGAGGTGGAAGGTAAAAGGCGAATTGAACTACTAGCTAAATTTTGTCTATGTTTATATATATTTCTTAAATGGTTCCTATTTTTGTTTATATTTATATGTACATGCTCTTAGTTTTTGTTTCTTATTTTTATTATTTCTATTGTTATTAAGGTTTTTTTTATTTAATGTTTGAATTTTAATTTGTGTTGGTGATCATTTGAAAATTAATATTTATTATTTTTCTCTTTATTATTTTTATTTATATTTATTCTTCAAGTCAAATAATTTTTTAAAATCTAATAATATTTTTTTTTGTCATTTTTTTTGTTCTTTAATTGCTTTTTTGTTAATATTATTAGGTGTTAAAATTTCTAATTATTATAGATAAGACATCCAGAATAATGATAATGATTTTTTTAATTTTCTCTTATAAATATGATAGACTAATTATATATTTAGATATTTATTTAATATGAGCGCCTTAATACATATATAAATAAATAAATGACCCAGGTTTTTTTTTTAAGAAAAAATTAATATCAGAATTCTGAAATACTTTTAATATAATAATATGAGGAATAAATCTTGTAAAATAAAAAAATAATTTATTTTTTTTTTCTAACAATAATTATGGTATCATCAATAGTATGAAGAATAATAATTAGAATATGAATTATTTATAATAATATTTATAATGATTGATACAATAAATGTGATAATTTAACAATAATGATAATAACAATGACAATAATAATCGAAATAATTTATCAGATGATGTTATTTTTCTTAGAGGTTTACTTTTGCGGCTTTTTTATGTATGTATGATATTTTATATCTAATATCACATAAACAAAAAATATACGAAGTGACACGTAAACAAAACAAGTGGATAAATTTGGACAATTTATCTACAATGAAAAAATATACAAGTCAATTGCCCTCCACTTTGCCGTAATCATAAAGAAAATTTTTAACATGCAAAAAAATATTAATGGTCTTAATTTTTTTTTATAATGCTATATATCTGAGCAAAATAATCAGCCTATAAAACTTTTGGCTCTTACTATAACAAAATTATTTACAATAATAATAATAATAATAATAATAATAATAATAATAATAATAATAATAATTATTATTATTATTATTAATATTGTATATTAGGTTTTTATATATTCATTTTATCATGCAAAATGCATTTAAAATAATTATGACGATTATTTTTAAGGATTTCTTCTTAAAAATAATTATATATTTTGATATTTTTTTAATATTAACGCCGTACAATATATATAAAAAATGATGTTTCTTTTTATAATGATAATGATAGTGACAACGATAATATTGTCAGTAATGATTAGAATATTAATTATTTACAATAATTGTTACACTAAAAACTATAATAATTGTAAAAAATTAACAATCATGATAATAACAATAAGAATAATAATCAAGATAATTCATTATTCGATGTTGTGTTTGTGAAAAAATAATATCTGTAACTTTTTTTATGTATGATATTTCAAATCTAATAATACATGAATAAAAAAATATACACAACTGCACATAGACAAAACAGGTGAATTTTTTTTGTCAAATTATCTACAAATAAAAAAAATATATGAGTCACTTGTCTGCGCTTCGCCGCAGACAAAACTAAGTTTTATAACATGTCAAAAAATGTTAATGGTTCTTGATTTTTTTAATAATGTTATACATTAGAGCAAAACAATCAATCTACAAGACTTTCAATTGTTTAGTTTTTTAATATATTTATTTTATTATAAATAATGCATTTAAAATAATGAGAAAAAATATTTTAAATGTTTTTTCTCCTAAAATAATTATATATTTTGATATTTGTTTAATATTAACTCCTTAAAAAATATAACAAATAACTACCAACTGAAGATTAACTATACATGCATAAGAGAGGGTTTTACTTTCATTTCACACCACCAAAGGTAATCTTACTCTGTTTTTTAAACAAAGCTACATTTAATACAAAGATAAATTCTAATAAAAATTAAAAGTTAAAACTAAGAGTATAGATACATAAATACAAACAAATTATTTAGAATTATACCAAAATAACTAAAAAAATAAAGGGATCGAAACTAAATCAAGAAATAAAAGAATTATTTATTTTTTCCTTACAACACTTTTAATTTTTTTTTAATTTAATCCTTCTGTTTAAATTATTTACATATTTTGTTTTTATTTTGGCTCATATACTTTTAATTCCTTTAGTTTTTTAGATATATTTCTAAATAGTCTCTATTTTTGTCCATGTTTATATATATATGCTCTTAGTTTTGTTTTTTAATTCTAATTATTTGTTCTTTTGTTTAGGTTGTATTTTTTAGAAAAATCAAATTCTTAGATTTTAGGTTGTTTTGGTTTTAAAAAATACTTTTACAATATTTTTATGTATAATATTTCAATCTAATATTACATAAAATAAAAATAAATAGAGCAACACATAAACTGTCAAAATAGGGATTGTTTATTTGTCAAAATAGGGATTGTTTATTCAATTCAGTTCTTCTTTTTCTGAATTGTTCAGAACTTGTATTTATACATGTATAATTGTCCTATTCTAGAAAGGAGAAATACAAATATTTCCTAACTTGTTCATGATTCCTAGTTTTTCCTAAACAGGTAATTAATCCTTGCCAAAACTCCCCCTCAAGTTGGTGCAAAGATATCTCGTATGCCCAACTTGTTGAGAGAGAAATGAAATACTTTACTTGACACAACTTTAGTAAGTATATCTGCCAATTGATCTTCAGATTTAACAAATGGAAAGATTACGGCCTTCTCATCTAGTTTCTGCTTGATGAAATGTCGATCTACTTCCACATGCTTAGTACGATCATGTTAAACTGGATTATTCGCAATGACAATTGCAGCTTTGTTGTCACAGTATATCTTAATCTCAGTCTCCATCGGATAACCTAGCTCTTTAAGTATCCCCTTTATCCATAGTATTTCGTATAACCCTTCAGTCATCCCTCTAAATTCTGCTTCGGCACTCGATAGAGCGACAACATTTTGTTTCTTACTTTTCCAGGTCACCAAATTTCCTCCAACGAAAGTAAAGTATCCTGAAGTAGATTTCCTGTCAGTTAGACTTCCTGCCCAGTCTGCATCAGTATAACCAATGATGTCGAGGTGATTATTTTTTGAAAAAAGAATTCCTCTTCCCGGAGATGATTTTAAGTATCTTAGTATTCGCAATGCTGCCTCCATATGTACTTCACTCGAATTGTGCATGAATTGGTTGACTGGACTGACAACATATGCAATATCTGGACGTGTATGTGAAAGGTAGATGAGTCTTCCCACCAATTTCTGATATCGTTCTTTATTTGTAGGAATCTGATCTGGATAATCTGCTAAACAATGATTTTGTATGACTGGTGTATCTGCAAGTTTGCACTCCAACATACCTGTTTTAGCCAACAGATCTAATACATATTTCCTTTGTGAGAGAAATATGCCTCGTTTTGATCTGTATACTTCTATGCCCAAGAAATATTTTAACCCACCAAGGTCCTTCATTTCGAATTCACTTGCTAGATACTTCTGTAATTCTGCAATTCCTTTTTCATCATTTTCCGTGACTATCATATCATCAACATAAATAATCAAGACTACAGTTTTCCCCTCATTCCTTTTCAGAAATAATGTATGATCTGAGTTGCTCTGACTAAATCCATTTTTTTGCATTGCTAGACTGAACTTTCCAAACCATCCTCTAGGAGACTGTTTTAGTCCATAAAGAGATTTTTTGAGTCTGCACACCATATTTTCCTTAATCCCAGTAAAACCAGGAGGAATATCCATATCCACTTCCTCCTCTAGATCTCCATGAAGAAATGAATTTTTTACATCAAATTGATGTAAAGGCCAGTCTAAGTTTGCTGCAAGTGACAAGAGTATCCGAATAGTGTTTAGTTTGGCTACTGATGAGAACGTTTCCTGATAGTCTATGCCGTATGTGTCAGTGTATCCTTTAGCTACTAGTCTCGCCTTGTATCTTTCTACTGTCCCATTTGCTTTATATTTCATAGTAAACACCCATCTGCATCCAACTGTTTTTTTTCCGTCTGGCAATGTAGTTAATTCCCACGTATTGTTATTCTGGAGCGCTTTCATTTCATCGTAGACAGCTATCTTCCAATGTTCATATAATATTGCTTCTTCAATATTTCGTGGGACCTGTTCTGAAGATACTTTGCCTATGAATACTTTTGCTTCATTTGACATTTTATTGGCTGAGGTAAAGTTTGCAATGGAGTATTTTGACTTCCTTCCTTCTATTTTTGGAGAGTACCGATTTGGGGCTACTCCTCGATTATGCCTGTGAGGTAAACTATATGTCATAGAATCAGGTAATGTAGGACAATTGAGAGACCTTACCTCAATTGTAGTGTCGGGATTGTCCTCACGATTCTGACTTTGGTCTTGTGGTATACTGGAGAGGGGGTTATTTGATGTGACCTGAGTAGTAAGTCGGCGTGGTCGATGATTTGCTCGGATGTTGTATTGTCAGGATGAACCCAGTCCCATATTTGTTGTTCATGTCTATTCTCCCCCTGAAGAACAGATGGGGGTGGTTCACTGAAAAAATATTCCGTCTCAAGAAAGGTTACATCCATAGTAACATAGAGTTTTCGAGAGAGAGGATCGTAACACCGATATCCTTTTGTATGAGAACCATAACCAAGAAGCACACAACGAATAGCACATGGATCCAACTTGGATCATTGATGTTTTGGAACATGTACAAATGCGACACATCCAAATATCTTTGGAGGTATATGGATTGCTGAAGGTAGTTTAACATATCGTTCCAAAGTCTGAAGTGGTGTCTGAAACTCAAGTACCCGGGATGACATGCGATTCAGAAGATACACAGATGTTCCCACTGCATCGGGCCAATATTGTTGAGGCATATGTGCAGCTGTCATAATGGTTCGTACTGTCTCTAGTATATGTCTATTTTTCCTTTCGGAAACTCTATTTTGCTGAGGAGTATATGGACAGGTAGTTTCATGTATGATCCCCTTGCTATCACAGAATTGTCTAAATTCATGACTAATATATTCTCCCCCATTATCAGATCGAAGAGTTTTGATGCTCATGGAAAACTGAGTTTGTATAATGGTGACAAATTTCTGAAAAAATTGATAGAACCTCTTTCTTGTGTTTCACTATATATACCCAACAAACCCTTGTACAATCATCAATAAAGGTGACAAACCATTTAAAGCCAGCAGTAGTCAAAACAGGTGCAGGGCCCAATAAGTCAGAGTGAATAATCTCAAATGGTGTATTGCATTTACTATAACTAATTGGGTAGTTTGTTCGATGACTTTTACCCAGGATACAATCTTTGCATTTGAAATTTGAGTGCAATACATTTTTAAATAAAGTAGGGAATAAATGTTGTAGATAGGTGAATGATGGGTGTCCTAACCGGTAATGCCATAACCAAATGTCTTGTCCTTGCCGATGTGATTTCACGGAGTGAACCTTTCCAAGGTCCAAATCATCCACATAGTATAACCCCCCTCTCTTAATACCACGACCAAAAATCTTCTTCGTGAGAACATCCTGAAACAAACAAAAAGAGGAGTACATCAGTACACAACAGTTTAAATCTTCTGTTATTTGCCCTACTGATAGTAATTTAGTGGAGAATGAAGGAACAAAAAGAGTATTACGGAGAGTAAATGTGGTTGATAATTCCACTGTCCCCCCTCCTATTACTGATATATATCACCATTGGCGTTTGATATGGCTTGTCGTCGAGGAACTGACTTTGTTTTAATGTCATCAAGGTCATAAGTCATGTGGTCTGTCGCCCCCGAGTCAATAATCCAATCGTTTTTATGTTCACCATTGGATACTAGGTTTGTGGAACCAAAAATACCTGGGTCTTGAGTCAAAGAGTGAGGTTGACTATCGAGTGGCACAAATGTATTCGGATCGGTGTTAGAAACAAATGTTGCATGACCATTCTGTACACCCTTTTTTCCCTTCAGTTCATACCACCATTCAGGATACCCGTGTAGTTGAAAACATGTGTCTTTGGTGTGTTTATTTCCACCACAATGAGTACACCCACTCTCTTGGGCTTTCGGTCTAGAAAAAATGTGTCTGCTGGGATTCAACCCATGTGGTTCAGGCCTGGCCCGTTGGGCCTGTTTGGAGGATGATGGGCTGAAGGATGGCTTATATGGGCTGCCACTTGGTCCGGCCCGTCTGCTTGGGCCCGTAAGGGTGAGCCCTTTAAAAACCTCCCCTCCTTCAGCCGACAGGTCATTCTCCCCACCTGTCAAATTTCTTTCATCTCTCTGCCCTAATCGTCCTCTTCTCATCTCCCCCCATTGCTTGTCTCTGCCTCTCGTTAGCAGACTCATCCCGTCGCCATCATCCATCATCACCGTGAGTCTGTTATTCTCTCTTCTTACCTGAGCGAAGGCTAACTCAATCGATGGCAGAGGGGTCTGTTGAAGAATATCTCGGCGGGTCTGATCAAATTGATCATCTAGACCATCCAAGAAGGTATATATTCGATCTTCTTGAATTAGCTTGTTGTATTTCAGTATGTCTTCTTCACATGCCATGGGATTTGGGCATCTGTAGTCAATCTCTCGCCAGAGGGATTGTAAGCCAGTGTAGTAGTCTTCCAAGGAACCTCTTCCTTGTGTGGTTCGGCTGACCTTTCATTTTAGGTCATATACCTGAGCATTATCTCCTCCATCAAAGTAGGTTGTGGCAATAGCATCCCACACCCCTTTTGCAATAGGGAACCTGATAAAATTTCCAATTAAATCTGGGTTTAGGGAATTGATAATCCAACCTTTGACGATTGCATTTTCTGTTCTCTATTTATTGTAGGTTGGGTCAGTGGGTGGTGGTTGTTTGATTTCCCCAGTAATTAACCCAAGTTTGTCTCGGCCGGAGATGAACATCTCCATGATCTGTGACCACAATTCATAATTCTGGCCATTAAGTTTGATTCCAGGGATGGCAATTGGTAGGTCATGGTTTTGGGTTGAGGTGGTTTGGGTGTTGGTTCTGGGATTTGTAGTTTCAATCTGAGTATGGTTTTGTGGGTTCGGTTCTGCCATGGGTGGAATGTGTTTTGAGAAGGGTTTAAGTTTGGATCGGTTGCTCTGATACCATGTCAAAATAGGGAATGTTTATTCAATTCAGTTCTTCTTTTTCTGAATTGTTCAGAACTTGTATTTATACATGTATAATTGTCCTATTCTAGAAAGGAGAAATACAAATATTTCCTAACTTGTTCATGATTCCTAGTTTTTCCTAAACAGGTAATTAATCCTTACCAACATAAACAAAATGGATAGACAAATTTGCCCAAGTTATCTATACTAAAAAAAGATACGAGCCACTTCCTCTGTATTTTGATTACAATATTTCTTTTAGGCAAAAAAAAACTATTTCTAACAGATTTAATCTATTATAATTTTACTAATTAAATATTAAGATAACCAATTATAACATGCACAAAATCAATCAATTTTCTATATAAAAAAAGGCTCAAATCCAAACACAACGCAGCACGCTGGTAAGTAACCTCGTAACCCAATCTAAACCAATCTAAAAGGCATCTCCTCGTCCCTACTAACTTGGCTAAGCAATCCAAACGATACCTTTATTCAATGCATAATACTTTTCAAAAAAACAAGTATGAAGAAAAAAAGGAAAAAGTAAAAGATAGTATTAAAAAATATGAAGATAAGAAGAAAAAAATGGTGATAAATAGACGTAAAATGATAAAATAAAATAAAGTCAATTTGAAAAAAAGGAATATGTAAGAAAACATTGTTTTGAAAGAAAAAAACCCTACTATACTTACATATTTGCCACCGCTAGAGTACCTTTTACAATAAAAACAAAATAGAGAAAACTTATAACTCCCTGCCACGATTGAGGATGTCATCCAATACGTTATTAATACAAAAAAAAAAAAAAAAAAATATATATAGCTAGGGATGACTCCCACCCATCTCGAGTCTTTTCTTTTGTTACATAACAAAAAATAAATAAATAAAAGACGACTTATTCTTCCGTCTGTAAGAAAATAAAAATGCATCCACAATTAAGAAATACACACTGGAAAAAGAAAGGGCTTCGAGTCCAGATAAACACCAGTCAATTTATCGGCCTGTTTATAAACACACGCACGCTCAAACCATTCCAGCACTGCGAAACTCATCACTTTCAATTTTTTCAGGATGGAAAGTTGGTTCCTTATCCTTGTCTCCATCTCCATCTCCATCTCTTTCATCTTGAAGATTGTCTTCAGCAATTTCTTAACCTCTAAGAAATTACCTCCAGGTCCCCTAACCTTTCCATTCATCGGCAACTTGCTATGGCTCCGCATGTCTGCCTTCAAGGTAGAGCCAATCCTTCGATCCCTCCATGCCAAGTTTGGCCCGATGGTTACCCTCCGTATCGGCACTCGCACTGCTATCTTCGTTGCAGATCGCACCCTTGCTCATGAGGCTTTGATACAAAGCAGCGCAGTTTATGCGGACCGCCCACCATCTGGTACTGCGAGAAGAATTATAAATAGTAATTTCCATGTTATTAGTTCTTCCTCTTACGGTCCAACTTGGCGGCTTCTGCGGCGGAACCTCACAGCAGAAATCCTCCACCCATCACGTGTGAAATCTTACACTCATGCACGCAACTGGGTTCTGCAGATCCTCCAGAACCGCTTCGAGTCTCAAGCGAAAGCCGGTCGTCCTATTTGTGCAATGGAACATTTTCAACATGCCATGTTTTGTCTATTAGTCCTGATGTGTTTTGGTGACAAGCTCGATGAAGATCAGATAAAAAGAATCAAGGAAGTTCAGCGACAAATGATAGTGGATTTCAGTAAGTTCAACATGCTCAATTTCTGGCCAAGAGTGACAAAGATTTTGCTGCGAAACCGTTGGAAGGAGTTATTTTTCCTTCGAAAATGCCAAGATGATGTTTTGATCCCATTGATAAGAGCAAGAAAGATGGCCAAGGAAGAGAGGGTAAACAAAAGTAAAGAGGACAAGAAAGACTACGAAGATGAGTATGTTTTGTCCTATGTTGACACTTTACTGGATTTGGAGCTTTCGGAAGAGAAAAGAAAGCTCAAGGAAGAGGAAATGGTGAGTTTGTGCTCAGAGTTTCTTAACGCAGGGACAGATACTACTTCAACAGCACTGCAATGGATCATGGCCAATCTGGTTAATAGCCCGCAAACTCAAGAGAAGCTTTTCATGGAGATGAAAGGGGTTGTGCAAGATGGTGAAGAGAGCATAAAAGAAGAGGAAATGCAAAAGATGCCATATCTAAAAGCAGTAATTCTAGAAGGGCTAAGGAGGCACCCGCCAGGCCATTTCGTGTTGCCGCATGCGGTGACTGAAGATGTAATCTTGGGTAAATATGCGGTACCAAAAGATGCAACCATAAATTTTATGGTGGCTGAGATGGGGTGGGATCCAAAGGTGTGGGACGATCCGATGGCGTTCAAGCCTGAAAGGTTTCTAGAGAGTGGAGGCGAAACATTTGATATAACAGGAAGTAGAGAGATTAAGATGATGCCATTCGGGGCTGGAAGGAGAATATGTCCTGGTTATGGTCTGGCAATGCTTCATTTGGAGTATTTTGTAGCTAATTTGATTTGGAAATTTGAGTGGAAAGCTGTGGATGGAGATGATGTTGATTTGTCCGAGAAAGAAGAATTCACTGTGGTGATGAAGAATCCATTACAGGCTCAAGTATGCCCACGGTTGAAATAAATGATCGGGTTAATTATTATTATTATTATTATTATTATTATTATTATTATTATAAAAGATAAGGTTGGTTTTGTTTAGATAGACGATAGCACTTCATGTAACTCTACTGGTTTATCAAGTCGGATGCTCCTATGTTTGTATAAATTTGATTTCATTATATCAAAATATATATTCTATAGAATGCTAATTACCACCATAATTATATTTTGATGTTATTCTCTGTTTGTAAATGCTTATTCGTTTTTCTTGAGGGTTGCAGAAGCTAGGAAATTAACGGATCCCTAGTTGATGGCGTGCTTGAACCATTATATTGGCTGCTTAATTGTTAGAATTAATGGATGGTTGATAGATAGAGTTTCAAGGGTGGTGCAGGGGGTTTCAGTTCGTTGCTTTACAAGAACAAACATAACTTTTGAGTTTAATTATTAAATCAATTTAATTTTGCTAAAGAGATTCTATTTCCTAGGGAATGAATCTTCTTTGCATTTGAGGTTGGTAAGGCCTTCAATTTTACTATTTGAGAGTGATCATATTTCCTTAGTTAATTTAGAATTCTTTTTTCTATTTAATAATGTTTGTTTTCTATCTTGGTTTTTTCCCCCCATTATTTAAGCAACACGATTTCTAATTTTGAGTTTTGATTATAATAAATAAATTAAGAGAAAAGGAGGATGTCTAGAGTGCACATTATTGTAGCTCTAAACTCATATGATATGTACCCTTAAATTGTATTTGGCCTTCCAAATCTTCAAAATTACCCCTTAAATTGTTTTTCTTTTGATTTGGTCCTTATTCTTTTGCTTTATAATTTTTGTCCAATGCCTTTTTGTAATGTTTTGATTGTTATTCCTATTTTTCACACTACTATTATTTTTATCATATCATATAATTACTTTTTTTAATTTCAACGTATAAAATTTGATTTGTTGGGGACTGGGTTTTATATTTTTTATATATATATTGAGATTTCAGTCTAATAACCTGACTTACAAGTTTGAAAGGTTAATATGATTTGACATCTTTTTTTGAATTATTTTTTATTTCATCATTCAACTTTAATTTTGCATGTGTGTAATTGACATTGTGGTTTTCTTAAAAAACTTTTTTGTCAAGTTATCCTGATGTCATGACATGGTCCATCGATTTTATAGGTTAATTTAAGTCGACTCACTCATTATGACCTAGGTTACAAGTTTATCATGTTCCCTTAGGTTGACTTACACTAGGCTTTTTATCATTTTTTTTTATCCAATTTTGTGTTTTCAAAGCATTTTTTTCCAAATGATTATGATTTTTTTATATTTTGTTTGTTTACTATTAATGCCTTTTTATCATATAATTAAAATAAAACCAATTTATTAGACCCTTTGAAAGCTATAACCTGAATCGTTGTTTTTTTTATTTCTTTAAAAGTGTTTGTGACACCTAAACTTCATGTTTTGGAGGGAAATATGGATACACAACATAACACGGGTCCATATCTAGTATAACTATTAGAAGATAATTATTGAGTGGAAAATCTACAAATTAGGGTTTCCTTATGAAACTTTCTTTCTAAATTATATATTTGATTTCTATTCATTAAGACCAACCACATTAATTGGTATCGAAACCCAAAGATAATGGTGGCTTATTGTTGACTGCTATTGAAAAACACAATGACTCTAAAGGGTCACAAGACAAGTCATTTTTATGTAGAAGGTGGGAGAAGTTTTCAACTCAAAAATTAGACATCCAAGACAATATAAATTGAAAAATAAGGATCTATAAAAATCCATTTTTACATAGTACCCAATATCACTTTGAGCCTCCATATGATAAGTTTTCAAAATCAAACACAATAAAGGTTTTTCTAACCTTGAAACAAAAAAATAATCAAAGAGAAATTTTGAATAGATTCAACCTTCATTTCACTTTTTCTTTCCTCTCTCTTTTAAACACCAAATTTTCTTTTTTGAGTCTTTAAACCCTTTTAAATCACTCATTTTACCTTTTTGATAACTCTTTAACCCTTTTCATTTTCTTAAACTAGTAATATTTTTAAAGATATATATCATGACATTCGAAGAAGAATAAGTCAAAACCTCTATCTCTCTCTCTTAAACCATGTTGTCGGCCTTAAGGAGAGAAAATGAGTTTTATACTCTTTATTTTGCCTATTTAACAATTAGAGCCTAATGATTTTGACGTCCATTATTTTTACCCCTATACTTTTAACAAATTATAATTCACACTCAACTTTCTTATTGTTCAATCCACTCTTTAATATCAACTTAAACAATTATCATTGGAATTTGTTTTCCATTTTAAAAAGAAAAATTTACATTGCATTATTTATTTCTATTATGTAAATTTTTTTTTCATTTAGATCATGAGTTTATAATAACTAAAAGATAAATAAAGCAATCACACATCTATTTTAAATAAGACTGAAGTTGTTTTTGTAATCGGCTAGGATAATCAAAACTGAACTTACAATGTATATTTTTTTTCTTATCTCAGTAGTTTTAAAGGTGTTTCGTGTAATGGATGTCTAGTTTCAATTGCGACTAGATTTGTATTAAGATATTTTTTGTAGCTTTAATTATTACTAAAATAGTAGATAAAGGTAAAAACTATAATATTTGAATCTTTTTATATTGTTTGAATGTCTACAAGCCCTTGTTGAATATGAACTAAATTAATTTATTCTCATACTTCATTATTTAAAGCAAATGATAAAAGCCGAATAAACTAGGCATTAAAATTTGTCTATAAAAACCTAAAAAAGTTGAACGATGAAATGTTAGGCATTTCTTGTTTTTTTTTCCTTAAAAAATCAAACCAATTTGTATCCAAATTGGTAAATATGAATTATTTTCTAGTTAGGTCTGGTTTTTCTTTCTTTTTTTCTCCCCCTCCTTTTTTTTCTTTTCTCTTAATCTTTATTCTCTCTCTTCTTATCTTTTTAATTCTTGATCATATGGCATATGTACAATTCATTTTTATGTTTTTATCTTTCTTATCTTTTTATGTTGTTATCATGGCTCCATGGATGATGTCTAAACTTGTATATTTATTTTGGTTCCTATTTCGTTACTTAATTATCATTCCACTCACTATTTATTTTAGTTTTTCAAAGCAAATTCAAAAAACAAGGGGTAAAAAAGAGGAGTATGAAAATATCAATCCTTTTAAAAAAATATTTAAAGCATAACAATTGAAAGGTCCCAAGCTTTTCAAAATATTTTCGTAATATACTTTTAACCTCGTAACATTTCAAGCATGACCCTCCTAACAACAAATTAGTCCATCCACCGTCACTGCTTTCATGAACCTAAAATTAAAATTGTACTTTCGATGTGATGATTTGAATGATAATTATTATAGAGCATAACAATTTTTTTATTAATATATTTGGTGTATATTTCAATTAATTTTATAAGACCTGAAATAATAACTTGTAAATCTCTAATAATTATTATATTAGTAATCATAGAAAAAGCAAATTCCTTAGAGTCTAAAATCATATCACTAGAACACCTACTCTATAATTAGAGCATAACAATTCTTAGTTAGCTTTGTTATGGGTAAATCGATAGCATCTTTTAACTTCTGTAAATCTGAAAAGCACAGAAGATACAGATATGAATTCCCTACTGCTATACACCCCTCTTCGATTGAAACCACATGAATCTTTATAAATTGTGTGATATATATATATATATATATATATATATATATATATTAGAATTTATATTACAATTGTGTAATATATATATGTTAGAATCAACGAAGAATTTTTCATAAAAAAAATGGATTGTCTCACGTATTTGTGCGACTCAAATTCCATCACAGTTATGGAGATTCCATAGCCAATGAGGTCATATTCCAAAAGCTACAAGGAATATACAAGACCTACTCTGCTGGGAACTTTGAGGTTTATTTCTCGTAACAAAAACAAGATTTTAATCAAGAGAAGCACCTTAAATTCATCAACGTCAACATCCAAAGTAATTTATCTCTCCGCAGTGGCTTGTGCAGCAAATTGAAAAGCTCGCTGGTGGCAGTCAGCGTCATACCGTGATGAAAATTGTTCATCGTGAGATGCACCGCCATGTCCTCTATTGAATGGAATGACGCGTGGTTTACCATGATGTCTGGAGATACACAGATGACCGGTTGAATGTTTTTGTATCTTTTCTGCTCTCTTGAACACCGAATTACACTTTAGTCCCCCTGGTTTATGGTGACTTCATTTCCTTCCTTTGACTTTTGATTATTTTGTTTGACCCTGATTTCTATAAAAAAAGTTTCGATTTGTATCAATTTAGTAATTTAATTGAAATTGATTATATATTTTGTTTGCATATCAATCCTTCTTTTAATTTTCGGTTTGTATTAAATCCCTTAATCTTTTTGGTACAACAAGTTGTATTATTTTTAATTGTGTCCTTCATTTAAAATTCATTATATATTGCATTTTCATTTCGGTCTCTATTCTTTTAATTTTGGTTCTGTTTTAAATCCCTTAATATTTTTGGTATAGAAGTGTGAATTGTTGTCAATTTGATCCTTCACTTGAAATCAATCATATATTTTATTTTTATTTTGACCCTTATACTTTTAATTGTTCTGTTGGAATTTAATTCCTTTATTATTATTTATATATTTATGCATTAATCCCTATTATTGTACATGTTTATGTGTATATGTTTTTTGTTTTAGTTTTGAATCCTTTTTTAACTTCTCTTTTGTTTGGGTTGTATTTTTTTAACTTAGTCATTAAATTTTAATCTGCGGTGGTAATCATTTGAAAATTCATGTTTTATATATATATATATATATATAAAAGTCAAATTGTTTTTAAGGCTAATAATATTTATTTTTGTTTTGTCATTTATTTTATTTGTTTGCCTATTTTTTTGTTTTAATTTTGAGTTTTTTTCCTTCTAGGTTAGTGTTTTTTGTTATGCAATAATAACAAGAATTATTTTTCAATTTTTTCTTTTGTTGGGGTTGCCTCTTTTTTTATTTAGTCCTTAAATTTTAATTTGTGTTAGTGATCATTTCAAAATTGTTTTTTTTTTGTTTTTTTTCCTCATGTCAATTATTTTTTTAAAGCTAATAGTATTTATATTCTTTTCATTTATTTGATTTTTTTTCTTCCCCTTTTTTTATAATGTTGAGTTTTTTTTATTCTTCGAGGTAAGATTTTTAAATTACTTATGCAATAATAGTAAGAATTATTTTATATGTTTTTTTCAAAATATTTTTTTAAGGCTAATAATTTTTGTTTTTGTTTTGTCATTAAATGTTTTTGCGTATTGTTTTGTTATATTTTTTATTTTCTTGATTCTTCAAGGCCATTTTGTTGTTTTCATTATTTATGCAATAATAATAGTAATCATTTGAAATGTTTTTTTCAAATGATTTTGTTAAGCCTAATAATATTTATTTCTCTTTTGTCATTTTTTTTTGTTTTGTTTTAAATAATTTTTAATATTTTTTATTCTTCGAGGTCATTTTGTTTTTTTTATTATATATGCAATAACAATAACAATTAGAGATGTGTTTTTTCTTGCTTACTCTTTTGTTAAACTTTTAAAGTTTTTTATTCTTCAAGATAAGTTCATAATTTTTATTATTTTAATAGTACTACTAATAATAATAATTTAAGGTGCTGTAATATTAATAATAATAGTGACATTATAAATTATCATAATACTAATGATTATAATTTATTCTAGTAGTCATGGTGCTTATGATATAACTAATGATGATTTTGATGGTAATAATAATAGTAACTCATAAAATAATATAAAAAAATCAATAATAACAAAAAAAATTATACTAATGATAATAATACTAATTATAATTGAAATGATATCTAGAAAACAACGATGTTGGTTATCGTTATGATTATTGTCATAATAATGACAATGATAACAACAATACTGTGAGTAATAATCATAATATTAATTATTTACAACAATTATTATAATAGTAACTATAACAATTATAACAATTTAAAAATCATGATGATTCAAATATAATAATAATGAAAATAATTCATTAGTCGATGTTGTTTTTGTTCAAAATTGACTTGTAAGACTTGCTTATGTATAATATTTCAAATTTAATATCATGTAACAAAAAAATATACTAAACCAAATATAGACAAAACAGGTAGGAAAATTGAGTCAAATTATTCACAAGCGCTTCGAAGCACATAGACAATCTAGCAATTAAATAATTATCCAACCAATCGAACAATAACAACATTCAATAGCTTTGATACACAAAACAAATAACCCATTTGAAATGGATTTTATTGATGATAATTTAACTACTTAAAATTTTATTTAATCATTCAAAACATGTATAACAATCAATCAGTTTGATACATAAAAAAAGCTCAGCACAATATGCGGGCAAACATCTATAATAAGTCGCAAAGACAGAGTATAGTAATCTAGACTGGAACAAGTAAAATGGATCTAATCTGAAACGATCAGCTTTGAAATCTGAAACTCTTATTTGAAAATTTCATGTCCATATTTAAAAATGGGTGGATGGTAGGTGAAGACAAGTGGAGTGCAACCAAAGTTCAATAAAAATGGTGTTTATTCCCTTTCACCCTCTTGCTATCATCGTCTGCAGGTGTTAAATGGAAACATTTTTCTTTATAGCTAGCATAAAAATCTTCTACCATAAAGATTTAGCCAGTGGGAGACTGACGGTTTTTGAAATCTCCACAATTTAATTCTGATTTTACTATCATTGAAACAATAAATTTAGCAGTATGGTGGTAGAGATTAGGTCAAACATAAGGGAAGTTGATTTATTTTCCTACAAATACCAAATTCAAAAAGAAGGGGGGTGGTTTGAATCAACAGGAAATAAATATATAAAAGTGCTAAATCTTAATGAAGGTTAATCAAGACGTTGACAACTCAGTTCAAAGGGGTGATTCTTCAATTCTTACAAATCGGTTGACAATAAAAGTTAAACTAATATCATTTCAAATCAAGCAAATAAATTAGACTTCTATTAACGCTAAGGAAAATCTAGATGCATGTTAAAGTAATCAAAATAAACTTCTAATTTATTCATTACCGTCGAGTGAATTAAGTATTGAGAAGCAATCATTCTTTACTCAATGGTAGCCTTAAGATCAAGATCTATGCAATCTTTTTCTAGCCAATGTTCAAATGCTTGAACATTTATTTGCCCTATTCATCCTAAATAAATTAATGTGATAGAAAAGACAATCAAATTAATTTATCTGCTTCTTATTCTTGTTCCCCGCAACAATTACAGATTGAAAGAAACATAGAAAACACATAAACCATATCAAACCAATTCCATAAGCATGAATCTAAAATCAATAGCTTAAATTCTAGACAAAGATAAATAAATACTTGAAATTGGAAGAATTACAATGGAAACGCTACTTCTCACAACCAATAATGAAGATGGATGCTACCCCTTTTGAATCAAATAAGTGAATCAGTTGCTCATGCTTTTATAGTTTGTTGCCAGATTTGGAAAAAAAAGTGGAGAAGGAGAGTCCCTTGCTTGTGTGTATCTCCCCTTTTATTCTGGAAGATTTCTATCCCTAATATTGTTAATCAAGCTAAAAAGTAGGAGATAAATGTTGTAGAGAAAATCTCTAATCCCTGATTTGGGCCCTTCATGCCAGTTGTATTACTGAATGTGTAGATGAATTTGAGCTCTTGAATCACTTGATTTCGATATCGTATGCTCCAGATATGCCTAGTTCAGTGTTGGTGCGCGAACAAAGTCAGGGTTGATGTTGTTCCAATTGGATGCCCAAATATGCATTGAATTTATGCCTACAATACTTTTCCAACAATCTTGATAACTATAATTACAATTATGAAACTTCTCTTTAGGGATTAAAACCTAAAACAAGTAACAAAGGTCTGAAATATAAAGTGCAGAATTTCCTATTTTATAGCAAGTAATCCACAAAGTCTCTTAAACATGTCAAACCCATAAAATAACTTTCAATATATTGAAATAAGCTTAAAAGTTGTTAAGAAGCATAATGTAAAAGGAATACAAATAGATGTATATTTTGCACTTGTCAAATTCCCCCACACTTAGTTGTTGCACGTCCTCGGGCAAGATTCAAATCTATTTTTTCGAAGGAAAATGCAATGCTTCCACTAAGAACAGTCAAACTCTTAAATCACCATAATGTTTCATGAACAACAGTCTACATAACTTAAAAGAAATGCTTAGCAAGCATTTTTTATTTGAAAATAAAATAACCGAATCCGTAGACCTCATAGAAATAATCACTCCATTCTCACGTGTTTGAAAGGTTAGTGTTTCGCTCTAATTTCTTCCAATGTAAGTGATCTACCATAAGCTTGCAAATCATCTCACTCTCCACCACCTAGATTATATGCACTACATAATCATAAGGTCTTTAGAAGAGTTGTAATGGAGCTCCGTTTAAGGTAGGGAATTGTTTTTGGTAAAGTAGCTTAAAAGTCATTGAGACCAATGGAGCAAAATGCCCCGTATTTGTACATGAAACCTTAAATACTCTATCCATCCCTTTTCAAACTTAAAGATTTCAAACCCACTATATCCTTCTTTACAAGATAATTTATCGCTCACAAAAACGTTTGCATTCAACTTAAGGGACGATCGTTAACCTCTTATTAGAATTTGTCTAGGAATCAATGATAAGAACAAATGGTTGCTATAAAACAAAAAGCTTAGCTTTTTGTCATGGATTCTTTTAATTTTCGTATTTTCTTCATACCTTTGCTCCAACCCATGACTTAATATATATCGACGTGTCATCAGGGATGAAGCAATCAATAGAACTAATCTTTTCCATTATAAACTGAAAGTACTTTAGAGTAACAATCTGTGGCATTTCCCTACCATAACACATCACCTTTCAAGACTCTCCCAACTTTTCAAGCAGTCTCATGCTCCTATAATTATGAATTATACTCCACTAGTCCCTACGGTTTGAGTGAGTTAAATGGTAAGGCTTGTAATGTGGGTTATCAAGGAAAAAGGTTATCAGCTCAAAAAGATTCACAACGAAAATATTAATTCAAAGGTGGGTTGATAGGCTATATGTGACATATAACAAAGAATGCCTTAATCATGTTTATGCATGCATGTATCAATGTTGTCTCGAAAAGAATCATGGCAAGTTCTAGAGAGACAAAACAAATGGAAGAAAATCACGCATGAAAGGAAAATAGAGATCGATATGGATGTTTCGGTCATTAGGCTCAAAATCTCACAGGCTAGTGTCTATCACATTCAGTTACTTTTATTCCAAATAATATCGCTTGACTA
This sequence comes from Salix brachista, assembly GCA_009078335.1. Taxonomy (NCBI): domain Eukaryota; kingdom Viridiplantae; phylum Streptophyta; class Magnoliopsida; order Malpighiales; family Salicaceae; genus Salix; species Salix brachista. The sequence continues at coordinate 8,964,931 of CM018578.1, read as the reverse complement.
AACAACCTTTAAGAAGCAAGTTCATCATTCAATCGTGTTATGATTTTTCTTGAGTTCAACTGAAAAGTCGTTCATGACATTAACATTCAAAATAAATAAAGAAATTTGCCAGAGAAAAAAAAAATTCTTCTTCTTCTCTATTTTTTTTTTAAATTCAAAAATGTTGGAGTTCTTTAGTTGGCACAAAGATTTTAAGGAATGCGTGATCCCCCCCCCCCCTCCCACTCACACACACACTAAATATGGACATTGACCTCAATGTGTGCAAGTAAATTCAGTGAAGAGAGAAGGGAAGGGGAAAACTACCCTAATTAGTCTTTGTATTACTAACATTAGATGGAGCGTTTCTTTGCATATCTGACTAGAGTGGCAATTGGACCAAGCATCTTTCTGAGAGAATGCTAAGGAAAAACAAGTTAAATTTTTATTAAATATAAAGAGATAAAACAATAAAAGGAATCCAACAAAAAAGAAATCTTTATTCATTGTGGTGCATTGCCACAGTTGGGTTGCCTCCCAAAAACACCTTTCTTTATTATCTTTGGCTAGACAAAGTCCTTTTGCAGCATTAATCTTGGTAAATTGGACCAACCAATTTAATCTCCTTCACATTAGTGCCATCAAAATCATCAATATAAGGCTTAAGTCTATGACCATTCACCTTAAAGTCTTATTAGTTTCCAAACTTTGAATTTCGATAACACCATTTGGACAAATATTCACTACAACAAGTGGTCCAATCCATCTAGATCTTAACTTACTTGGCATAAATTTCAACCTGGAGTTAAAAAGTAATACCTTCTAACCAATGGAAAATTGTTTTTGAAGCAACAATTTATCATGAAGGTACTTTGTTCTCTCCTTATACAACAATGCATTATCATAAGCTTCCACCCGAATCTCCTCTAACTCCTGGATTTGTAACTTTCTTTTTATTTCAGCTTCTTTAGCATTCAAGTTACATTGCTTCCACCCAATAAGCACGATGTTGAATTGCGACAGGTAAATTACGCAACTTACAAAATACCAACCTATATGGTGATATCCCAATTGCAGTTTTGTATGTTGTTCGGTATGCCCACAATGCATCTTCCAAAGGTAGACTGCAATCCTTTCTATTGGGGCTCACTGTTTTCTCTAGGATATTCTTAACTTCCCGATTTAAAACTGCAGCTTGTCCATTGGTTTGTAGATGATAAGTTATGGCTACTCGTTGGTGGACTCCCTATTTTCGCATCAATGCTTTCATAGTTTGGTTGCAGAAATGGGTATCTTGATCACTTATTATTGCTATAGGAATTTCAAACCTACTGAAAATATTAGACTTGAGAAATCCTACAACAACTTTAGAATCGTTAGTACATGTAGCTTTTGCTTTTACCCATTTCGACACATAATCCATAACAAGTAAAATATAAACAAAACCAAAAGAACTAGAGAAATGTCCCATAAAAATCCATGCCCCATCCGTCAAAAATTTCACAATATAAAATAAAATTTTGTGGCATTTCATTCCTATGGGATAAACTACCCATATTTTGATATTTTTCACAACTTTTACAAAATTAGTAGGCATATTTAAAAAGAGTTTCCCAATAAAACCCACTGTCTAAAATTTTTCTAGCTGTTCTTTTAGGTCTAAAATGTCTACCACATACATACTTATGACAATAAGTAAGAATGAAATAAATTTAATCATTTGGTACACATTTGACTCGAACCTAATTTCCAAAGATATGGTTCATCCCATATACAATACTTAGAGTCATTCTTTATTTTGTCATTTTTTGCTTTATTTAATTCATTAGGTAAGATTCTTGTAACCAAAAATTTAACAATATCAGCATACTACCTTGTAAATGCAATAGTTGCTCATAAGAGAATGTCTCAGCAATTGGTAGCATATCTTCCTCATTCATAATTCTGCTCAAATGGTCAACCACAAAATTGTTAGCTATTTTTTTATCCTTCATTTCCAAATCAAACTCTTGCAATAACAAAATCCAGCATATAAGCCTCGGTTTGGATTCCTTATTTGATAATAAGTACTTAAGGGCTGCATGATTTGAGAAAACAATTACTTTAGATCCTAACAAATATGATCTAAACTTGTCCAAGGCAAACACAATAGCTAAAATCTCCTTTTCTATTGTTGAATAATTGCATTGAGCTGAGTTTAGTGTCAAGAAAGCATAGCAAATAATATAGCTTTTCATTCCATTTTGTTGGCCAAGTACAACTCCTATGGCAAGTTTACTTACATCACACATGATTTCAATGGGCATCTCCTAATTTGGTGGTTGTATGATTGGTGCCGACGTGAGGAGCTCATTCAATTTGTCAAATTATATTCTGCAATTTGCTTCAAAGTTAAAAGGCATGTCCTTTTGCAATAGTCGAGATAGTGGTTGTGCAATTTTCGAGAAATCCTTGATGAATCACCTGTAGAAACCTGCATGACCAAGAAAACTATGAATTTCCCTAATATTAGTAGGATAGGGTAAACTTGTAATCAAATCAACTTTTGTTTTATCGACCTCAATACATCTAGTTGAAATGACATGACCCAAAATTATCCATTGATGGACCATGAAATGACATTTTTCATAGTTTAAAACCAAGTTTGTGCTAATATATCGCTTCAAAACCTTAGTTAAGTGATCTAAACAATGATCAAAAGAATTTCCATAAACAGTAAAGTCATAAAAATTTTAATGCAATTTTCAATCAAGTAAAAAAAATGCTCATTATACATCTTTGAAATGTACCTAGGGCATTGCACAATCCAAAAGGCATACGTCGGTAAACAAATGTTCAAAATGGACAAGTAAAAGTTGTCTTTTCTTGGTCTTCTTGAGCTACAACTATTTGATAGTAACTAGAAAACCCATCTAAGAAACAGAAAAATTATTTACATGCTAGTGTTTCAAGCATTTCAACTATGAAAGGAATTGGGAAGTGATCCTTTCTTGTGTTAGCATTTAACTTGCTAAAGTAAATACACATTCTCCACCTTTGTTCATTGGGAACAAGAGTTAAACCAGTCTTCTTGGGAACTACATGCATCGGACTTACCCATGGACTATTAAATATTGGATAGATAATCCTTTGGTCTAATAACTTCAAAATTTCCTTCGTAACAACCTCCTTCATTACTGGATTCAGTTTGTGTCGAGGTTCCCTCATGGGTTTGGCATCACTGTTGAGCAAAATTCTGTGCATACAAAATGTAGGGCTGATCCTTTTAATGTCTGCCAATGTCCAACCAATTGTTGTCTTGTGTTCCCCCAAAACCCTTAATAGTTTTCCTCATGAACTTCAGTTAAATCATTTGTAATAATGATTGGCAGTGTTTCATCTTCTCCTAAGTACACATACTTCAGATGTGTGGGAAAGTTTTTAACTCCACCTTCGTGCTTGCACAATGGAAGGTAAATCTTTAACATGTGAACTTGGGTAATTCAACAGGTAAGCTAGTCCACATGTCAGACATTATAAGCAATGAATGTAAGGACATAATTGCTTCTTTCATGTCTTCATCAATTTCCCTCCTTGCATCCTTATCTATCTTGCTCTGTTGCAACACTAAGTTCAACTTATCCTTCATAAGATTCAGCTCAAAATAATCTTACACAATAGGGTCAAAACATCAATTAGAAAAATAGATTCAAATTCTTCAGGATATTTCATAGCATAAAAAATATTAAATGTCATTATTTCTCCATCAAACTCAAAAGATAAAGTACCCTTATGCACATCAATCTTAGTCATGGTTGTTTTCATGAATGGTCTACCTCATAATATATGAGTTGAATTTAAAGCACAATCATCATCCATGTCAATGATATAAAAATATGCAGAAAAAAATAAGGCATTGTCTCTAACTAGAACATCCTCAACAATACCTTCAGGATATGCATTAGACCTATCTGTTAATTGAATTATTACCTTTGTTTCATGTAAAGGTCTTAGATTCAAAACTTTGTAGATTCAAAGAGGCATAACATTTATTGATATTCCTAAATCTAGCATAGCCCTTCCTATAGCATAATTTCCACTTACACATGGAATAGTGAACATACCTGGATCATTTCATTTTTAAGGTAATTTTCTTTGTATTACTGCTGACACATTCTCTCCAACTCTGATTTTTTCTTCAGTTTTTAACCTCCTTTTGTTGGTGCACAACTCCTTGAGAAACTTGACATAACATGGAATTTGCTTGATTGCATCCAACAATGTAATGTTAATCTCAACCTTCCAAAAGGTTTGAGATTCATGCTCTCAAAAAACTCATGCTTCCCCTCCTCTTTCTTTGTGTTCGCCAACCTACTAGGAAATTGAGGTACAACTGCAAATTTGATTCAATTCTTAACTCATTACTTGACTTTGGAAAAAAGGACTCAAGTGGTGTGTTTCTTTCCTTTCTAATTTCCTTAAGTTCTGTCAGCCTTGGTAATGAGGTCTTCACCTCATTTCCACTTCTAATGACTATTGAATTAACATTTTCCTATAGGTTAACTTCTGGTTGAGCTGGTAACTTACCCTTGTTAACCTCCATTTTGCCTAATGACTTTGCCAGTTGTGACACTTGAGTTTCTAAATTTTGGATGCTAGCTCTTTTCTCCTGTTGGAACAAATGGGTGTTAGTTGTTAAAGACTTCACAATTTCCTCTAGAGACATACCTGAGCTTGATGCTTGGTGAGGTGAGGGGCTGCTTTATTTTGACCGAAAGAAGAGAACTATTGTCGATTATGGGTTTGTCCATACCTCAAGTTTGGGTGGTCTCTCCAACACTAATTTGAAAATGGGTCATGGTTCCTTGGCTGATTTCAAAACCCACTTACAACATTCACTTGAAGAATTACATCCTTTTGAAGTTGTGGGCACATGTCAGTAGAGTGATCTATAAAGGCACAAATACCGCAAACTTTGGTCTGTCTTACCTGTCCCAAAACTACTTTCTTAACAAGAGAGGTTAGTTATGAAAGTTGCATTTCAAGATTAGAATGACTCACCTCACTTATCTTTCTAGGATTGTGGTCACCTCTAATTCCAAATTGTTGTGAAAACACTGCCATCATAGAAATTAAATCTCTTGTTGCATAGAAGTCTTTTCTACAACTGCTCCTCTACTTCCAGCATATCATGTTTCTGTCCATCTGTAATGATACTTCATAAAAATATTGCAGCAATAATTGATTAGAAATTTGGTGGTGTGGGTAACTAGCAACCAACTGATTAAAACATTCCCAGTACTCAAATTAATTTATTTGCTTCTTATTCTTGTTCCTCACAACAATTACGGATTGAAAGAAACATAACAAACACATAAACCATAACAAACCAATTCCATAAGCATGAATCCGAAATAAATAACTTAAATTCTGGACAAAGATAAATAAATAATTGAAAGTGTAATAATTACAATGGAAACACTACTTCTCACAACCAATAATGAAGATGGATGCTATCCCCTTTGAACCCAACAAGTGAATCAGCTGCTCATGCTTTCATAGTTTGCTGCCAGATCTGGAAAAAAAATGAAAAAGGAGAGTCCCTTGCTTGCGTGTATCTCCCCTTTTATTCTGGAAGAGTTATGGCCCTAATTTTGTTAATCAAGCTAAAAAGTAGGAGATAAATGTTGTAGAGAAAATCTCTCTAATCTTTGACAAATTAAGAAGCACAACTAGTCATCCAGCTTGCACTAGGATTTTCGTGCTGCATATGATTTTTCCTGACTTTGGGCCCTTCATAAAAGTTGTATTCCTGAATGTGTAGATGAATTTGGGCTATTAAATCACTTGATTTTGACATCGTATGCTTAAGATATGCCTAGTTCAGTGTTGGTGCACAAACAGAGTGAGGACTGACGCTATTGTTCTAGTTGGATGCCCAAATTCTGCATTGAATTTCAGCCTACGATACTTTTCCAACAAGCTTGATAGCTATAATTCCAATTTTGAAAAACTCCTCTTTAGGAATTAAAACCTGAAACATGCAACAAAAATCTGAAATATAAAGTGCAGAGTTTCCTATTTTATAGTAAGTAATCCACAAAGTCTCTCAATCATGTCAAACCCATAAAATAACTTTTGATATGTTGAAATAAGCTTTAAATATGTTAAGAACCATAATGTAAACAAATACAAAAAGATGTATATTTTGCACTTGTTAGAGACATACGGGGTGTTTGGCATGGTGTTTCAAAAACGCTTTTGAAAAAAAGTGAAAATGTTTTATTTTAAATTAAAAATGGTATTTTTTTTATCGTTTTTATTTGCTGATATCAAAAATAATTTTCAAAAAATAAAATAACGTTATTTCAATGCATTTTTTAACAGAAAATATTTTTAAAAACAACCATAACCACAGTCCCAAAGAGGCCATTAATTAGCAATAACCCAATCTAAAAAGCATCTCGTTGGCCCTACTAACTTGGCTAACCAATCCAAAAGATACCTTTATTTCATGCATAATATTTTTCCAAAAAACAAGTGTAAAGAAAAAAAGGAAAAAGTGAAAGATATTATAAAAAAAAATGAAGATGAGAAGAACAAAATGGTGATAAATAAATGTAAAATGATAAAAATAAAATAAAGTCATGGATGAAGAGGAATATGTAAGAAAGACTTGTTTTGAAGAAAAAAAACCCTACCTTTTACAATAAAAACAAAATAGAGAAAGCTTCAATGGTGTCATTTCCACATTAAAAGATCATTTCCTTTATGTATATGTACTGGAATAGTATCCACTCTGTACTACAAGTTCTTATTTTTTCTTAGTAAAATATTTAGATATCAAAAGTTTTTTTTTTAAAAAAGGAAATAAAATAAGTCTCAACCAACTAAATAAACTAGATGTATTATATATGAAAAAACTGTAACGACAACAAACAGAAAAATATTACATATAAAAAAGCGATTACAGTAACATAGAAAAAAAATCTTATTCAAAAGTAAAAAAGATAAGTCATTTACCCGGTTGTATTTAATGATTTTGTTTATTAGCATTAATTTGCATTATAAATTGATATACATCTAGAATTTATTGAAAAAAAACAAAGAAAAAAAATTATGCATGGCTGCATCCCTAATAATATTTCTATTTAAAAAAAACTAAAAAAGCCAAACAAATCATAGAGAATAGATATTAATCATAAATGTTATTTAAAAAAAATATAAAAATGGTATTAATATAAAAAGAAAATAAAAAAAAAGAATGAGATTAGACAATGTGGGCTTAGATAACCAAGTCAAGCAAGTGGATCACCGAGAAAGGGCCAATGTGCACAAACTTTTATTTTATTTAAGTTAATGGGATGGACAACATTATTTGACAAAAATAAATAAATAAACAAAGCATCGTTTATAATTTTCTAGATTCAAACCATCATATTGACTAGGAAAATGGGGTTATTGTTTTTTTTTTTTAAATTCAAATACCTATTTTCAATCCATTTTGGCCCAAAAAGTTTTGGAAACACTATTGGAACATTGTTAAACCAATTCACAACCTAAGAACCGCAACAAACCATCCCGAGATCCATAATCTACCCAAAACAAAACATTTAATTGAGCACAAATATGATTTTTTAGGTGCTTTTAAGGTTTTATTTAAAAAAAACATTTAATATTAACTTCCTCGCATATGGAACCATTTGACATAAGAGATTATGTAGTGGCTAAAATCATCTCCAACATAAATTCTCTCTTTATGCTGGAATTGAGTGACCCTCTCCCTCTCATCCACCAAAACATAAATGAAAAAAAATAAAAATTGATATCAAAATTATCTTTTTCAAAATTAAAGGAATAGGTCAATCTAAAGGCTGAAAAAATAGAGAATTGAACTTTTCAAATAAATTTTTACCATATATTTTACCTGCCCTTTTCACCTAAGTTTTTTGCCTTTTAATTCAACACTATATATTAAAAAAATATGCAATTAGATGCTAATTTAGACTAAAAAAATTCAATAATGTAAAATAAAAATTTAAATTAAAAAATTTACAGAGACAAGAACATAAACAATAAAATAGCTACAATAAAATATCTCTCCTCTACTTGATACTGTAATTCGATTGAGGACGTCATCCAATACGTTGTTCATAAAAAAAATAAAATAGGTAGGGATGACTCCCACCATCTTGAGTCTTTTCTTTTGTTACATAACAAAAAATAAATAAATCAAAGACGACTTATTCTTCTGTGTATAAGAATAAAAATGCATCCAAAATTAAGAAAAAGAAAGGGCTTGGAGTCCAGATAACCAACAGTCAATTATCGGCCTGTATATATACACACGCACACTCAAACCATTCCACTGCGAAACTCATCTCTTCATTTTTTTTAGGATGGAAAGGTGGTTCCTTATCCTTGTCTCCATCTCCATCTCTTTCTTCTTGAAAATTGTATTCAACAATTTCTTAACCACCAAGAAATTACCTCCAGGTCCCCTAACCTTTCCTTTCATTGGCAATTTGCTATGGCTCCGTATGTCTGCCTTCAAGGTAGAGCCAATCCTTCGATCGCTCCATGCCAAGTTTGGGCCAATGGTTACCCTCCGTGTTGGCACTCGCACTGCTATCTTCGTTGCAGATCGCACCCTTGCTCATGAGGCTTTAATACAAAGCAGCGCAGTTTATGCGGACCGCCCACCAGCTGGTGCTACGATAAGAGTTATAAGTAGTAATCAGCATAATATTACCTCTTCCTCTTACGGTCCAACTTGGCGGCTTCTGCGGCGTAACCTCACCGCAGAAATCCTCCACCCATCGCGTGTGAAATCTTACACTCATGCACGCAACTGGGTTCTGCAGATCCTCCAGAACCGCTTCGAGTCTCAAGCAAAAGCCGGTCGTCCTATTTGTGCAATGGAACATTTTCAACATGCCATGTTTTGTCTATTAGTCCTGATGTGTTTTGGTGACAAGCTCGATGAAGATCAGATAAAAAGAATCAAGGAAGTTCAGCGACAAATGATAGTAAATTTCGGTAAGTTCAACATACTCAATTTTTGGCCAAGAGTGACAAAGATTTTGTTGCGAAACCGTTGGAAGGAGTTATTTTTCCTTCGAAAATGTCAAGATGATGTTTTGATTTCATTGATAAGAGCAAGAAAGAAGGCCAAGGAAGAGAGGGTAAACAAAAGTAAAGAGGACAAGAAAGACTACGAAGATGAGTATGTTTTGTCCTATGTTGACACTTTACTGGCTTTGGAGCTTCCGGAAGAGAAAAGAAAGCTCAAGGAAGAGGAAATGGTCAGTTTGTGCTCAGAGTTTCTTGACGCAGGCACAGACACTACTTCAACAGCACTGCAATGGATCATGGCAAATCTGGTTAAGTACCCGCAAACTCAAGAGAAGCTATTCATGGAGATTAAAGGGGTTGTCCAAGATAGTGAAGAGAGCATAAAAGAGGAGGAATTACAAAAGATGCCATATCTAAAAGCAGTAATTCTAGAAGGGCTAAGGAGGCACCCGCCAGCCCATTTCGTGCTGCCGCATGCGGTGACTGAAGATGTAATCTTGGGTAAATATGCGGTACCAAAAGATGCAACTATAAATTTTATGGTGGCTGAAATGGGGTGGGATCCAGAGGTGTGGGAAGATCCGATGGCGTTCAAGCCTGAAAGGTTTCTAGATAGTGGAGGCGAAACATTTGATATAACAGGAAGTAGAGAGATCAAGATGATGCCATTTGGGGCTGGAAGGAGAATATGTCCTGGTTATGGTCTCGCAATGCTTCATTTGGAGTATTTTGTAGCTAATTTGATATGGAAATTTGAGTGGAAAGCTGTGGATGGAGATGGTGTTGATTTGTCCGAGAAAGAAGAATTCACTATAGTGATGAAGAATCCATTACAAACTCATGTGTGCCCACGGTTGAAATAAATGATCGGGTTAATTATTATTATTATTATAAAAGATAAGGTTGGTTTTGTTTATATAGACGATAGCATGCACTTCATGTAACCCTACTAGCTAGTTTATCAATTTGGATGCTCCTATGTTTGTGTGATATTTCTCCTATTGTATAAATTTGATCCCATTATTATTATTATTATATTTTGATGTTATTCTTTGTTTGTAAATATTCCTTTTTTCTTGGGTTGCAGAAGGCTCTAGGTTTTCATGTGGGGCCGGCTCACATGCCCAACTCATGTGCACCCAGCCTTTCAATTCATTTTTTTTTGCTTGTTAATTTTCCATTTTTATATTTTATAATTAATTTTTTTAGGAATTAATGGATCCCTAGTTGTTGGCACACTTGAACCATTATTCTTCCTTTAAAAGTAGAATTTTAGTCGTATGGAAATGAATCTTCATAGAATTTTACTATTTTTGAGATTGATTATATTTCCTTAGTTAATTTAGAATTCTTTTTTCTATTTAATATTTTTTGTTCTATCTTGGTTTTTTTTATTATCTAAGCAACAAGATTTATAATTTTGAGTTTTGATTATAACAAAATAAATTGAAAGAAAAGGAGGATTGCACAATATTGGAGTTCTAAATTCGTTTGATTTGTGGATTTTAATAATAAAATCATGGTTTTCCACCATAAAACACCATTTGGCCTAGCTTACGTGTAGCATGGTTTTTTTGTTTTGTTTTTTGAACATTAGAAGTACAAAAGTACATTGATCCAAAGAGTTTAGGCCTAATATTTAAGGGCATTTATGTCTTTTAACTTTCAAATGCACAATGCTTTTACATTATTGCCTTTGAAGTCAAAGCAAAAAAAAAAACTTTAGTCCAAGATCATTTCTGACTTTTTTTTTTGTTATTGTTAAGAGGACAAGAGACAGATTTCACCTTTAATATTTAATATTTAATATTGTTTAAAAAAACAATGGATGATGTGTTGCATATGTCAACATGAAAGATGATTGTTATCTTTGTGTGGCATGTGTTACATCGCCAATTGGCTAAAAAATAGCTTTTAGAGTTGCATTTCAACTCTTTCGACATAACTTTCTTTACTAGGCAACACATGTTTCAAAAAGAACTCTAGTTTGGTAAGGAAGGTTCTTTCTCTTCTTTTCTTTTTGTTTTTCTCTTTCTCCTCCTCAATTTCTCTATTTGGCCTTCTGAATCTTCAAAGTTACCCCTCAATTTGTTTTTCCTTTGGATATGATCTTTATTCTTTTGCTTTCTAATTTTTGTCCAATGCGTTTTTGTAAAGTTTTGATTTTTATCCAAATTCTTCTCACCACTATTATTTTTTTATCCTTTCATATAATTATTTTTTTTGAATTTCAACCTTTAAAATTTGATTTTGTAGGGGACTAGGTTTCACATTTTTTTATGTATTGAGATTCCAGTATAATAACCTGGATTACAAGTTTTAAAAGTTAACATAGGTCGACATCCTTTTTTTGAATTATTTTTTATTTCATCATTCAACCTTAATTGTGTGTGTAAGAAATTGACATTGTGGTTTTCTTTAAAAAAATTCTATAAAGGTATCTTGATCTCATGCCCATTCGTTTCACAGGTTAATTCAAGTTGACTCTCTTATTATTACCTAGGTTACATAAATATCATGTCACCTCAGATTGACTCAGACCAGGTTTTTGTCATTTTTTTAATCTAATTTTATGCTTTCAAAGGTTTTTTTCCAAGTCATTATGTTTTCTTTTATTTCTTTACTATTAATATCTTTTTTATCATCTAATTGAAATAAAAGAAATTTATTAAAACCTTTCAAAGCTATAACCTGAATCATTGGTTTTTTATTTCATTAAAAAGTGTTTGTGACACCTAAACATTAATTTTTAAAAGAGGGATGTGGATACACAACATAACACGGGTCCATATGTAGTATAATTATTATGAGAGAATTATTGAGTAGTAAAACTATAAATTAGGGTTTCCTGATGAACATTTCTTTCTAAATTATTGTTATGTGATTTCTATTCATTAAGATCATCTACATTAATTGGTATCAAAATCCAAATATTTGTGGTGGTTTATTATTGACTGCTATTAAAAAAAAGAGTGACTTTGAAGAGTCACAAGACAAGGCATGTTCATGTTGTAGGTGGGAGAATTTTCAACTCAGGAATTAGAGGTCCAAAACAATAAGAATTGAAAACTAAGGATGTACAAGTACAGGTTGTAGAATTAACCCATTTGTTGGCGGAGATAGATTTGCATAAAAATATTAGAATTAACCTTTCAATTAACAAAGAAAAACTTGGAGGATCACGAGTTGAATGATCATAAATCCATAATCAATTTTGAAACTAGTTTAAAAGGTATGAGTAGAGGTGGTAGATATTTTTATCTGTATGAATATTATATTTAAGCAAAAAAAATAATGATTTTTTTATATGAATTGGAATTAACCATTAGAATTCAATGATGAATAAGATAAAAATGTCATTGAGCTTGAGGATTGTACAAATTCTAGATTTTCTTATAATTTAGGCTTTGTAAGGATTCTCTCGTAACATGAAGAACTATTTGATAATTCAAAGTGTTTTATGGAGTTAACTTTGAAAATTTTAAAATGGTAAAAATATATAGATATAAATAATCAATGAGTAATTCTATTGTTCTTTGTCTATAATCAAGTGTTAAATTTTGATAATTAGTTTTGATATGAAAAATATAATGCATTTATCTTGTACATAATTGATAACCTTTAAAAGATTCCTTTGCTACAATTAGAAGATGATTTTATAATATTAGATATTGCAAAGACATTAGCTTATCTTTATAAAACGTTACATGATAAAAAGAGAGAAAACAAATAAAATGGCTGTCAGCTTTTGGTTGGACAATATGAAATAAATATATGAATAATTTATATTTCATGAAAACATAAAATTGAATGCTTAAAAAGGCTTGATTGTGCAAAACAAATTGAGGAAAAAATGAGGATCAAAACAGAACAATTATAATTTTTTTTATTATAATCTACAATTAATTGTGAGATGGTGAACAATAAGAGCATTTATAGTAAAAGAACCACAGTGTTTATATTATAATAATTTTTTATGCTTTGTTTATTATTTTTTTCACTAAATCAAACGATAATAAAAAAAAAAACAAACACATTAAATTTACTGAATAAATAAAAATAAAAACAATAAAATATGATACATGATTTCACATATTAGAATGTTATCTCAAGTAAAAAGATTTATTTTCAAAAATATAGGTTAAAAAGGAGTATTATTCTAAATATAACTTTTTTATATAAAACATAATTGAAAAAAGTAAAAAAGGGTCAGGGCAGACCCTTTTTTGCTATAAATTTATTCTTTTGTATCAAAAGTAAACTTGGAAAATATTAAGGTATTAAAATTGTATAATATTTGTAATTTTTAAAGTTTGAGGACTAGATTGTATTAATTTATAAACTCATGGAACACCATCCATGCTCCGTGTGCTTTCATTTTGATCCATCTTCTTTCAACCTAACCATTCCAAATTAAAATCAATTGGATCTCAATTAGAATTAAATTGTTGGGGCAAAAAAGGATTGAGGACTCAATTGAAAAACAGCTTTATACACAATTGATGAATAGTCAAAACCTTCGCGTTTTAGGTTTTTGCTTTATAAAATAATAATAGTAATTATACATACAGCTAAACCATAACGCACTATCACTGTTCGGATTCTACTGTTCACGCAGACTCATCGGCACTATTCATGTGCACTTTGACACGGTGCATCGCGGGTGTATGTCCTCCTTTTTTTTTTTCCGCTTTTGAACAGTGTAGAGGCGAAAATAGCCCCCGAAAAAGACAAAAAACGCTGCAATTTTCGGGGGCTGGAAGGTAATTGACCGGTCCGGTCCGGTCAGGCCCGGACCGGCCGCCCGGTTTTTTATTTTTTTTAATATTAGAATGAACAGTGCATCGACGGTTTCGCCCCCCGAAAACGACAACACCAAGGCCTGGGTGTGAGGGGCGTTCAGGTAATTAGCCATTTTTTTGATTTTTTTTTTCGCTGACATCTGTTGGCGCGTCACTGGACGCGCCGTCCGTTCCAACGCTCACGCGTTTTTCGGACGGCGCGTGAGGCTTGATAAGACGTCGGAAAACGCCCAACCGGTGTCTAGAATGGTTTTCAGGCATGTTCTCTTCCACATGGGGCGGCGCGTGTAACAAGATGGTGCCTGGAGACGTGTCAATGGCCGTTTGAATTCCCCCCCCTTTCTCTCTCCTGCCTGCGCCAGATGACGTCAGCTAAGCTGTTTTTTGTCAAACTTCATTTTAGTCCCTGCACGTTTTATTTTGTTTATCTGGCCCTTATGTCTATTAAATGGGTTTTGATTTGTTTCAATTTCGTCCTTCAATTGAAATTGATTAGGTATTGAAGTTCCAGTTCGGTCCTCATGCTTTTAATTTTGCGTTCTGGGCTGGAATTCTGAATTTTTTTGGTATCAAAGTTTTGATTAATTTCAAATTCATCCTTCCATGCAAATTGATTATAAATCCTTAATATTTTAGGTACCAAAATTTTGATTTCTTTCAATTCTATCCTTCTATGCAAGTTAATTATGAATTTCAGTTTCATTTCAGTCCCAGTTCTTTTAATTTCCGGTTTTGTTTTGAATTATTTGATTTCAATTTTGTCTTTTAAATTAAATATATTATTGAAAGTATATCAAATTAATTATATATTTGTATATTTATGTCAAATTAAAGTATGTAAAACTTTAATTATAATATTATGTTCAAATATTTATTGAATATTATCGCCTAAAAATATATACAGGGAGAGGAAAAATGACCTAGGATTTTTTTAATAACAGAAATTCATATCAGTATTCTTAAATACATTTAATATAATAATACGATAAATAAATCTTATAAAAAAAATATATTGGCTTCAAGATTAAATTTTTTGTTCTTTTGTTTAAGTTTATTTCTTCAAATAAATTTGCAGTGTTTTGACTTTTTAATTATATATTTGTGTATTTATGTCAAATTAAAATATGTTAAACCAATTATATGTTCTAATATTTATTGAATATCATCACCTAAGAATATAGAGAGAGAAAGAACAAAATAGCCTAAGATTATCCTTTAAATTCAATATATTATTGAAATTCTGTCAAATTAATTATATATTTGTATATTTATGTCAAATTAAAATATGTAAAACTAATTATATGTTTGAATATTTATTGAATATTATCGCCTAAAAATATATTGACTGAGAGGAAAAATGACCTAGGATTTTTTGAAGGGCAGAAATTCATATCATGTTTTCTTAAATATATTTAATATAATAATATGATTAATAAATCTTATATAAAAAAAAAATTGCCTTCAAAATTGAATTTTGTGCTCTTTTATTTAAGTTTATTTCTTTACAAGGATTTCCAATGTTTTCATTTTTAATATTTTAGATATAATATTACTGCGGAAAAAAAAATCTCAAAAAAAAAATGTTGACAAATTTACCTGCATTATCTACAAGTCAAATTAAAAAATATACAAGTCACTTCCCGTTTCCATTAGACTGTTCTTTTTAGACGGCAAATAAATAATTATAGCACAAAAAAAAAATTAAGTTTATGTTTGAAAAACAAATTATAATATTTTTATTTCTAATATGTCTGATATTTATTGAATATTATCGCATAAAAATATATTAAGAGAGAGGGAAAATGACTTTGGATTTTTTGAAGGACAAAAATTCATATCAGTATTCTTAAATATAATTATACTAACTAAATATTAAAATAATAAAATACAATACATATACAAGCAATTAATTTTCTACATAGATAAAAAAAACCCGCCGCATCGCCAATTATTTAGTTAATTATAGATAATAGGAGTAAATATTTTTTCTCAGGTTTATTGAATTTCTTCCAATTATTAACTCAATAAGAATAATAATATTAGTTTTTTTTCCTTGCTTCTTTTTTTTTCTTTTTTTTTTCATAATAATTTAATAATTTTTATTGTTTTATTTCTGAATAAAAATTACTTCCAATAACAACCTCAATCACCTCTGCTCAATTTTTGAGCCATAAAGTTATCCCATTTCCTAGAGATAGCAGAGAGAGGTACCAAAATTTCTCATTCTTGACCCTACGTTTGCACAACTAAAATTTGGATTTCTTCCACCAAAGAGGTTTCCTGAACAAGGAATGACTTTTGAAGTTCATAAGACAATCTTCCAGTCAGCAAACAAACTAACAAATAAATAAAGTACAAGCATTTATATCTAAGAGAGGGAAAGAGATCATTATAAGTGTTTATGACCATATTTATAACTAACAAATACATTCTTACAATCTAATAATATTTATTTTTATTTTGTTATTTATTTTGTTTATTAGTTCGAGTCCCCCTGTCACCGAAAATGTTTTTTGAGTAAAGAACAGTGTTTTCTATTGTTCATAAGTGTTTGACATGTTTTTTTTCAGTCATTTTTTCGATAACTGGGGTGTCCGGGTCAGCTTATGCGCATCACAATAAATCTTTGAACTTAATTTTTTTTTACAGTTTTCACTGTTTATTAATATTTTAAAATGTTTTTTGCTCTTCATTTTTTCAGGCTTCTTTTTTTTTTTTTTTATACTCGTGGTGTCCGGGTCAGTTTACACGCACCACAATTTTTTCCTCACATATATATATTTTTTATAACCGGGGTAGGTTACACGTGTCACGAATAATCCTTTGACATTGTTTTTTATTTTTTTTCAACTTATAAATTTTTTTATAACTAGAATGTCCAAGCTAGCTTACGTGTACCATGACTATCATTTTGTACATAGCCAAAGGAGATGGTAATTTCAAACAGTGATAAACAGTGATTTGAAATATGGTTTTTGTTTTTCAGTACTATTTAAAAAAATTGATTGAACTATGATTCTGGTGAGATATGACAGGAGTGTTTGGTAATGCGTTTGAAAATCGCTTTTGAACAAATTTTAATTTTTTTCAATTTTAAATTAAAAAAAGTGTTTTTACATGATTTTGATATGCTAATGTCAAATTTTTTTTTCTAAAAATTAAAAAAAAATACAACACGTTAAAAATCAATTATTTTTCTACATATAAAAAAGCCTAGCGCAACGCGCGGGCAAATCAGCTCGTTCCTAACTATAAATGAACTGCTATTGATATTTATCCTGCAATGCAGATAAATCTTTTTCTCGAGCTTTCTTTGTGTGTGTGATTCGTACAATTATATACAATGCGTTGACATGTCAATATTCAATTCTTAATTCACATTTTATATTATAAGGTAGATGGAAATTACGGAGGGCTAGATATAAAATAAATATCTCTATAAAAAATGAGCAGAAAAAACTATTATGCTTCAAGCAAAATATTTCATTTTTAATGATGAATGGCATTTTTTCGAGAGAGCAATAATATTTTTCTTAATATATATAAATATAAATGAAAATGAATAAATTAAATAAATAGCTGAAAATTAATTTATATTATCTAGTCAACATTTCATTTTTAATAAATAGTTACTTAAATAGTATCATGTAAGCTGAAACTCAATAAATATGCTCAATTTTAAACATAGTTATTTGTTCAGCTTCTAAAAGAGATCTTGAATTAATAATTCATAGTTCAAATAGATTGTACACTATGTTGCAAGTTGGTCTAAATTTTTTTTAACATGAAAAGAAATGTTGAAATGATTCAAGCATTCCTAAAAAAATATCTAAGATTTTGATCATTTATTTTATTGGGTTTAATAATAATTTAATAATATACATAAAAAATAGAGCAACAAAAATTAAATCAACAAAAAAAATCAAACAATGAAAAACAACACTTAGCTTGAGTCCATCTAGTTAGCATGACAAGTTTATAACTTGGTCGTGATACCAATGTAACTCTAATAGGAAAAAAATAATAAGACTACGAAGCTCAATTATCAAACAATCTATTGTTAAAGGGGCATAATTGAAAAACATATATATATATACCCGAGTTAGACATGGTTGACCCGCTAACATTGCAACCATGGATATAAGATTAGCATAACTCTATAAAAAGAAAATAATTAAAATCATGATGATCAACTTCCAATAAATCAAATGGCTAAAGGATGAAATTCAAAAAAATAACAATTTAGAAGAAAAAAAACTTAGATGTTGAAGGATCCTATTTGATAACTCCATATATAAAAAAACAATTAATGCTAAATTTATGGAAAATAAAATGTTGAATGAAAAAATATAAAAAAACATAATTAAAAAAAGGTCAGACAAACATGACCTTAGCGCACCAAATTTACATGCAAAATCTATGATTAGGTCATTATATTGGGAAATCCTGTAAAATAAAACTATGAAGGACAATTATCAAATAATTCAATATTGAAGGTAGAAACTAAAAAAAATATATAAAAAATGTATTGAAGAAAAATCTCGACTAAACCCGAGTTAACCGCTAACCCACCATGGGTATATGATTGGAATAACCATATAGAAAAAAAATGAAAAAAGAAGCATGAAGACTAATTATTTATAAATCAACTATGAAAGTATAAAATTATATAAAAATGTTTTTTTAAAAAGGACCTAAAAAGATAAAAATTAATCTATATTAACCTTCAAAACTCGTGACCCTGGTCATGAACTTGAGATTAACCTTGTAGAAGACAAATCCTTAAAAATACGATGAAAAATCCCCAATCCAAAATTATTACGGGAATAAAAAAAACCCAAAATAAACAAATAACAATAAGAATAAAAGGGACCAAATTTCACTTAAAAAATAAAATAAAATATTGAGGGATGAAATTAAAAACATAATTCAATTAAGAAAGAATATAAAAAAACAACAATCAAAAGAATGAAGATCAAATTCGATATAAAAGACAAATGAAACCAAATGATGAGGGATAAAATTGAAGAAAAAAAAAAAAAAAAAATAGCAATAAAAAAATGAAAACCAAGTTTAATACAAAAACAATGACATGACACCTTTATATTTTGACATGCAATGTGAAACTTGAGGAGATAGAGAGAAAGTATGAAGGAGAAGAAAAAAAAAAGTTGGATCTCAATTGTTGTGCTACCATGTACACACATCTAACCACCTAGGAAAGCATAATGAGACACTTCCAACATTGCAGTGAAAAGTGACATTTCTCCATCTTATGATGGCTCACATGCCACTCAAAATGATAAAGGCTTTCCACACCTTGAAGTGTGAGTTACACGTACCAATCATTTTTAGTTTAAAAATTATAGTTAATATTTATTAACAATATCAAATTATTTCTCAATCAACCTAATTATGAATAAAACAATTATAATGAAAATACAAAAAAAAAAAATGATTGGTTTCAATAATTTTACTATGATAATTATACTTTAAAATATTTTAAAAAAAATATTTTTTCCTCATTAATTCCGATAATGAATGATGGATTGTTGTGAAAAGAATATATTATCCCAATTAGATAGTTCAATTTGTTTTTTGTAAAATGAAAAATGGTTCTAATCCATAATACACTAAATTTATATATTTATATCTACAATAAAAATCTGATCCTTGATACAACTATAATGACTATACAAAAAAAAATGATTGGTTTCAATAATTATATTATGATGATTATACTTTAAAATATTTTTAAGAATATTTTTCCTCATTAATTCCGATAATGAATGATGGATTGTTGTGAAAAGAATATATTATCCTTGTCATCACTCAATTTCTGGGTCATTCCCCAAAATATACCAAAAAAATATGAAAAATTTTTTTATTAAAAAAAAATAAAAAAAATGAAATGTTTTTTTTTCATTTAATGAATGATGGATTTCATCTATTGCAGTTTAAAAAAGAAATCACTGAATAAATGAACGCGTTGTTGTGATTCAGATTTCTTAGTACTTTCATGAATATGCCAATTTTTTTCTATTTTCAGAATCATGGTCAAATTATATGTGGAACTCACCAACCAAAAAATGAAAAACATAGTAGGCGGACAAGTCATAGCCTGAGATCGATAGGAGTCCCACGATCCATAATCGACCCAAAACAAAAAATTTACACGAGCAAAAATATGTTTTTTTTTGTGCTTTTAAGATTTTATATAAAAAAAACATTTAATTTTAGCTTTGCTCGCATATGGAATCATTTGACATAAATGAGATCATGTGGTGGCGAAAATCATCTCCGATAGAAATTCACTCTTTACGCTGGAATTCAGTGACTCTCTCCCTCTCATCCATAAAAACATAACTGAAAAAAGATAAAAATAAAGTTTGGCAGCAAATTTTTTTTTTTCACAATTAAAGGGATAGGTCAATCTAAAAGCTGAAAAAATAGAGGACTAAAATGAACTTTTCAAATAAATTTTAAATTCACCATATATTTTACTTGCCCTTTTCACCTAAGTTTTTTGCCTTTTAATTCAACAATCTCTTTTAAAAACATATGCAATTAGATGCTAATTTAGACTCAAAAAATTCAATTCTGCAAAATAAAAATTCAAATTAAAAAATTTACAGAGACAGGAGAGAGCATAAACAATAAAATAACTCTCTTTTACTTGATACTATAATAATAATAATAATAATTATTATAATATAATTAACACTTAATAACTCCCAGCCACGATTGAGGACGTCATCCAATACGTTGTTCATACAAAAACAAACTAGCTAGGGATGAATCCCACCCATCTCGAGTCTTTTCTTTTGTTACATAACAAAAAATAAATAAAAGACGATTTATTCTTCTGTATATATAAGAAAAAAAAAATGCATCCACAATTAAGAAATTATAAAATAAACTAAAAGAGGTCAGTGTTTCAGTTTAGCATGTGAATGAAAACATTGTGCATTAAAATAATATGTTTTTGGGTTGGTTCAGTTCTGGGGTTGGACTGATTCGGTCGGGTCACCAGTTTATTGATTTTTTTATATTTTTTTGCATAGTAAATAATTATTCTATCCCTTAAAAAAGAAAAAAAAAATTGTAGTCGGGGAGTGCAACGGTAATTGCACAGTAAAATAACTCTTTTGCCCTCTAATAAGACAAAAATCATGGTTTGCCTGCGGGAATGTTTAAGATATTTTTTATTTTTTGAAAATGTCAAAATAATAATCTACCCCACAATAAGACAAAATTGAAGATTTGGCGCGTGTGACAGACACGCCGACAATATTTGGCCTCATGACCGCTTTAGGCGTCGTCGTTCGGTGGCAAAAAATATCCATCTGGCATCTCACCCGATGCGCTGTCGTGTAATCTTCTTCTTGGTGTGACTCATCATGGCCCATAGTGGCTGGATTCGTGACGGTGGTCGGTTGAACTTTGTTTGACCTTTTTCTCTCTCCTACATGCTAAAGTACAAGATAGACCCTAAGTTTTATGGTCTTTTCATTTCAGTCCATTATCTTTTTATTGTTTTGCATGCTCCTTATTTTTGTTATATAAGATTTGATTTGTTTCAATTGGGTCCTTCGATTGAAATTGATTTTATATTTAAGTTTCAATTTGGTCCTCATTCTTTTAATTTCTGAATTGATTTTAAATCCCTTAATATATTCGGTACAAAATTTTGATTTTTTCAATTTTGTCCTTTAATTGAAATTGATAATATATTTGGTTTTCATTTCGGCCCCTATAATTTTAAGTTTTTATTTTAATTCCTTTATTGTTTTTTATATTTATGAAATAGTTGTTATTTTTGTCTATGTTTATATATGTGTGCTTTTAGCTTTGGTTTTTAATTTTTATTATTTTCTTATTAATTGAGGTGGTGTTTTTCTTTGAGAAATTTAGTTGTTTTAGTTTGTATTTATGATAATTTGAAAATTGATATTTCTTTTTTTTTTCCTCTATGTTCTTTCTTTTGGTTTTTTTATTAGTTTTTATTTTATTTTCATGTCAAATGATTTATTTTCAGCTAATATTTTTATTTTTGTTTTATCATTTATTTTATTTTTTTATTTGTTTTTTTGTTAAAGTTTTTAGGCTTTTTGTAGTCTTTGATTTAATTTTTTTTTTCATTATTAACACAATAATAATAATAATAACAACAATAATTTTAATTTTTTTTCTTACTTACTCTTTTGTTAATGTTTTTGAGTTTTTGTTCTCGGGATAATTTAATAATTTTTATTATTTTGGAAGTAACAATAATGATAATTTTAGATGTTAAGACTTCGATTTTGTTGTTGTTGTTGTTATAATAGGATGTATTAATCTGTTTTATTTTATCAAATTTTGCATATACAAATATTTTATTTTATTTTTAAACTTTTACGTTTTTTTAATTTTTTTAATCCTAACAATTATAAAATTATTTTCTCTACCCGCAACATAGTGCACGGAATTTAACTAGTAGACACTGAAAAAGATAGGGCATGGAGTCCAGATATCCATCAGTGAATTTATCGGGCTGTTTATATTCTCGCGCACACTCAAACCATTCCACTGCGAAACTCATCACTTCAATTTTTTTTTCAGGATGGAAAGTTGGTTCCCTATCCTTGTCTCCATCTCCATCTCTTTCTTCTTGAAAATTGTCTTCAACAATTTCTTAACCTCTAAGAAATTACCTCCAGGTCCCCTAACCTTTCCTTTCATCGGCAACTTACTATGGCTCCGCTTGTGTTAACTTCAAGGTAGAGCCAATCCTTCGATCGCTCCATGCCAAGTTTGGCCCAATGGTTACCCTCCGTATGGGCACTCGCACTGCTATCTTCGTTGCAGATCGCACCCTTGCTCATGATCAGGCTTTGATACAAAGCAGCGCAGTTTATGCGGACCGCCCCCAGCTGCTGCTACGAGAAGAATTATAAGTAGGAATCAGCATAATATTAGCTGTTTCTTTTTCGGTCCAACGGTTACCGAAAATATCGCGTGTGAAATCTTACACTCATAAACTTTACTCGCTTTAAAGCTTCTGGAGGAGAAAAGAAAGCTCAAGGAAGAGGAAATGGTGAGTTTGTGCTCAGAGTTTCTTAACGCAGGGACAGATACTACTTCAACAGCACTGCAATGGATCATGGCGAATCTGGTTAAGTACCCGCAAACTCAAGAGAAGCTTTTCGTGGAGATTAAAGGGGTTGTGCAAGATGGTGAAGAGAACGTAAAAGAAGAGGAATTGCAAAAGATGCTATATCTAAAAGCAGTAATTCTAGAACGGCTAAGGAGGCACCCGCCAGCCCATTTCGTGTTGCCGCATGCGGTCACTGAAGATGTAATCTTGGGTAAATATGGGGTACCAAAAGATGCAACTATAAATTTTATGGTGGCTGAAATGGGGTGGGATCCAGAGGTGTGGGAAGATTCGATGGTGTTCAAGCCTGAAAGGTTTCTAGAGAGTGGAGGCGAAACATTTGATATAACAGGAAGTAGAGAGATCAAGATGATGCCATTCGGGGCTGGAAGGAGAATATGTGCTGGTCATGGTCTGGCAATGCTTCATTTGGAGTATTTTGTAGCTAATTTGATTTGGAAATTTGAGTGGAATGCTGTGGATAGAGATGATGTTGATTTGTCCGAGAAAGAAGAATTCACTGTAGTGATGAAGAATCCATTACAGGCTCAAGTATGCCCACGGTTGAAATAAATGATCGGGTTAATTATTATTATTATTATTATTATTATTATTATTATTATTATTATTATAAAAGATAAGGTTGTTTTGTTTAGATAGACGATAGCACTTCATGTAACTCTACTAGTTTATCAAGTCGGATTCTCCTATGTTTGTATAAATTTAATTCCAATATATCAAAATATATATTATATAGGATGCTAATTGCCACCATAATTATATTTTGATGTCATTCTTTGTTCGTAAATGTTTAGTCCTTTTTCTTCAGGGTTGCAGAAGCTAGGAAATTAATGGATCCCTAGTTGATGGCTGTTTAATTGTTAGAGTTTATGGATTGTTAATAGATAGAGTTTCAAGGGTGGTGTAGGGGTTTTTAGTTCGTAGCTTTACAATAACAAACATAACTTTTGAGTTTAATTATTAAATCAATTTAATTTTGCTAAAGAGATTCTATTTCCTAGGGAATGAATCTTCATAGCACTTGAGGCTGGTAAGGCCTTCAATTTTACTACTATTTGAGAGTGATCATGTTTCCTTAGTTAATTTATAAGTCTTTTTTCTATTTAATAATGTTTGTTTTCTATCGTGGTCCCCCCCCCCGGAAGAAGTCTAGAGTGCACGTTATTGTAGCTGTACTCTTGTATGATATGTACACTTAAATTGTATTTGACCTTCCAAATCTTCAAAATTACCCCTTAAATTGTTTTTTCTTTTTATTTGGTCCGTATTCCTTTGCTTTATAATATTTTTCAAATGCTTTTTTGTAATGTTTTGATTTTTATTCCCATTATTCTCACTACTATTATTTTTTTATCATTTCATATAATTACTATTTTCCAATTTCAACCTTTAAAATTTGATTTGTTGGGGACCGGGTTTCATATTTTGTTTATATATATTGAGATTTCAGTCTAATAACCCGGGTTAGAAGTTTAAAAGGTTAACATGAGTTGCCATCTTTTTTTTTTTAATTATTTTTTTTTATTTCATCATTGAACCTTAATTTTGCATGTGTGTAAAAATTGACATTGTGATTTTCTTAAAAAACCTTTCTGTCAAGTTATCCTGATCTCAGGATCTGGTCCATCGATTTTATAGGTTAATTAAAGTTGACACGCTCATTATGACCTAGGTTACATGTTTATCATGTTACCTTAGGTTGACTTACACTAAGCTTTTTATCATTTTTTTAATCCAATTTTGTGTTTTGAAAACATTTTTTCCAAATGATTATGATTTTTTTTTGTTTACTATTATTGCTTTTTTATCATATAATTAAAATAAGACCAATTTATTAGACCCTTTCAAAGCTATAACCTGAATCATTGGTTTTTTATTTTCTTAAAAGTGTTTGTGACACCTAAACTTGATGTTTAGGAGGGGAATATGGATACACAACTGTAGTGTTTTGAAAATTTTAAAAAGACAAATACATGAACGCCCTTAGTGGCTTATAATTAAGTTTAAATAAATTAAGGGTATTGTAGTAAATGTATAAGCTAGTACATATAAATAGAAAAGAAAAAGAGAAGTAATCTGAAAATTGGAGAGAGAGAGAGAATCGGGAAGAGAGAAAGAAAGAAGAAGAAGAAGAGAAAAGAAGGAAAAAGAAGAGGAGGAGAAAAGAAGAAGGAGAAATAAGTTGTTAAGGTAATGTGTATGTTTTAATATATATAAATGTGGTTATTAGTTATGATTTTTGTTTGTATTGATTGTTAGGGTTTGAGGATTTTATTTGAGTTTGATTGATGAATTAAGAGAGATGTTAAGGGTTGAATGTGTTGAGTAATGGTTTAATTAGTTTGATTGTAGATGATTTTGAAGTTATTTGATGTGTTTGGTGTAAGAAAATGTTGATAAATGGTGAAAAACCCTTGCTGGAATTCTGGGTTGGAGGTTGAAGATGATGAAATTTCATTTTGGTCCTTTTTGTGAAAATTACAGTTTGGTCCCTGGAGTAAAATTAGAGATTTTGGACAGAATTGAGGTTGAATTAGGGGCAAAATTTCAGTATAGTTATGAATTTATGAGGAGTTCAATTAGTCACTCAATTTGATAAAATTACAATTTGACCCTAAAAATATAAGAAAAATTCAGAATGGTCCCTAGGTGAAATAATAGTATTTCAGATAGGCTTGATGGATAATTGAAGCTTATTTGATGAATTATTATCAATTTTATGAATTGTGTATTTGGAATTAGATTTCGGAAGAAACCTTTGTTTTAGGTTTTTTTGTGAAAAATGGATAGTTTGATTCAAAAACACATAGGATTATGAGTTGAACTCTTAGATATGTTATTAAATGTATTTTAATTCTTTTGATTCATTTTTTGAGTATATCTTCTTTTATATATTCAGATAATTCTGATATTCAACCTGTGGGACGTCAGTAAGGTTTCATCAACATTCTGCTTTTGAACCTTGTTTGCTTTTAAGTCAGGTGAGTGGATAATATTTAATATGCATGAGAAATAGTATAAATATTTGAATTGCTAGTATGAATTGGATTATGCTTTTTGATAATATATACACTCATTACTATTCTTGATACGATAAAGCATAATCAATTGTTGAATTGATAGCTCCTCATTTGATTGATACCATGAGTTGAGCCTTGAGATATGAATATATCTGTTTGATTATAATATATACCTATAGTATGTCAGTCTGAATACCCATGCTAACAGGGTAGTGTTAGCCTTTGTGCACATCGTATCTGAAACCCTAGTTGGTCGGGGGAGTCACCAACCTGTATGGACTGACCATCCCACAGTACGGAGCCTCATGCTCATTGCATTTTGATTTTCTGACGAGTTTTACCTATTAAATTCTTGTTATGACCTATTTGAGAAACTTCTTGTAAGAACTTCGAGCCGATTCGATAATATACTTCTCATTGTTGTATTATCTCGTATGTGTATATTAGATGTTATCTACTCACTAAGTTGTTGAACTCACCCCCTCATTATTTATTATTTTCAGGCTCGTAGCTTGCTAGCAGGTCATTTTTGTCGTACTCTCGGAACCTGTTATTTTGGTTGTAATTAACACTTTTGTTCTTAGGTCTAGTTAGTGCTCCAGAGCTATAACAGTATGTAATCAACTCTTGTATTAAGACAATCGGATTCTAATATAAAGTTTACTTTGTTATTTCCGCTGCGTTGAACTCTGAAATTGAATGACAAGTTTGTGTGTAAGTTTAGGTTCGCATAGGTGTGGAACCTTGGAGGGGGACCATGCCTATGTTCCGGTCACGGATCCGGGAATCGGGTCGTGACAACAACATAACACGGCTCCATATCTAGTATAACTATTAGAAGATAATTATTGAGTAGTAAATCTACAAATTAGGGTTTCTTTATGAACCTTTCTTTCTAAATTATATTATTTGATTTCTATTTCTTTAGACCAACTACATTAATTGGTATAGAAACCCTAAGATTTGGGATGGTTTATTGTTGATTGCTATTGAAAAATACAATGATTTTAAAAGGTCACAAGACAAGGCTAGGAGGTGGGAGAAGTTTTCAACTAAAAAATTAGACATCCAAGACAATACAAATTGAAAAATAAAGATCTATAAAAATCCATTTTTACGTAATACCCAAATATCACTTTGAACCTCCATATGCCAAGTTTTCAAAATCAAACACAATAAAGGTTTTTCTACCCTTGAAACAAAAAATAATCAAAGAGAAATTTGGAATAGATTCAAGCTTCATTTCACTTTTTCTTTCCTCTATCTTTTACACACCAAATTTTCTTTTTTGAGTCTTTAAACCCTTTTAAATCACTTATTTTATCTTTTTTATCATTCTTTAACCCTTTTTATTTTCTTAAACTGGTAATATTTTTAAAGATATTTATCATGAAATTCAAAGAAGAATAAGTCAAAACCAAGGTTGTAAAATCCGTTCCGGGTACCGTTCCGGTTTTTTTTTTTGGAACGGAACGTTCCGGTTTCGGTGCATTCCGGCGTTCCGTTCCGGTTTTGTACTGTTCATATTTATTTAATTATATATATGAAAAAAATAAAATATTAATTTAACAAGTATAATTTAAATTCAAGATAAATGAAATTTAAATTATACAATACAAACATAATCTCAAAATTAGAAACATCTTTGAAATTCCAAAATATTATGAAAGTAAAGCAACCAATAAGTTTAAACATAATTAATTAAAATACATTCCATTACAAATAATTCAATCAAATTAATTACAAATTAAAACCCCTATTTGCCTTAATTTCTAAATTTGTATTTATTACATGGAAAAGAGCATATATTTTAATTCCCCTCCCCCATCTTCATCTCCAGAAAAAACCCTACATCTCACTTCTCCCCACGCCGTCGCTCCTCTTTGACTAAAGCTCAGAATTATTTCAGAAACTCAAAAATAAGACTATCTTCACATTATAACCCACCCACACATCCCTCAAACATCAATCCAGTGCATGCAGTTAAGAAGGAGGAGAAGAAATCGAATACCTCGTGAATAACAGCATTGAGATTGTTGGTAACCTTGTTGTTAGCAATGGTATTACGAGCAGTTCTTTCATCCAGGCCTATCTTCAAGAACAACTCCAGTTTCTCACTTCTCCCCACGCCGTCAAACATTCTCCCTCATTCTCCCCAGCCCGCAGCCCCCAGCACCACATAGCCAGCCCCCTTCTTTTGGAGTTTTTGATCTGTTTAAGGTGCTTCGTTTTCACCTCTTTTTGGGTTGATTTTTGATGGATTATCGACGAGCTGGGGTTAAGAGATGAAAATTGATTTGGGAATTTTTGAAATCGGGTTGAATCTGTGTGTTTTGTAAGAGAACTTGAAACGACGTCGTTTTGGCTTGACCCGGAACGGAACGCCCGGTACGGAACCAGGGCGTTTCGGCCGGATTTTCCGGATCTGGCCGGGATTTTTACCGGGACAAAAACGTCGCCGTTTTGTCCCGGATTTGCTTCTGGAACGGAACGGAATTTATAACCTTGGTCAAAACCCTTATCTCCCTCTCTTAAACCATGTTGTCGGCCTTAAAGAGAGAAAATAGGTTTTATACTCTTTATTTTGCCTATTTAAAAATTAGACCCTAATGATTTTGACGTCCATTATTTTTATCCCTATACTTTTAACAAATTATAATTCACACCTAACTTTATTATTGTTCAATCCACTTTTTAATATCAACTAAAATAATTATCATTGCAATTTGTTTTCCATTTTAAGAAGAAAAATTTACACTACATTATTTATTTCTATGATGTATAATATTTTTATTTTAGATCATGAGTTTATAATAACTAAAACATAAATAAAGCAATCGTACATCTATTTTAAATAAGACTGAAGTTGTCATGCTTTTCAAATTATTTTTGTAATATACTTTTAACCTCGTAACATTTCAAGCATGGCCCTCTTAACAAATTAGTCCATGCACCGCCACTGCTTTCATGAACCTAAAATTAAAATTGTACTTTTGATGTGATAATTTTGAATAATAATTATTATAGAGCAAACAATTTTTTTTTATTAATATCAATTTATGAGCCATTTTGTGTATATCTTAATTAATTTCACAGGATCTGAAATAATAATCATATAAATTTTTAGTAACTATTATATTAATAATCACAAAAAAAAAATTATTTAATCCTAAAATCATATCACTAGAACATGCACCTCCTCTATAGTGAGAGCACAATAATTCTTAGTTTGCTTTGTTATGGGTAAATCGATAGCATCTTAACTTCTGTAAATCTGAAAAGCAAGAAGATACAGATAAGAATGCCCTACTACAAATCCCTCTTCCATTGAAACCACATGAATCTTTATAAATTGTGATATATATATATATATATATATTGGAATCTACGAAAAAAATTTCATAAAAAAATGGATTGTCTCACGTATTTATGCGACGCAAATTCCATCACAGCTATGGATATTCCAAAAGCTACAAGGGGTATACAAGACCTACTCTGCTGGGAAATTTGAGGTTTATTTCTCGTAACAAAAACAAGATTTTAATCAAGAAGAGCACCATAAATACAATCAACGTCTACATCCAAAGTAATTTATCTCTCTGCAGTGGCTTGTGCAGCAAATTGAAAGGCGTTGTTCTATTCTTTACTGCCAAAGAAAACTGCTCATTGTGAACGTCAGGCGCCTGTTACAATCTCCTAGTCGATTCATCTTGAATAAAAAACAGTCCATAAGTTGACTTTTGAGATCTTATAATTTTCTATCTTGAACAGCTTTATGATAGTCTTTTCTTTGTATATTTCTTTTTCCTCTACAAGATATGCAAACAACATAATAAGTCGCAAAGACCGAGTATACTAATCTAGATTGGAACAAGTAAAATGGAATTAATCTGAACGATCAGCTTTGAAATCTTAAACTCTTATTTGAAAATTTCATGTTCATATTTATAAATGGGTGGACTGTAGGTGAAGACAAGTGGAGTGCAGCCAAAGTTCAATAAAAATGCTGTTTATTCCCTTTCACCCTCTTGCTATCATCGTCTGCAATTGTTAAAAGGAAACATCTTTCTTTATAGCAGGCGTGAAAATCTTCTACCATAAAGATTCAGCCAGTGGGAGACTGTCGATTGTCTAAACCTCCACAATTTAATTCTGATTTTACTATCATCGAAACAATAATTTTAGTAGTATGCTTGTAGAGATTAGGTCTAACCCAAGGGAAGTTAATTTATTTTCTTACAAATACCAAATTCAAAAAAAAGGGGGATGGTTTGAATCAACAAGTAAAAAAATAAAAGTGTTAAATTTTAACAAAGGTAAATCAAGACATTGGCAACTCGGTTCAAAGGGGTGATTCTTCTATTTTTACAAATCGGTTCAAAGAATGCTTTGATACCATGTTAAGAAACCATCTCACCTAAAAGCTTAAACTAATAGGTGAGGCCCCAGAATATGATTATATTATACTCTAACACCCCCCCTCAAGTGAAAGACCTTTGACCTTGAAACTTGCACAAGCCCACATTACCTTATGCTTGATTTTTTTTTATCAAATAGAATGGGGGTGATGAGATTCGAACTCGTGACCGCTGGGTCAACAAGGCTCTGATACCATGTTAGGATTGAGAGAGTTTGCAGATAATTGAAAGAAGAATTAGTTTAGATACGGGAAGAGGGAGAAGAGAGAAAAGAGAAAGAGACTGAAATTTGAATATTTTGTATTGATATTCTGTTTTGCATACATATATTGTTTGTGCACTTCTCTATTTATACACATTTCTCATACATTCTTTCATACTCTAGATTACAAATACAATATTCTAGAATATATCTTCTATACTCTAACACATATAAGGTAAATTAATGTCTTTTCAAATCAAGCAAATAAATTAGAATTCAATTAACGGTAAGAGAAATCTAGAAGCATGCTAAACTAATCAAAATAAACTTCTAATTTATTCCTTACCATCAAGTGAATTAAGTATTGAGAAACAATCCTTTTTCGCTCAACGGTAGCCTTAAGATCAAGATCTATACAATTTATTCCTAGCCAACATTCAAAAGCTTGAACATCTAATCATCCTATTCATCCTAAATAAATTAATATGATAGACAAGACAATCAAATTAATTTATTTGCATCTTATTCTTGTTCCTCCCAACAATTACGGTTTGAAAGAAATACAGAAAACACATAAAACATATCAAACCAATTCCAAAAGCATGAATCCAAAATCAATAGCTTAAATTTTGGACGAAGATAAATAAATACTTGAAAGTGTAAGAATTACAATGGAAATGCTACTCACAACCAATAATGAAGATGGATGCTATCCCTTTTGAAGCAAACATATGAATTAGTTGCTCATGCTTTCGTAGTTTGCTGCCAGATCTGAAAAAGAGTAGAGAAGGAGAGTCCCTTGCTTGCGTGTATCTGCCCTTTTTCTCTGGAAGAGTTTCTAGCTCTAATGTTGTTAATCAAGCTAAGAAGTAGAAGATAAATGTTGTAGAGAAAATCTCTCTAATCTTTGAGAGATTAGGAAGCACAATCTGCCATATAGCTTGCACCAAGATTTTCGTGTTGCGGATGATTTTTCCTGTCTTTGTTCCCTTCATGAAAGTTGTATTCCTAAATGTGTAGATAAATGTGGGATTTGAATCACTTAATTTCAACATTGTATGCTCCAAATATGCCCAGTTCAGTGTTAGTGCGCAAACAGAGTCAGGGCAAACGCTGTTGTTCCAATTGGATGCCCAAATCTGCATTGAATTTCTACCTATGATACTTTTCCAACAAGCTTGATAACTATAATTCCAATTCTAAAACTCCTCTTTATGAATTAAAACCTAAAACATGCAACAAAGGTGCGAAATATAAAGTGCAGAATTTTTATAGCAAGTAATCCACAAAGTCTCTTAAACATGTTAAACCCATAAAATAACTTTTGTTATGTTGAAATAAGCTTAAAAGATATTAATAAGCATAATGTAAAAGGAATACAAATAGATGTATATTTTGCACTTGTCAAATTCCCCCACACTTAGCTTTTGCACGTCCTCGGGCAAGATTCAAATCTACTTTTTCGAAAGAGAATGCAATGCCATCAACTAAGAACAATCAAACTCTTAAATTACAATAATGTTTCATGAACAAAGAAATGCTTATCAAACATTTTTTATTTGAAAATAAAATAACCCAGTCCGTAGAGCTCATAGAAATAATCACTCCATTCTCACATGTTTGAAAGGTTAGTGTTTTCCTTAAATTTCTTCCAATGTAAGTGATCTACCATAAGCTTGCAAATCATCTCACTCTCCACCACCTACATTACATGCACTATATAAATCATAAGGTCTTTAGAAGGTTTGTATTGGGGCTTGGTTTAAGGTAGGGAATTGTTCTGGTAAAGTAGCTTAAAAGCCATTGAGACCAATGGAGCAAAATACCCCGTATTTGAACACAAAACCTCAAATACTCTATCCATCCCTTTTCAAACTTAAAGATGTCAAACCTACTTTATCCTTCTTTACTAGATAATTTATCACTCAATGAAACATTTGCATTCAACTTCAGGGACATATGGTTGCTATCAAGTAGAAAGCTTAGCTTTTGTCATGGATTCTTATGATTTCCATATTTTCTTCATACCTTTGCTCCAACCCATGATTTAATATATATCGATGTGTCATCAGGGATGAAGCAATCAATAGAACTAATCTCTTGCATAATATACTGAAAGTACTTTAGAGTAAAAATTTGTGACATTTCCTTACCATAGTAACCTTTCAAAACTCTCCCAACTTTCTAGGTAGTCTCATGCTCCTATAATTATGAATTATACTCCACTGGTCCCTACGACTTGGGTGAGATAAATATTAAGACTTGTAATATGGGTTATCAAGGAAAAAAGTTATCGGCTCAAAAGGGCTCGCAACGAGAATATTAATTCAAAGGTGGGTTGATAGGTTATATGTGGCATATAACAAAGAATGCCTTAATCATATTTATGCATGCATGTATCAATTTGGTGTCGAAAAGAATCATGGAAAATTCTAGAGAGACAAAACAAATGGAAGAAAATCACACATGAAAGGAAAATAAAGACCGATATGGATGTTTTGGTCATTAGGCTCAAAATCTCATAGGCTAGTGTCTATCACTTCAATTACTTTTATTCCAAATAATATTGCTTGACTAAACAACCTTTAGAAGAAAGTTCATCATTCAATCATTTTATGATTTTTCTTGAGTTCAACTGAAAAGTCATTCATGACATTAACATTCAAAACAAAACAAAAATTGTCCGAGCAACAACTTCTTCTATATTTTTTTAAAATAAAAAAATATTGGAGTTTTTCAGTTGGCAAAAATTAAAAAACTAGCTAGGGATGAATCCCACCATCTCGAGTCATTTCTTTTGTTACATAACAAAAAATAAATAAATAGAAGACAACTTATTCTTCTCTATATTATAAATATTACTAAAAGAGATCAGGAAAACACTGTGGACTGTGAGTAGAAACGTTATAGATTGTAATAGTGTATTTTTGGGTTGGTTTGGTTTTCGGGTCGATCGGTTCGGTTGGTTTGCCGGTCCAATTATTTTTTTTTATAATTATTTGCACAGTAAATTAACAATTGTAGCCCTCGAAAAAGACAAAAACCGGGTTTAACACTGAGGGGCTTCACAGGAATTACACACTTTTTGAAAATGGCTAAATACTATTCTGCCCCCATAAAAGACAAAAAAATGTTTCTGATAGGGGAGTGGTACCTCTGGTATTTCCCATTTTTTAAAATGGCTAAATACTAATGTACCCCCTAATAAGACAAAAGTGAAGAATTGTAGGTAGGGGTGTTCCGGTAATTGACCACCATTTTATTATTATAATCTTTAGAAATCGGTGCGCGCGTGGGCCACACGCAGCAGACGAAGTTCAAACTCGCGCCCTTTTCGAGCGGCGCGTGCGGCTTCCTCCGTCACCCAAAAATACGCTTCCAGGGTCTCCTCTGCTGAGATGCTGTGTGGGCTTCCTCATGGTGTGGCGCGTTTTGGTTAATAGTGGCCGGAGTCGGTGTAATGGCGGGGTGAACTTTGTTTTTCCGTTTTCTCTCTCTTGCATGCAAAAGTGCAAGAGAGGCCCCCCAATTTCTGCTTTATTCACTTTGGTCCCTGCTCCTTAATTTTCCATGTGGTCCTGATTTCTTTTAAGTAGGTTTTGATGTATTTCAATTGGGTCCTTCGATTGAAATGAATTATATATTTAGATTTGAATTCGGTCCTCCATCTTTTAATTTTCGGATTAGGT